>BROG01000779.1:0-162500 GCA_030159075.1 Atrina japonica | reverse complement strand
TCATTACAACATAACATAATTTACATTTGTGGACTCTATCAAAACTTACCAGTGTCCATGGTCTATGTACTGTCTCAATAACTCTATGGGAGGCTGTGCGCCATAGATTTCTTTCTGAGGCATGTTTAAGTCATCAACAAAGATGACAGCTTTTTTGCCCATTTGTGGCCCAAACACACCTTTTCGCCTCTTGTCCAGCCTGGACATTATTATGTTCTGCAATGAGAAAACAAAACCTGTCTAGTTTTTGTCTTTGCCTAATAGTTATTTGCCCTCCCAACTATAGCAAAATCATGAAAAACTTGTATGTATTCTGTTAGTATTTGGAGATCACAAATTGTAAAACATGTGTTGTTGTATTGTTGTTTAACGTCCCACTCAAGAATCTTTCACTCATATGGTGATGTCACCAATTGCTAATGAAAAGCTTCGAATTTGGTACTTATGGCAATTGAGCAGTGAGGGTTATTTAATGTGCCGACACCTTCTGTCACACGGGACATTGGGTTTACTGTCTCATCCAAAGGACAGGAAAAGCCTGCCATCTCCACTGAGGCCCGAACCTGCAAACTTCCTGCTGCAAATCAAGCACTCTACCGCAGAGCCATGACAGCTCTCAAAACATGCATAATGAGAAAGGTATAGAGCCATTGCATGTTTTGATGTGTTCTTTAAAGCGTCTACATTATTTTATAAAACGTTTTGGAAAATGTCAAATGAAGTGATATTATACAACTGTACAATGTCTGCAGATTCTGCATGGTAGAAGACCAGAAACACCTAGGCACTCAACTTTAAATATCATATAAATGTTAATAGATCAAACAGATACAAAGTAAATATAAATACCTGTGTTTGATTAGCACTGGTCTGTGCCGAGAAGTTAACAAAAGCAGGCAGGAATTTGTCCTTTTCTAAACCGTTCATCAGTTTGTCCTGTACGTATACACTCTTCCCTGTACCAGTGGGTCCGACGAATAACAATGGTCTGAAATGTGACAAAAAAAAACAACTTGTGTTTACTAAGTGTATACTACCAGATTTATAACCAAAGACTTCAGGATAATACCAGATATATAGCCAAAGACTTGTGGATAATACCAGATATATAGCCAAAGACTTCAGGATAATACCAGATATATAACCAAAGACTTGTGGATAATACCAGATATATAGCCAAAGACTTCAGGATAATACCAGATATATAACCAAAGACTTGTGGATAATACCTGATATATAGCCAAAGACTTGTGGATAATACCTGATATATAACCAAAGACTTGTGGATAATACCAGATATATAACCAAAGACTTGTGGATAATACCAGATATATAGCCAAAGACTTCAGGATAATACCAGATGAATAACCAAAGACTTCAGGATAATACCAGATATATAACCAAAGACCTCAGGATAATACCAGATTTATAACCAAAGACTTCAGGATAATACCAGATGTATAGCCAAAGACTCAGGATAATACCTGATATATAACCAAAGACTTGTGGATAATACCAGATATATAACCAAAGACACGTGGATAATACCAGATATATAACCAAAGACTTCAGGATAATACCAGATATATAACCAAAGACTTCAGGATAATACCAGATATATAACCAAAGATGTCAGGATAATACCAGATATATGACCAAAGACGTCAGGATAATACTAGATATATAACCAAAGACGTCAGGATAATACCAGATATATAACCAAAGACTTCAGGATAATACCAGATATATAACCAAAGACTTCAGGATAATACTAGATATATGACCAAAGACGTCAGGATAATACCAGATATATAACCAAAGACGTCAGGATAATACCAGATATATAGCCAAAGACTTGTGGATAATACCAGATGTATAACCAAAGACGTCAGGATAATACCAGATATATAACCAAAGACGTCAGGATAATACCAGATATATAACCAAAGACTTCAGGATAATACCAGATATATAACCAAAGACGTCAGGATAATACCAGATATATAACCAAAGACGTCAGGATAATACCAGATATATAACCAAAGACTTCAGGATAATACCAGATATATAACCAAAGACTCAGGATAATACCAGATATATAACCAAAAATGTTAATGTTCCTGTACTTTGTAATATGCATTGTAAATTGTAAAATAATTACCCAAAGTTTGATCTACTAAGATTATAACTATTAAGGTTTCTATTTTTCTTATATTGTATTTACTGCCTTAAAAAGAAAAATCTTTGTATTGTTTGGAAGTAATTTTTAAAATGATATGATTTTTAAAGTGATATGAAGTTTTTACAATTAACCACAAAACATAGCTTTCCATCTGGTCAAGCCTTGTACTGGTCATCATTATCATTGGTTTGCATAATATAACATGTATTATGTCTACTGGTGTCTAATTAACAGCTTCTAACAGAACAAATATCATACCTTTCTCTTTCAATACATAAGCTCAATAGATATGTGTATCTGGCTGTGTCCATTGTTGGGACTAGCATTTCACGAATCTTCTTGGTTTTGATTTCCAGACCTCTCAAGAGATCATTCCAATGATGCCAAGTGCCTTTTGCTTTTTGCTGAAAGTAGAATATAATTCATTGCAACATGGAGGAAAGTAAAAATGCACAAAGTTCTACCCTATCAAAATATTATAGAGGAATTACACTTATATATATTATCTTTTTAACAACCCACAACAATATTTGCTATGGATTTTCTTCCCCTCCCCCAATAAACAAATAAAGTTGTACCTCAAAGTAAACGTCGTAGCAACTCTGTTCTGCCGGCAACGGAACATCAAACTTCCCTACAGATTTTGGCACAGGATGTTCCTCAAGTTTTCCATTAATTAGATCTTTGTAGAAAGTATCAAATTTACTACGACCATCAACGTCCACGACTGAAGCAATGCTCCATGGGATTGAGAACAATACAATTGACTGTAACGAAAGTGGCATCAAGATCATCCCTTTTTCATGATTATATAAAAAAAAACATTAAAAGATGACACTGCATATAAAAACAAAACCAATCTAGGTAGTGTTTCTCTGTAATTTTCAGTACTGTGTGTGGTGTCATGTGGTCTCTACAGAATAATTAGCTTCATTAACCCTGTAACAGGTGGTGTTTTTCTGTATATATCAGTATTGCGTGTGGTACCATGTGGTTTCTATAGTATAATCAGTTTCAATTACCCAGTAATATGTGGCATTTCTCAGTCAACATCAGCATTATTTGTGGTACCATGTGGTTGCTATAGGATAATCAGTTTCACTTACTTAGTGGCAAATCACAGGTAGTGTTTCAAAGTGGCTAAAGACTAATGGAATCTTAACAAAAGGTTTCTAATTCAATATTTGGTCAGACTATCGACAGAGCTGATACTTGATCTCTGATTCATGAAGGTCCTTAAGAGTGCTGGATCCTTAACAAGAGGGTCCAGGCTTCAATACTACATCATCAGCAGTGAGATATAAACATCACACTGTATCGAACAAGAGACTTAAAGGACTAGGACACCTTGAGATCCACCTCAAGATGTTTCAAGTACAGATATTTTATAGATATATCTAATAACACATACCACCCATGACAATACACAATTATACACACTGCATACATTACCTCTCTCCCTTACACTAAGACACAATACACACTGCATACCTCTCCCTTACACTAAGGACAATGGGTGTACACATGTATCAATGGAGAAGGTATTCAGTAACCATGACATCCATTAAAATGTCAACTTGATCAATATCAGTTTACTGAAAGTCAAGACTTTATGTCTCAGTTCAAATCAGATACATACAGGTGGTTGTTATATAAAGGTACCTGTAGATAAGGGTGTACTCACCATGACCCATGACCTCAGATGTTTATTGTCCTCTACATCATCTTTGTTCAAAGCGTCGTGCAACAACATATCAATCATGTACATAAGGGATCGTACTTGGTTAGCTTGCTTAGACTGAATATATTCCTGAAATACAAATATTTTACAAATGAGAGAAGTTCAAACAATTTTCCATGTCTATATTTAAAAAATGATTTACAAATATGACCACACAGACTCCTAAATGTAATTGATGGAAGTGAACAAGTTAACAAGACCAGCGATACAGGTCCTCACCTGTGTATTAGAGTACAGGGGCTGATATATATATTATAGTACAGGGGCTGATATATATATTAGAGCACAGGGGCTGATATATGTATTAGAGTACAGGGGCTGATATATGCAATAGAGTACAGGGGCTGAGATATGCAATAGAGTACAGGGGCTGATATATGTATTGAAGTACAGGGGCTGAGATATGTATTGAAGTACAGGGGCTGATATATGTATTGAAGTACAGGGGCTGATATATGTATTGAAGTACAGGGGTTGATATATGTATTGAAGTACAGGGGTTGATATATGTATTGAAGTACAGGGGCTGAGATATGCAATAGAGTACAGGGGCTGATATATGTATTGAAGTACAGGGGCTGATATATGTATTGAAGTACAGGGGTTGATATATGTATTGAAGTACAGGGGTTGATATATGTATTGAAGTACAGGGGCTGAGATATGTATTGAAGTACAGGGGCTGAGATATGCAATAGAGTACAGGGGCTGATATATGTATTGAAGTACAGGGGCTGAGATATGCAATAGAGTACAGGGGCTGATATATGTATTGAAGTACAGGGGTTGATATATGTATTGAAGTACAGGGGCTGATATATGTATTGAAGTGATATATGTATTGAAGTACAGGGGCTGATATATGTATTGAAGTACAGGGGTTGATATATGTATTGAAGTACAGGGGCTGAGATATGTATTGAAGTACAGGGGCTGAGATATGCAATAGAGTACAGGGGCTGATATATGTATTGAAGTACAGGGGCTGAGATATGCAATAGAGTACAGGGGCTGATATATGTATTGAAGTACAGGGGTTGATATATGTATTGAAGTACAGGGGTTGATATATGTATTGAAGTACAGGGGTTGATATATGTATTGAAGTACAGGGGTTGATATATGTATTGAAGTACAGGGGCTGAGATATGCAATAGAGTACAGGGGCTGATATATGTATTGAAGTACAGGGGCTGATATATGTATTGAAGTACAGGGGCTGATATATGTATTGAAGTACAGGGGCTGATATATGTATTGAAGTACAGGGGCTGATATATGTATTGAAGTACAGGGGCTGATATATGTATTGAAGTACAGGGGCTGATATATGTATTGAAGTACAGGGGCTTATATATGTATTAGAATACAGGGGCTGATATATGTATTAGAGTACAGGGGCTGATATATGTATTGAAGTACATGGGCTTACATATGTATTAGAATACAGGGGCTGATATATGTATTAGAGTACAGGGGCTGGTATATATATTAGAGTACAGGGGCTGATATATGTATTGGAGAAAAAACAATCACTTTCATACATGAGCCCTATTTCAATTTTCTATTAAAATTACATAAATCATGGGTAAACAACATATAGTAGGATAGTAGATTAAAATAAGATATTTCAACAAGAACAAAAATGGAAACCCAGATGGCTAATTGTGGTCTTTTAGAAAAGGTTCAAAATATATTTATTCCCAGTAAAATGTAAAATGACTGGAAACAAACCTTGCAGTTCTTTCTTACAAAGTCCAAGCATGGGTCAACAAGCCACTCAAATAGGTCATGTATCATTTCTCCTGCCTCTCGGGCCAATACTGGATGGAATATCTGGATCCATGACTTGACAATTGGTCGCCAGCCTAAAGTTGTAGGTTCTAAATAGACCATACCACATCTACTGACGGTAGCAGGCTGTAAAAAAATATAAAAGCACAATATCAGCAAAAGAAAAGAATTATTATAGAACTATGTCTCAAAAAATGGAATTAAATGTAACTTAGTCAATATCAACACACTGGATGAGGGCAACAGGTTCCAAAAATTGAGATACTTTGGTGTCACTAAGATTTGGCCACTTTGGCCTTATTTTTTGGTTAGTTAAATATTGACCATTTACGTTTATATCATGTTTAAATTTGGCATACCATCAGATCTTGGTTTTGTCGTGCTGAACATTCCAGGTATTTGAAATATCAAAATATTAAAAAGTGCTGGAAGAATAATTAGAATTGATGCGTCACATGATACTTATTAAGATTAACATCCACACAGTACTATTTTAAAAAAAACCTTGTTTGTTAATCTATAAAACACTAAAAATATTTTTAAAAGGTAACAGTAGAAACATTGTGTACATATTTTGGATGTTTCAATTTTGGCCATTTTAATAAGGTGGCCAAATTGGCCCAAAAAATTAAACAATGGCTAAAATTTCCCAATTTATGGTAATTTCAAGCCCATTTATTGGCTCAATAATTTAACTTTGCAACATGAAATATTACTAGAACATTCAGATAACATATACACCAACAGGACTTAAAATTGTTAAATCCCACTGCATACTGTATTTATAGCACGAAACACTCACCGAGGCTTGTGATAAATCCATAGTCTCAAATATAAGACTCATTGGGTTTGACATCTGAATAATTTCACCACTCATCAAGCACAGTTTCTTATTGTCATCAAGCACAGTGTTCATATTCTCAATCCACAAAGCGTCAATTGGGCCATCAAACACTACCCACTTACGATCAGGGGTGTCAGTTGAGGCAAATTCTCTGAAAGTGTTGGCTACAACTCCATCAGTCCACTCATGAGAAACTGGGTCAAACTGACCAAAAAGCTGACCCATAGTAATGGACTTGGGATTGATGATACGGAATAGTACTTTTTCATATTCCTCTTCGTGGCCTTCTTCATGTAATAACGTCATACCTTCAGCTAAGGTTTCAATGACCATAGTCTTACAACCAAATGGCTCACCCACCAACATGAATCTGAAAACAAAATGATTAAGATAATTTGTCAATGTTTGTAAAAGACATACTTCAATGTTTTTTATTTACTTGAGATTATCTGTTCCTTCATAGACTTGATACCGTTAAATATTTTTCTCGTGATAAACATTATCTTAAATATATGAAATAGAAACAGTCATAAAGGTGTTCTTGTGATCCCATAATAAAATGGAATGAAAGAAATGCAAACTTCAAGGACACTTACATTATAGTCAAAGCAAATCATTCAAATGGAAAAATAATTCTTTGACTGATGAAATAGCCCAATCATACAGTATGACATAAATGTCATCAGAATCAATTTTGACTGCTCACCCGTGTCTGACTATCATCATCTCATATGTCTGAATAAGTTTTTCTCGGAAGAAATCCACAAACTGTAAATTCTTCTTAGCAGCAACCCTTTGCATGGCATCCAGGAATATCTTGTAGTCTGCCTCCGGAAGAGTAATTCCAGGGAACAAATCAGAAGTGATGCCATTAAATAGAGGTATGTCGTGAGACAAGAACTTGGGCAAATTGACATCAATGATGGATCTCAAAAGCTGAAATCAAGAAAATTCATCACACAGTATTAGCAATCTGGTATTTATATGTTCCAAATCATCAAGTAATCACCAAAAATTGAAGTTTATGATAAATCTAACACTGACCTTACACAAGACAATGTGTGATTCAAATACATGTTTACAAAAATATGACTGGGTTTCTGTTATAATTCAAACTCACCAAAATATCCTCATCTTCATCTGGGAATTTCAGTTTCAGGTTTCCGGCAGCTGACAGTACTGCTTTGACGGCTCTCATTCCGTAATCGTAGTGAAATTGTGATGACAACTGCTCAGAACACAGTCTGTACACAGTTACAATTTTGACTGATAAATTTCTGGCATTTTGGAAACCAAAAGAATAGAGAGAAATCTCAGCAATCATGGCATAGTCCGGTACCATCATAGCAACTGTTCTGAAAAGTACTTTCAGATTATCAGGAAGTTCTGATCTTCCAGCGTAACCGGGGTTCATGGTGATACACACATAACAGTTCGGGTTTAAAGCAAGTTCTGTTCCCTCAAATATGAAGACATCTAAATGTCCTTGTACAGCTCGTATAATGCAGAGAATCTGTGGAAATGTAAGAAAAAATAATTGTTTTATTGACTGCAATATAAAAAAACAATTCTCTTTGTACTAATGTCAAATCAACAACACCGAAAATTGTAATCCATATGATTTGTCGAATAACAAGCACTTTCAAATTACATTTAAAAATCAGTTCTTTACTCGGAGCAATCACTATTTTGCAAACAAACCAATGCAGTTAGTAATAAAAGGACAAAGCACCATTCCTCCTGCAACTTTTAAGAAGTAACAAAGATAAGGCAATATCAATTTGGACAAAGTTAATCCTCCCTCGACATATAGACTTAAAACTGACAATTATTTGAATTATCTTCTAGGATTTACCTGCTGAGCAATGACAGACAAGACTTCCAGATCAATCCTGTTAAACTCATCAAAACAGGCCCAGGCACCAGCTGAAGCCAGACCCTTGAAAAACTGTAAAAAGTCAAATGAGAATGAGTCAAAATATTGTGTAGTACATGTATTTAGATTTGAACTCTTCATACTACTCTACACTGTAATCTCCCCTATTTTCACAAACAAAATCGATTTGTGGTAAAAGTGAGCAATGGTGTAAAATTACTTAGAATATAAACTGTTCCTGAGCCAAAGATACTAATTAATTATTATGGATATAGAATTTAAGCATTTCTAATATAAACTGTTCCTGAGTCAAAGATACTAATTAATTATTATGGATATAGAATTTAAGCATTTCTAATATAAACTGTTCCTGAGTCAAAGATACTAATTAATTATTATGGATATAGAATTTAAGCATTTCTAATATTCATAATATTCAAGTACTCCATCAAAATTTTTTTATGACATTACATGCTGGGGTACTTCTACTACAAAATATAATTATAAGATAACTGTATATATATATGCTTTTGAAGAGTGAAGTTTGGACTTTTGTCTTAGAATGCATTATGCTTCCTGGCCCTAATGATGAGAAGTATGCTGTATTGTACAAGGCCTTGTACAGGTATATAGACAATCAAAGACTGCTTAGATGATCCAATGGTTGTCAGCAACACAATTATAAAGGTGACACACCAATGAACACTTAAAAGCTGATGCCGAGATGACGGAGCAGTAGGTTACAGCACACCAAGGAGACAAAATTAATGCTCAAAAACACTAACCTTGCCCATAGCTAAGTAATCTAAACCATCTGAACAGTTGAACACAACACACTGTACAGCCAAGGCTTTGGCTAAATCCTTTGTTGTTTCAGTTTTACCAGTACCGGCTGGACCTTCTGGGGCACCGTTTAAGTTGAGATGGAATGCACCAATCAGAGTACGATAACACCTGTCTGTCAATGGAGTAATGACCAATCGTGGTGTGTTACCCAGATATTCATAGGCATATTTGACGGTGGCATTAGTCATTCTAACTCGCATGTTTTCTTCTTCCCAGTAGTATCGTAACTGTGCAAGCCAAGCAAAATCATTCTCGGAGGAAACTCCTGAAATGTTACAAAAATGTACAGTAACGTTTATACTGATATAAGATTACTTCTGATATAAAATTACCTCTGAACTAAAACACTGAATTATTGCAGTAAATTAAATGAAAAAGATTTCAAAAGTTAAATCAGCCACAATTTTGTAATTATTTGTTCTATTAAGCTTCTACTTTGGGAATAAGTCCTAGAATAAACAAAACTGCTATTTCCCTCATAACCATACTATAACTGACATATACACAGATGACTTTAAGTAAAACTACATATTTTACTTTGTGTAAGGAAAATAACAGTTTTCAGAGAATCCCATATGTTCCAGATGATTATTATTCAGACTCTGCACCAAATTTCATAAAAATAGAATGATAAATCAGAATTTTACTAAATTTTGATATTTTTGTTCCAATAATTGCTATATCTGACCAAAAAAATCTGTGTTTTAGTCTTACAAATATAATGATACATTTCCTGATATAAAAGTATCTAATTTTTACCTTTGTTTGCCATTTGTAGGACAACATCTCTGGCATGGACATCTATGACCACCAATGCACCTAATGTTGTTCGGATCTGTTTGGACAATTTGCCTCTCACTAACACAACAATTTCTCCAAGCTGAGCTTCCAGTTTCTCCCAATAGTCTTTCAGACCCTGCGGTCCTCCTCTAATGGCCTCGTGGACCTCTCTAGTCCAATATACTTGTGATACGCACAAGACAATCTGGCCAGGCCAATCTCTAACCCAGTCTATACGGGCTTCTATTGCATAAGCCTGAAATGTGTGATAATTGCTGTTGTAATGAAGGGAGCTACAAAATTTTAAGAGAGCTTAGGAACTTCAGTTTTTTACTTTTGGTTTTGTAACTGCAACACAAACAGTAACCTAACAAATGACCTTCCTCTGATGAAAGGTTTTTTTTTAATTCCTGAGGGTTACTTGATTCAAAATGTAATCTGAAGTAAATTAATTAATTGACAGGTGATGGCTCATATTTACAATAACTAGATTATAATATGAATTATCAAGTGAAACATAAGCCTCTTAAAATTGCAAATTTAAAGGTACTGTGAGTTGGTTAATCTTAAAAATACTGTCAGGTGGTTAAACTTAAAAGGTATTGTCGGTTGATTAAACTTAAAGGTACTGTCAGTTGGTTAATCTTAAAGGTACTGTCAGTCAGTTAATCTGAAAGGTATAGTCAGTTGGTTAATCTTAAAGGTATTGTCAGTTACCTACTGGTAGCTAGATATATTTTGTATTTAAATATGTTGATATTAAACAGAATCAACTGAACTTACCTCCATGGATGCAGCACATACATCTCTTACAGACATCAACATCACATCCTGCACCTGTAGCAGCCATTTTTCTACGGCACCTCTGGCTTCTGAAGTTGACACAGCCTGGCTAAATTTGACTTTTTCATTTTCACTGCTGAACATAGCATGGATGTCCAGTTTATTGTCAAACTCCAGTCTTGCAATACCCTCGAAACACTTTTTCAAATGTGGCTGTACACGAAGAGGATCCTTTGTCTCGGACAGAATTTCTAACATTTCATCGTTAGACAGGAAAAAGAATCTTGGGAAGAAAAGACGTTTCTTCTCTAAATAGGCATTCAGTCCTTTATTGATCTTATCCAATAAGCCGTTGCTGTCTTGCAATTTTTCCAACAACCCTGATAGATTTGTTGCAACCAAGACCTGAAAAATGATTTAAAATGATATCAAGTTCAACCAAGTCAATATCAAGAAAATTGTGTCACTGAAAGTAATACTTGACATACTTAAATTACTTACATTTCAAATCTGATAAAAACAATTCTGATATCTAGATTTCTGAGCAATAAAAAAAGTCAAATTGTATTTGTTAATTTTGTGACATTTCAATGAATCTTTAAGAATTCCTGCAAAATGACTAAAGTTATATCCCTTGATTTCAAACATCTAATTAGAGCATTATGAATATGCTTAAAATCTTCTACAATTACATCAAAGTTTAAAACACTAAATCAAAAGATGTTTACCTTTGGATCTCTTGTTGTATGTTTCATTACGTCTTTCCAGTTTTTGTCGACAATAGTGAACAGTCGTCCCTCCTCCGGCATCTGCTGCATAATGTCCTCTGATGAGAAGATTGGCTCCAGGTAAAGCCACTGTGACTGAACTTTCAACCATTCATCAATGGTATCCTGAATTCTCAGTAGACGTTCTTCCCATTCCTACAGAAAACAAGAAAATGTGAATTAAATATTTGTTGATATGTTAAATTTGCATACTTAATTCTGGATTTTCTTGTTTCTTTCAGACTTTTCTACAGAATTTCTACTTTCAGGACTGAAATATGAAAATCGATCAGAAAGGAGATATATGAAATATCATAAATATGTTGACGACAATATACTCCTTCCTGTTCCTGTATACATAAGAGAAAACATTACTACTCTACTATTTACACACCTTAATTTCCTTTTCAAATGGTTTGATGAAAGGTGAGCCTCTCATGGTCTGAGTTTTGACAATCTGATCATCAAGTGTTGTCTGGATGTCATCAACTGACGACAGGATATTGATGCCACTGTCTCTGTACTGGATCAAATTGAAGTTGATGTTGTCCCAGTCCTCCATCATCTTGTTCATGGCCTTCTCCAGAGAATGTTCCTGTGAAAATGAAATTAAGATAGAGTTACCCTCCCTTTATAAAAAAAAATATAAATGAATAAGTAAATAAAATAAATAATAATCTTAAATTCAGAATTACATTTATAAAAAGGTTCATTTATTCAGTTAATTTCTTTATGTAATCAACTTTTTAAAAAAAGCATATTATCACAAGGCTTAAATCTAGTTTTTGACAGTTTTATTTTACAAATAGATAAAATGACTTAGTATAAAACCTTAGTAGCAGCCGCACTGATTCCTTCAAACATATCCATATGTGGTGCAATGTCCAGTTTCAGTACTTTACGTAAGGTGGTTCCGGAGTCAGGTGTTATGTCAAAGCCCATCAGGTCAGACATTCTCTTCCAGTGACGTGCTCTCATACCACGGTTGCACATGACAGAAATTACAGGAACTGTGTCCTAAAGGCAAAGAAAGAAATGCTCGATTTAGATTTAATGCAAGCAAATTAGTAAAGGAAATGCAGGTCTGATGAAAAATCAATTCTGGAAAAGTTCCCTTAAATTGTTCATCTGTCTGGTCAAATTTAATCTTATCTCTAAAACAATTAATCTTTTTCAAGGACAAGTAAATTTACAGATTCTAGAGCGATTTAGATGATCTAAAACAGATATGATGAAATAAAAGTTTGGTGTGATAATATCTGAGCTTGTACAAAATAATGGACTGACCTTGAATTCTCTCATACTGTCTTGTACAACATTACAAACATTGACAGATTGTGGAGGGTGGAGGACCTCATCTTTGTCCTCTTCTGCCACTTCATTTCCACTTTCCTCTGCATGTCTTCTTCTCTTCCGTCTTTCTCTGTTCCTATCATCAATTTCCATTTGGAGTTTCTTGACGCGATTATTGAAGACTTTCTGTACTTTGTAGATTTCCCTGGTGTACTCATCCACTTCACCTTCCACTTGCTCTGCGTCGAGATCCATAAATGATCCATCCATCCACCTGAAAAGCAACGTCACATACTGTAGTCATCAATTGTGATTATTTCTCTTTAACAAATAAAATATTTTCTATATTGGAATATTTGTAATCCATTCTTCATGTCTTCATCATTAGTTTTATCTGATATGCCACATGGAATTTATCAGTTATGAATGTAGAGTCCCTGGCACAGTGTACATATCATATCTCATAGTAGAATATTCATTTGAAGATTTCTTTTTGTTAAAACTAAAAAGAAACCACTAAAGGTGATACGACTGAATTGTAAAGAATTGTAATGGTATTTCAAACTCGCAAAAGAGCTCAACAAATTTCATTCATAACAATTGAAGGTCATGAGGGGCCTCTATGGTCTAGTGGTTAGAGCGCTGTGCTCTCCTGGTCAATGTAAACACTTCAAATATTGATAATTATTGAAGGACATGAGGGGCCTTTGTGTCCAAATGGTTAGAGCACTGTGCTCCCCTGGTCAATGTAAACACTTCAAATATTGATAATTATTGAAGGACATGAGGGGCCTTTGTGTCCAAATGGTTAGAGCACTGTGCTCCCCTGGTCAATGTAAACACTTCAAATACTGATAATTATTGAAGGACATGAGGGGCCTTTGTGTCCAAATGGTTAGAGCACTGTGCTCCCCTGGTCAATGTAAACACTTCAAATACTGATAATTATTGAAGGACATGAGGGGCCTTTGTGTCCAAATGGTTAGAGTACTCCAACCTCAAATCAGCACCGTTTCAAACCTTGTTAAAACCTACAAATTTTTTTTCAGTTTAGGTGACTTTTTGCTGGGTATATTGTAGCCAGGGTCTTTCCTTCAAAATTAAAAACTGGCCACCACCAAATAACTGACAAACTGTTGTGTATGATGTAAATCAACATCTAAAACATAAACAATAAAAGCATTGATTTCTAAATTATTATAGACTTTCTTACTTTTTCTCTGCCTTCTGCCATCTGAGGACAATATTGAAAAGACGTTGAAATGGGTCTACAGCATTTGTAATGTCATTGACATCTGGGTAGGTACTTATCGGATATTTGTAAAGCAGTTCTTCCTGTAAAAATGACAACAACAAAAATGATATCATTGCAAAAATTCATAGATAATCTATCAACTGAAGTTTAATCTGTTTAACTGAATGACAGTACTTTTTAGACTATAAATAGCCGCATAGTGAGAATTAAATAGAAACAACTTTCAGAAATCACAACTTTAACATGGGACAACAACATAGCAAGAAATCTAAAAGTATCTTCAAAATCTGCTACTTTAAACGGCCAACACAGAACTGACGTATTACCTTGTTGATAAATGCAATTTGTTCCTGGGCATCTGTAAGACGTTTCTGGACAGCTCGGACGTCCTGGACATATTGCTGCATCATGTCCAGCTCTCCGTAATCATTGAACTCATCTACACGTTGACGGAGCTTCTCTAACTCCATCATGACTTTCTCTCTCTTCTCCAGAAGTTGTTTTTCTCCACCTTGTTTTGATTTCTCAATCAACTACAATATAGAAATCATTAGTCAGTAATGTTAAACTCCTACAGAAATCATTAGTCAGTAATGTTAAACTCCTACAGAAATCATTAGTCAGTAATGTTAAACTCCTACAGAAATCATTAGTCAATAATGTTAATGTTAAACTCCTACAGAAATCATTAGTCAGTAATGTTAAACTCCTACAGAAATCATTAGTCAGTAATGTTAAACTCCTACAGAAATCATTAGTCAGTAATGTTAAACTCCTACAGAAATCATTAGTCAGTAATGTTAAACTCCTACAGAAATCATTAGTCAATAATGTTAAACTCCTACAGAAATCATAAGTCAGTAATGTTAAACTACTACAGAAATCATTAGTCAGTAATGTTAAACTCCTACAGAAATCATAAGTCAGTAATGTTAAACTCCTACAGAAATCATTAGTCAGTAATGTTAAACTCCTACAGAAATCATTAGTCAGTAATGTTAAACTCCTACAGAAATCATTAGTCAATAATGTTAAAACTCCTACTCACACAAATGATGGTTTTAAATCCTGACTAATTTAAAACAAAATAGACATTTTTGTGTGTTTATAACAACAGAGACACAAAAATGATAATCACAGTGAGGAAAATGTTTAATTATTGTAATTTTGAAACTGTATTTTTTTAATTCTATATGTTATTACCCAAAAAATTACAAGCATCATACACTTTAAATCAACTAAAAAAGTCTTACTTCATCATTCTCATCAAATACTGGATGGATTCTCTTTGGCCAGGTCAACACATCACAGTTCAATTGTATGTCTTCTGATGGGAACATGTATACATCTATCAGGTATGCCAACCTGTTCTTAGATTCCATTATTCTCTCATTCAAGGCTATCATACCAGTGGTTCTTGCTTCCTGAGTGAATGTTATCATATCCATGAGGTCCTCGCTAGTCTCTGGAACTTTCAGAGCACGCTCTTTGATTGTCTCAAATTCCTCACAAATTCTGAAAAGTGTAATTGGGAAGGAAATAAAGTCTTTTAATTTTTATTAAAATTTTGTTCAATCTTTGTTAAAATTAACCTATTTCATCAACTTGTGTAGGAATGCATATCTTATATAGCAAACACAGCCATGTTATTGTAAGAGTAATGCTACGCCACTTACAATTTGTTTTCTCTCCTGTGATCATCAGACACCTTGCGGAGAAGTTCATCAGCCAATCCACGAGAAGCTTCTGCTAGTCCTCGCTTTAGATCTTCACAATCCAGGCGAATCATGTCGAAATGTTCTATGCTGGGTAATCCCATGATCTCACTGGCTAGGTTTCTGTATTTGTCTATATGCTGAAAGGTTAACGTGATAGAACAACTGATTATAATTGCATGTGGCTACTGAAGCAAAGTCAATGTTGTTTATTTATTAAGAATTAGCAAAGGAATTAACAAAGGTCTATTAGTCAAGAAAATGGTGTCAACCAGAATTTAAATTTTTTTTGTCAATTTCTGAACATGCTACCTAGAAACACGTACCACTTGATATTCTGCAAACGTGTGTTCTTCTTTGACGTATTCATGTATCTCTGTCAATGCTTCACCATTCACTATGTAGTCATATCTTTTTACTGTAAAAAGAAATACAAATTTATCACAAAAAATCAAATAAAATCACTTCAACACAGTAAATAACAAAACTAACGATGTGGGAAATTTCTGTTCTATCAATTGATGGTCAAACTTACTGAAAGATTCCAAGTGTTCTTGTGGACCTTCAAATTCTCTTTTGACAGCCGCTTTAAGAGTTGCCAGTGCAGCACTGACAACATGTTCAGCCACTGTAACATCTGTGTGGTTAACGGTACTGGCTCCAGCAAGCCATGATTGTACTGTTGGGACTTGTTGCATTGTTTTACAAATCTGTTTGACAACAAACAAAACTGTGTCTTCTAAGTCTTCTTTTGGTGGGTAAAACTGCATTTTCTGATCATCAAATGTTAGTTCCATCTTCATCAGAGGCAGTTTTGACTTGTCATTTTCATCAAAAAGCTTGACAAAGGCATCAATGGTTCTGACTAGAAGATTTTTCAACTAAAAAGTAAACAAGAGACAATATCATCATCTTTGTCAATGGAGGTTTAAAAACAATGTAGAAAAATGTAAAAGACCTGATCAGATATAAGTGTGAAAACATGTCAATGTAGGAAATCAGACATACATGATTAGATATCAGTGTGATAAATCAGAGACATACCTGATTAGATATCAGTGTGATAAATCAGAGACATACCTGATTAGATATCAGTGTGATAAATAAGAGACATACCTGATTAGATATCAGTGTGATAAATCAGAGACATACCTGATTAGATATCAGTGTGATAAATCAGACATACCTGATTAGATATCAGTGTGATAAATCAGAGACATATCTGATTAGATATCAGTGTGATAAATCAAAGACATACCTGATTAGATATCAGTATGATAAATCAAAGACATACCTGATTAGATATCAGTGTGATAAATCAAAGACATACCTGATTAGATATCAGTTTGATAAATCAGACATACCTGATTAGATATCAGTGTGGTAACACTGTTATAAAATGAGTCCAGTTTGTCAGCTCTTGGGGACACAAATGTGTTTTTGTCGGCAAACACATTGATGATTCCTGGGAACCAACTGTGGTTCAAGCGGTCCTCAGCTTTCTCTAGATCCAAAATGATATTATTCTTGAAGGATTCAAATTCTACGGGACCTTGAGCTCTGGAAAAGTACAATAATATTTACATATCATACCAGTAGATCTTATTGCAATAGATTAAGAAATGATGAATTAAACCTGCAGATTATTTTATTCCTAATGTCATGAAACATTTAAGTTTGAAATGTGTGTGTAATCTTGTATAAAATGTTGTTGACAGCAATTTCATCAAGAATTGATTAAATGTTTAAAAACATTGTAATAGATAATGAATATATAGCACCTAACTATTTTCCTCATCAATCATATCAACACAAATTACTGAGATATATATAAAAATAGATTGTCATCTTTTTCTTGGGTTTGATATTTGGAATTAGGGGAAAACATGGAGACAAAGAGTACACAGTCATACCTGAAATTGGAACAATCTACAAGTATCATATTTCCCAGTGTTGTAGAACACATGTTCAGAACGGTCTGCATTGATGGGTGGAGAGTGTGTAGATTTTCTTTGATAGAATCTTTGGATGTACAATAACTTTGGTGCCAAGGACGGGAGTAATCCAGTCCACTGTAAAAAGCAGAAAAATAAAATTGTGAAAATTGTCATTTATAAATCCCCCATTAGTGTTAACACGTAGCTACAGATCAACTCAATGTTTAAACTTCTATGGCTGTATCATATATAAGAACAATAGTTTACTTGTATTTTCTATCACTTTATATTTTTAAGAAAAATTATTTTAGGTATGAAATTTTAAAAATATATACAAATATCAATAGTTCTAGACATAAGTAAAAAGGGAACATGTCAAGATATCTTATGGAAAAACATAAAATTATTTTCTTCAATTTCAGTACAGAATCAGCATTTAAATAGGATTTTTTTTTAATTCATATTCTAAATGTCACTGCCATAATTTCATTGAATGATAATATATAATGAGAGACTCATAACTTTTGTATGTCTGATAAAAAATATGAAAACAAAATAAGAAGAAGCCATCAATAAATGAACAAGATGGAGACAAGTTAAAATGAGACAAACAGGTGCCAAAGTAGTTCTTGCCAGGCAGTAATTGTAAAGACAGTTTACATTTTTTTCTAAAATCAAATCTCAAAAAAAAAAAATAATAATAATGATACAATGATATCTGTGACTGATTTTGTATACAGCAAGTAAGAATGAACAATTTCACAAAAAAGCATGGAGAGAACCATTTGGACACCCGACTGATATTTAAATAGTTTATGTTTTTAATTCCAAAAGGTCAATAAAAAGACCTCTGGAGGATGACACTGTTGATGTCACACACATTGAGATATTTTCAAACAAGTAGAAAACATTTACCACAACATACATGACTAGAGACTTTAAAAGAGGTATCACAACACACCATTTACACACTTATAATTCTACTGGTAAAATGTCACAAAAATATAAATAGGCTCAACTACATATCAAAACATAAATAAACATTGGTTATAATACAAAGAGGTCAAAGGTTAATCCTCATACAGAAATTGATCTATACATAAATCTATCTCTCTCTCTCTCTCTTTTTCTCTTACTACTACCACCCATCCACCTTTTCACCCACATGCTATAAAACAGGAATAAAATCAAAACTTCTACTAAAATAATACAGTGTACTGGACAAATTTTGATTCCAGTGGAAAGGGAAAGTTGAAATATAAAACATGTTATGAATAGGAATTGGATAAAAATGTTTGTTAACTTATGTGATTCTTATTAACTTAGGATCTAACAATGATAGATCATAACAGGTCATCAGAAATACTAGCTCAGATGACCTAATAAAACAGCAAAATGCAGAAATAGCAACAACTGGCTTCAATTCTATCATAATATGTAATGAAACATTGTTATCAACAGGTATAGTGGGAATATGTACAAAGGATATCTGAAAAAAAAGCATCAACAGAGGGCCAAACTAAGGGAGATAACTGTTAATTATAAGTTAAGCTTTGGAAATTGGTATATATCTTAATTATTTATTCCTTTCTCCCCTGAAAATGTATAATGAACATTCCCAGAGAAAGATTTAGAACAGCCTAAATACGATTTAAGGGATGTACGTGAGAAAATGATGTAGATTTACATTAATTAACTTAAATCATACTGCAAAATCAAATAGACCAGAAGCTATTTGTACACTCCTTGATCTCAATTCATCTCAAAAGTACTAATGTTAACACAAAAATCATTTAAGAAACTGAGATAATTTGAATAAAAGTAAGAATGCTAACAAGATAAATAAACACATACAGAAATTATTGAAAGTCAACCAAACTATTTGTACGTTAAAACTCACTCAATAGTAATGTGTCTTATCCTTGAAATGCAACACAAAGTTTAGCATTATTTTATTATTGTTATTATTTACATATACAAAATGCACCTGCCTCAATTAAAAAACAGTCCAGTAAACAGAGATTATATAAACTGTTGCTACTTGTATCTTAAACTTAAAGACTGCAACTGACATTTAGATGGTAAACTTTTATATCTGACAGGGAATCAAGTTAAAATACAATTAGATGGCTATGATAAAAATATGATAAAAAAAATACAAAAGTATGCAACATAATTTATCAGATGACCCAATGAAGTGAGGTGGTACATGGTGAAATTGATACCAGAATAAGGTTAACAAATCTGGCATATGATACAATTATATCAACAATGATACCCACATAGGTTCAGGATGTAATGTGCATACATTAATGGTTTGTAATGGGGTACAATCTTTGCTATAAGACGAGGTATGGGATTTTCTATAAGATTGAGTATGGAATTTGGTGTCATGATATATCCATATGTAGGTTATATATCAACAATAATTTATCAATATCATTATGGTAAGAAAGTGATTGACATTGAAACAAACAAAAAACAATCTGTACCAAGATAGACTTCTTCTTTAGATTGTGAAATGTAATTTAAAACTAATATCATTAACAGACAGATTTGTATGAATACTTCATGAAATACACATGATTTACATATGAAATCACCAATGTATGATAATAATTCATTTTCTCGTCAATCAATGGAGAGTTAACCAAACTTGAAAATTTCGAGTCTTGTATACAGAATAATAAACTTCAACACTTTTAAAGATAAAATAGCTATACTTTTCTTTAACTTTTCAGTTTCTCTGAATATTTTATATAAATGTTGGCTTCTTATGTAAATATAAAATTATAAAACATTAATGTAATGCATACCTTGGTTCTGCTGGTGGGGGACCAGCTTCTTCATTCTCTAAACCTTTAATCTCTGGCTTAACAAGGACATGTTGAACTAAAAAAAAAATCAGTATGATAAATTAAAGTTTAAATGTATGAAAATTATATAAACTAGGTATTTATCAATTAACACAAACAAATTATTGCACACTCCATTGGATACTTTATACATAACTTCTATGTCTCTGTTTGTCTCTCTCCCTGTCTATTTGTCTCTCTCCTGGTCTATTTGTCTCTCTTTCCATCCCTTTCTCTCTCCCTGTCTTCTCTCTCTCTCTCTCTCTCTCTCTCTCTCTCTCTCTCTCTCTCTCTCTCTCTCTCTCCATCTTTCTATCTGCCCCTCTCTCTCCTCCTCCCTCGCTCTATATATCTTTCTCTCTTTCTTCAGTGGCTTTATCTTTCTATCTGCCCCCTCTCTCTCTATCCTCCCTCTCTCTATATCTTTCTCTCTCCTTCCATTTTTCTATCTGCCCCTCTCTCTCTCCTCCCTCTCTCAATATCTCTTTCTCTCCCTTCATCTTTCTATCTGCCCCTTCTCTTCCTCCCTCTCTCTATATCTCTTTCTCCCTCCATCTTTCTATCTCTCCCATCTCTCTCCTCCTCTTCCTTCTCTCTATATCTCTTCTCTCTATATATACCTCTGTCTCTCTTTCCCCAATCTTATCTGCACATTCTCAGATTAACACACTAACCCATGGATTTTTTCATGCTGCTTTGATAATCCTTCTTCACTTCCTCAAAAAGTTCATTAATGACTTCTTTCAGAGCTGCACTTTTTTGCAGTTTTTCTGGGACCATCTTAAGAATATGTTCTGACCATTCCTTCTGGATAGGTGTAACTGGACCAGCTTCTACACATCTTCTGAGGTACTGATAGTTCAGCTGTATAAATCAGAAGTAAATAAATGTCAAAGCTGGTAATGTGTGAAGCAATTTTTTTTTTTATGTATGGATCAAACATGAATATGGCCAAATCATTACCATCTGTAGTTTAGACACAAAAGTTTGTAAAAGTTTTCCCCAGTTTTATTTAAGTCATTTACTGGAATAATAATCGAATTCATATTTTGGAGCACTATTTTTCTGTATAGTTTACAGCAGTGTCTTTTGTGTTATTTTTTAGTTTTGTTTTACTTGTTTGTTTTCAAATAATTTCTGTAAGGGTAATTAACATATGTTCTACAAGATGTAAAGTGCTGTTCATGCTATTCTATAAAAGATTGGTAAAATTTCTAGGTTCAATTGTTGTTGTTGTTGAATATCGTCCCACTCAAAAATATTTCACTCATATGGAGACATCACCAAATGTCAGTGAATGGGTTAAGATTTTTGGCTATTGCTTGGCACTTATGGCAATTGAACAGTGAGGGTTCTTTAACATGCTGACACCTGAACGGGACCTTGGTTTTTACTGTCTCATCTGAAGGACAGGAAACCGACGTACCACCAACTGAACTTGAACTCATGACCAAGATCAAGAGTTGAGCATGCTATTTTTACTTCAAATTATTTTATTCAAGATATAAACATATAAATCACAATTTGTTGAACTTTATTCATTTATATTCAAAATAGCACGATTCATATTTCAAAACTACATAAAGCATATCTAAAGAATGACTTTGCATTTGATTTAATCCTATTTTTGATGATTACTTAAACAGCAACACTTATGCCAGAAGTTAAGTTTTTGGCACAATGCCAAACTACACAGGTACAAATGTATTTTGTCACAATTAACAGAGTATACATATTTTGATGGCAAATGTCCAGTTTACTGAAGTTTTAAAACACAGCCAAACAGCAATGAGTCATACAATTAATTACTTTAAGCAATTGGCAAATATACAGCTGAATTCTAACATTAAAAGGTTCAAAATATTTTAAAAGATTATATGTTTCAACTAAACATTAAAAATAGAAATGACTAGATATCTGAAATCACCCCTAAATTCTAGTATCAAGACATTTCAACTTGTGTATTTTCACAACTTGTACATGTAGTATATATATATAACTTGCTCTACTGCTCATTTTATATTAAGATATCTAAATTCATCTGTATGTGTGACCAACACTGATAAATACAAAACACTGCTTCAAAAGTTGGTAAAACTGAAATACTTGACAATGACAAAGGTAAAACTAAGTTACATCTAAAGATCATATATATTTGTAACTGATCTTAACTTGTCAGTTATACATTGGAAATGTTTGCTTATAACATGAACAAAAGAGAAGGACTGATTTATAGGTGTCCACTGGTTGTAGTGGTCCAGTATGTACACTCTAGCTGGATACAAATAAATCTCTTAATTAAATTTGAAATTTTCAAATGATAACAATAATTTCTAATGCTAATGATGATAGATGTGGACTGTGAAAATAACATAAGACATAAGATAAGACATCTCAAGTGCTCTGTCATTGATTGTCATGTGTTTAAACATT
Source organism: Atrina japonica (assembly GCA_030159075.1). NCBI lineage: Eukaryota > Metazoa > Mollusca > Bivalvia > Pterioida > Pinnidae > Atrina > Atrina japonica. Next base: position 139,399 of record BROG01000779.1, on the reverse strand, counting down.
TAATTTTTCCTTAAACTTGTGTCTTTGGTCAATATTTAATGAGTCAAACACAAAGATCTATCAATAATTGCCTGAAATGTGCCTCTCAGTGTGAACTGACCTATCACTAAATGCCTGAAATGTGCCTCTCAATGTGAAATGACATATCACTAAATGCCTGAAGTGTGCCTCTTAATGTGAACTGACCTATCAACAAATGCCTGAAATGTGCCTCTCAATGTGAATTGACCTATCAACAAAAGCCTGAAATGTGCCTCTCAATGTGAACTGACCTATCACTAAATGCCTAAAATGTGCCTCGCAATGTGAATTGACCTATCAACAAATGTCTGAAATGTGCCTCTCAATGTGAACTGACCTATCACCAAATGCCTGAAATGTGCCTCTCAATGTGAACTGACCTATCACTAAATGCCTGAAAAGTGCCTCTCAATGTGAATTGACCTATCACTAAATGCCTGAAATGTGCCTCTCAATGTGAACTGACCTATCACTAAATGCCTGAAATGTGCCTCTCAATGTGAACTGACCTATCACTAAATGCCTGAAATGTGCCTCTCAATGTGAATTGACTTATCAACAAATGCCTGAAATGTGACTCTCAATGTGAACTGACCTATCACTAAATGCCTGAAATGTGCCTCTCAATGTGAATTGACCTATCAACAAATGTCTGAAATGTGCCTCTCAATGTGAATTGACCTATCAACAAATGCCTGAAATGTGCCTCTCAATGTGAATTGACCTATCAACAAATGCCTGAAATGTGCCTCTCAATGTGAACTGACCTATCACTAAATGCCTGAAATGTGCCTCTCAATGAGAATTGACCTATCACTAAATGCCTGAAATGTGCCTCTCAATGTGAAATGACCTTCCAACAAATGCCTGAAATGTGCCTCTCAATGTGAATTGACCTATCACTAAATGCCTGAAATGTGCCTCTCAATGTGAACTGACCTATCACTAAATGTCTGAAATGTGCCTCTCAATGTGAGCTAGTTTCAACAAAAGCCTTAAGTGTGCCTCTGATTGTGAAATGACTTCTCAACAAATGCCTGAAATGTGCTTCTCAATGTGAATTGACCCATCAACAAGTGCCTGAAATGTGCCTGTGCACTGACCTATCGCCAAATGCCTGACACAGCACCTTTTGGCAAATGTTTCCATTATGACATCACAATTAAATGGCCTGTCAAACACTTATATGATTATGACATCACAATCAAATGTCAAAAAGCTCACAGACAGCCATGTGTCAGACACTTGGCGATGTCAAATTTTGACACCATTCAATTGTGACATTTAATTGTAACATCATAATGGAAATGTCTGCCAAAAGGTGCAGTTTGGGGCCTTTCGTGAATGGACAGTTACACTAACTTAAGTAAATAAGTCTGCAATTTGAAATTTGTTCTACATGGATTTTATATAAGAAACTAGCTCACAAAGTGTCTCAGACAGAACAACTTTTTCCCCCCCTTTGTGTGTCTTCATTCGGGAAGCCTCTCTTAAAATCAATGTGATGTGTGATATATTTCTATTGATGACATCATTTTACAACAGAGAAAAAAAGTCCATGACATTATCTGTGATAAAGCACTTTAAAGATGACATATACTTATGTCACACACATAATAATTAGGAAACTACAGGTTAATCAGACTTCTACTACAGGTGTAAAGACAGCTACAGAACAGTGCTAAAACATGTCAAGTTTGTCAATGTTTTCTGTAGACATTCCACACTGACCCAATGATGCTGGAATAATCTACAGACCTATACAAAAGTTAATGTCAGCTGTTGTGTGCAGAAGCCCTAAGAAAATAGTACCAGTACATGTACTTGTAGTTAAGACCTAACTACAGCTGATTAAACATCCAAAACATTTCAAAATAATAAATCAGTTATTTTTGTCCAAATATTGGAATTTATATTTATATGAATGTTTATAAGAAAAACTGAAAGAAAAGATAGACATTAATGATTATGGGAGGTAAGAATTAGTTTCTGTACAACAGAAGTTCCAAATAAAAGCATATATTTAGTGCTGAGGGGAATATTAGAGGCCGAGTTCCAAGGTAAATTTTTTTATAACATTAAGGTAGAAATAAAAATAAATGAAGCAACTAGATAGAAGAGATATAATAGACTTTAGATAACTAGTAGACTAAGCAATGTATGGCTATTAATTCACCAAGCTATAATGTAATAAGTCTGCATTAATTCACCAAGCTATAATGTAACAAGTCTGAGTTAATTCACCAAGCTATAATGTAATAAGTCTGCATTAATTCACCAAGCTATAATGTAATAAGTCTGAGTTAATTCACCAAGCTATAACATAACAAGTCTGAGTTAATTCACCAAGCTATAATGTAATAAGTCTGAGTTAATTCACCAAGCTATAATGTAACAAGTCTGAGTTAATTCACCAAGTTATAATGTAACAAGTCTAAGTTAATTCACCAAGCTATAATGTAACAAGTCTGAGTTAATTCACCAAGCTATAATGTAACAAGTCTGAGTTAATTCACCAAGCTATAATGTAATAAGTCTGAGTTAATTCACCAAGCTATAATGTAATAAGTCTGAGTTAATTCATCAACCTATAATGTAATAAGTCTGAGTTAATTCACCAACCTATAATGTAACAAGTCTAAGTAAGTCTTCAATACCAAGTCATATCATAGTGTCAGTCTTCATAATCAAGTTATTATAACAAGTCTAATCGAAGTTAGTCTTCATAATCAAGTTATTATAACAAGTCTAGTCTAAGTTAGTCTTCACAATTAAGTTATTGTAACAAGTCTAATCTAAGTTAGTCTTCATAATCAAGTTATTGTAACAAGTCTAGTCTAAGTTAGTCTTCATAATCAAGTTATTTTAACTAAGTTAGTATTCACAACCAATCAGATATTAGATATCGTGATCATTCTAAAACACGTAAATTTCCAATACATAAAGAGAAGATGATAGAGGGACAAAAAATCTGAAATATGAAGAAAATATTTGCTACACAAGTACATCAGGACTTGTACAATCCATTAGTACTTGTATAATACATCAGTACTTGTATAGTACATCAGTACTTGTATAGTACATCAGTACTTGTATAATACATCAGTACTTGTACATTACATCAGTACTTGTATAGTACATCAGTACTTGTATAATACATCAGTACTTGTATAGTACATCAGTACTTGTATAGTACATCAGTACTTGTATAATACATCAGTACTTGTATAGTACATCAGTACTTGTATAATACATCAGTACTTGTACATTACATCAGTACTTGTACATTACATCAGTACCTGTATAATACATCAGTACCTGTATAGTACAACAGTACTTGTATAGTACATCAGTACTTGTATAGTACATCAGTACTTGTATAATACATCAGTACTTTTACATTATATCAGTACTTGTACATTACATCAGTACCTGTATAATACATCAGTACTTGTATAGTACATCAGTACTTGTATAATACAGAAGACCAGGGTATATAGCCATTTGTTCTGTAATTACTCAATTAGAATGTAAGCTTGTCTAGAATATAATAAATTAGAATTAAACCAAATTAGAACTTTACATTAATAATAATATATATATATATAGCGGTATTATTTGAAAGAGATCCATTTAACTTGGAATAAGAATGGAAATTAGGGAAAGTTTGGACTTTGTTAAAGTTACAAGGGGAATATGTCAATGATAATTGATACAAAAGTACACATTTTAACTTTGTATATATATGTAAACAAAATTAAAACATATCACCAAGATTTTGCCATAGTTAATACTGCACTAAAAATAGCACTACAGAACTAAATTTGAGATCTAAACTTTACTAAGGAGAGAAGTTTTGTTTCAATAGAAAAATTTGAGATGTGCTATATTTTGTCATTTGTTAAATTGCATTACCTTTGTGTAAACTCATTTAATGAGAGAACAACAATTGGAAAAGAAATCCCAATATATTTTTTTTAAATTATTCAATGCAATATCAATTAAAATAAAACTTGTGCAGGACATCAAAATTTCTTTATAAGTTAAGATTTATGATGAAGAATTCTAAATATTGATCTGACATAAGCTAGATATCATTTTATTTTTCAACTTTAATACTAAAATCAATAACTTCTAAATCATGTTTTGTAATGGCTCCTTCTTGTAAACTAACACAAGTCCAAAACATAAAAAAGCAGATTAAGACGATGTTAGTCTAAAGCTACATGCTACATGTACGACACACACAAATTACATACCCGTATTCTGCGATCTTTGCTCATCATCTGACAGAAAGTATAGCGATTAAAAATATAATGACATGCAAAATCAAAGGTATTTGCTGTGTGTGAATCCTCCGAGTGATGATGAAACATTGAGAATCTCAATATCAAAAATGTAAAATAAAAAGATAGTGCCGTATCATAAATGATAGTGTTCAAAACATCAGACTTACAAATGTCAAATAAAAGAATACTTCAGTGGTGTATTATAGTTCATGTACTGAGTGACAGACACTTGGATATATATAAAGATGAAAAAATAGAAAAGTGAAATCTTGTGTTTTTATTGTGTTTTGGGCCACACTTAACAATGTCCCAATATATGATGGCACCCAGTTTATATGGTGGAAGAGGAAACCCTATTACAGTAAACAGGGAGAGACCACATATATTCCATCCTATTTGATACTGTTTTGATTTCACAGAGTGTGATCTGATGTTCCGGATCACCACACTGTAGTTTTCTGAATCCATATCACCCCCGAAACTGATGACATAGTAAACAAAACAGTACTACTTGTCCCATGCAAGGTCACAAAATTCTGACGTAATTTACTATGTTGTCACAATCTGGCACAGTAAAAATTTCTTCCAGTTGATGCACTCTGATTGTGCATGCATTCAGGCTTAAACAGTTGACATATCCATATCTAATGGATTAGTTTATTATGGATGGGTATATAATAAATTTATCATTATAACAGTAACTTGATCCTAAGAACCGGATCACATTTTGTTGATAAGGGCAGATCATCTGCCCTTGTCAACTTGACATGATCCAGCTCCTAGGATCAAGTTGCTGTTATAATGATAAATTTATTATATACCCATCCATAATAAACTAATCCATTAGATACGGATATGTCAATATCTCTATATACGGGATCCTCTTACAACATGTTACACATCAATCTTTAAGATTGTCTCCAGGAATTAACAGGAATGTTTTTTTTTAATTTGTTTAAAAATTTAAAAGAAAAGGATATATTAATATAATGTATCAAAATATTTAACCCAGATTTCTCATGGCAGATAAATCACGACAGATATGTGATTGTGGCACAAACAAATGGCGTTATTAATATTATTAAGGTCAGCATCTGACCGTGCCTCCAACTTATAAACTTGTCAGGCCTCCAACTTATAAATTGGTCAGGCCTCCAACTTATAAATTGGTTAGGCCTCAAACTTCGAAATTGGTCGGGCCTCCAACTTATAAATTGATCGGGCCACCAACTTATAAATTGGTCAAGCCTCAAGCTTATAAACTTGTCAGGCCTCAAACTTACAAACTGCTCAGGCCTCCAACTTACAAATTGGTCGGGCCTCCAACTTACAAATTGGTCAGGCCTCAAACTTACAATTTGGTCGGGCCTCCAACTTATAAATTGGTCAGGCCTCAAACTTATAAATAGGTAAGGCCTCAAACTTACAATTTGGTCGGGCCTCAAACTTATAAATTGGTCAGGCTTCAAACTTATAAATAGGTAAGGCCTCAAACTTATAAATTGGTAAGGCCTCAATCTGATAAACTGGTCAGACCTAAAACTTATGAACGGGTCAGGCCTCAAACTTACAAATTGGTCAGGTTATATCTAGAACATCAACATATGGCTGTGGCTCAAACTTATGCTTAATCAGACACACTAATATATGGTGGTGATTAAAATGGTCCGATGGTGTTAAAGAAAAAAATGAGTAACGTATGTAATGAAGAATAAATTGCTTGAAATCAAATTTGAGGCTTTAGCGAGTGAGGATATATATTTTGTGTACTGAGGAAATATGAGATGTCATAATACATACTTCTTGTGGATAATCTGGATCCCGCGCTTTCTCTGGATTTCTTTCATTGAATTCTATTGTGTCTTCCAGATCCTTTTCAGCTTGATCTTTCCTGTAAAAATGGTAATGATTATTGTTATTTCTGAAACTGAAGAAAAGTTAAGAGATAAACTGATATATGGAATAAGCTATTACAAATTCTTGATAAGAAAACTCAAATAGATATATATCAACTTACAAGATCTTCATCAACAAAGCTTGCTTATGATTGGCCAATCTGAAGGTCATAAGTTTACTGTTAGCATATGGGTCATCCATCCTCTGGGCTGGTTTGGTAATTGGTGGTAACCGTGGATATCCATCTGGTCCAATTCCACCAAGCTTTCTTCCTGGTGTTGAATTTCCATTTACATTCCCATTTTCTCTGGGACTTTCCATACCATTTGAGGTGCCATGGCCATTCATGGCTGGAACACCATTTACAGTTGCCATCTATGAAAAGATGAAAATCAACATCATTGAAAAATGAAGGTGGGGGGATTTCTGTAGTCTTACATTTGACATTAATATTACCACCACAGTGTTATCTAAAATCATCTGCCATCTATCAAGAGATAAAAATGACTTACTGTATTAATCTATCATTTTCATCATATTTAATGAAGAGTATCTTAATTCAGTGAAAGTGAAAATATATTTTCTGGATCCATTAATACATTAATGTATTAAAAATCCAAACCTGGTAGGCTGATACATGTATTTATCACATCATGTTTTTAGACTCATAATAATAACAAAAACTTCTTTTTTATAGTATATATCAGTATAAATATAGTATATATATAGTATTTTTAGTATATATATCATTGCAATATACTAATGACACTTAAACAAATATATACTATTTCAAAAACAAAGTTATATGATATAAAAATCCATACAATTAATATTTCCGTAAATAAGGATGTAACAAAATAAAATTTTACATGATTCAAATTATCAGTATATGTACAAGCCCAGCAGCATTGACCTACATAATGAGCAAATATCTGGGGATGAACTCCTGATATATCAAAGAAAGTGTATATACATCTCAACAAACAACAATTAGGTTGAAAGGGAATGGGTACTTTCAATATAATCTTGTTACACCTGGGAAGATTCGCCCCAATATTTTGAGCATACATTATGTAGATTATATTATGGTATATCTTGATACGATAAACTTAAATTAAATATAAAACCCATTAAACTTAACAGGGTTTTGCATTAATGTCGGTATTTGGAGGACACTCTGCAATTAGCACCGAGTTTTAATTTTTTTTCAAGTTGTGCTGTGTGTACATTTATTCTTACCAAGATCCTAGATCATTGCTTACAAATTAGAATTGGAAAATAGCAATTAAAAACAAATGCAAGACCATTTATTTACACCAAATATTAAATAAATACACATGGAAAAAGAATAATAAATGTAAATCTAGGTTGAATGAGAATTGTTCTGGGTAGAAAAAATCATTAGCTTAGGCTAAACAGGTTTTAAGTTGGAAAGACTCCCATTTGGTCAAAAGAATCTGAATTCATCCGACCCCCTCTCCCCTCCCCATCCAGACCTGTATGTAAAGTCTAATCACTAAACTTAAGCTACATCTCTGACTCTGGACTACTATACATTATAATTTATAAATTTATACATGATAAACTTGTCACAGAGACAAATAACTGTCTCTGCTGGGAATCGAACCTAGGGCCCCTGGATTATAAATCTGGTGCCCTACCAATTGAGCTAAAGGGGTAACCCCACTAGCCAAGCTAGTAGGAACACCATTTAACCACTGCTACAAACTGATATGCATAGTTATAACACACTGGTATTGACAGAATAAATTAATAAATAAATAAATAAAAACAAGAATGTCTTTCAGAGTTAGTGTTATGCCATAAGACATTAGCATGAAGAAGTTGGCAAATACTGAACTTTTGAGGTAAAGCCTAAAGGTTAACTGGTGGAGTGATTCTATAATTCGCATTATTCAGGATACATTTCCGAAAATAATACGCCGTCATTACAATTTGGCTAAACTGCGTACATGTATGTTGTCTAATTGAAACATGTAAATGTGATTTTTTCATGTGCAAATATGATGACATGTGTATATTCTTCAATGGAAGAACCGCCATGTTAAATTGTTATTTTGAAAGGAACGAAGTTGAACTTGGAAACTGCTTTCAATAACTCATAAATTCTTGCTTACCGTGTATCAAATTATTCCAGTAGTACAAAAAGATAACAGTGATAAAGCTTGTCTTCCCTGTAAACTACATGACTCTATTTTTTCTTCAAAATCTTGCAAAACCTTATTATAAAACTAGCCCTTATTGTTGTTATGGACCAGAAATAAAGCTTCTATAACTCCGGTATCAACCTGTCTCGCAGTACGCGATTAGTCAACGAGAGAACTGTGACCAATCAAAATACGTTTAACAAACGCCTCATGACAGTCCATGGTTGCCTAGACGTCACGAAAACAACCTAATGGCGGCGAGTACATCTGTATGAAGATTGCTGCGTAAGGTATACTTTATTGGAAATTTACATACTTGCTATTCACAACAGGGGTAAATTAATGATATAATCATAATAAATCTTCATACTGCATCACTATTCAATCAGTTAATACAGCATAAGGGTAATTATTTACTAGAAATCGAGCCAGACGATGCAGTCGAGAGTAATAATATCTTCGTGTTTGATTTCTGAATCAGTGAATGATAATTTGACAAGTGCTTCGTGTTACTCTTCCCTCGTCCGAATTATTGTTGTACAAAACTAAAAACAATTATCGTCATATACTTAAATTGCTTTGTGTATAATTTATATAGATATTGGTGTTGGTAGTTATAGGCCAGACTTGTCCCTTGGTCGTCATTTGTTTATGTTGCTTTGACAGTTTTGCCTGCATCAATTATTTATTTAATTTCTAGTAAATGGAAGTATCCTAATGAGATATTATGAATTAAGGCAATGCCTTGAAATCAAGCGCACCTCCTTGTTTTAAAAATGTGGGAAATAGCATCCATCAGGAGTATATCCGGTCTCACAAGAACAATGCCTGTCGCCAGTGTTGGTATCAGGTAATTTCGGCACTTTATTTTCAGGAATTAAATTTCATCATGAATTATTAATTTATTTATTCTAATCAATATTAGCTGCTGATATTACTTGTTCATGTGCTGAAAATACCTGATCATGATTGATGCCAAAAAGTTAAGTGCCGAAGTTACTTATATACATGCCAAAATTATTCGGTGGTGAAAATACTTGATGCAGAAAGTACTAGAATTTTGCCTTTCCACCAGATGTCTTCACAGTTTAATTGCAATGTCAAATATTCAGAACATAGGCACACCCACAGAAAACAGTCTCCTAAAGGTTAAATTTGAATAAGTTTCTGTGAAGAATGATTAGTAAAGCGTTGATCTGATAATTAAAAAATTTACAAAGGTTTTTGGATCATACATATGTACAATTCTATTTCTACCTCCTTACCACAAAGAGCTTGCTACAACCGCTTATTAAATGTTATTTTGTGTTATATTTCTAGATATTTATTTTTAAACATTCAATTTGTACCATACTATAAGAAGGCAATAGAGTGGATTTGAAGTTGTATTTCAAGGTACCCACACAGATGCCCTGGGTAGTTTTTAGATTTTTAGAATGCCATATCCCAATGCATATGGTAATACAACATCAAATTTAGTATCAAATTCTTTGTGTTTTTCACATTTCTTTTAAATTGTTGATGAATTTTCCTTTTCCTTTTTATACATATCATCTACATATCTATTATCAGTATCTATAGTAACAATTTTATTATCTTTGACAGACTGACGGGTGATTTCCAAAATGGCTGATCAAGAGGAAGTATCAGCTAATCCTCCGGCTGAACAAACGGAGCAGCAAGCATCTCAGGAGGCCACAGAGGCTACAACCCAACAGGAAAGTCAGCCACCGTCAGAACAACCAACACAACCAGAAACTGTGGTTCCTGTGGAACAAGCACCTGCAACAGAAACAATAGCAGCACCACCTACTGTAAATAGAAATATTTATTTGATTTGAACAGCTTAGCATAATAAATATATGTACATTATATGTTATTACTTGTAGAATATAATGAAAGAGATTTTTGTCAGTCAACGTAACAAACTTCATTAATTTGGCTGATTGAAACTTCATTGAGAGTATAACTGTATGGAAGTTCATAGGCCAAACATTTAAACAAATGAATTATAATTGAAATGTGTTTTGGTTGTAGCAGAGTGGAGAGAATGAACAGAAGGAATCAGAAGGAAAAGAAGAGCAAAAACCAGATGAAAAACAGGAGACAAAACCTGAGGAAAGTAGTGAACAAAAACCTGATGAAAATGTAGACAATCAACATGTCCAAGAGGAACAAAAACCAGCTGAGGCTACAGAGGAGCAAAAACCAGCTGAGTCTTCAGAGGAGCAAAAACCAGCTGAGACTGCAGAGGAGCAAAAACCAGCTGAGGCTGCAGAGGAGCAAAAACCAGCTGAGGCTGCAGAGGAGCAAAAACCAGCTGAGACTGCAGAGGAGCAAAAACCAGCTGAGACTGCAGAGGAGCAAAAACCAGCTGAGGCTGCAGAGGAACAAAAACCAGCTGAGGCTACAGAGGAGCAAAAACCAGCTGAGCCTACAGAGGAGCAAAAACCAGCTGAGACTGCAGAGGAGCAAAAACCAGCTGAGGCTACAGAGGAGCAAAAACCAGCTGAGCCTACAGAGGAGCAAAAACCAGCTGAGACTGCAGAGGAGCAAAAACCAGCTGAGGCTACAGAGGAGCAAAAACCAGCTGAGACTGCAGAGGAGCAAAAACCAGCTGAGACACAAGAAGAACAGAAACAAGATCAGGAAGAAAATGTACAGGTAAGAGCAACTGATGTAAAACTTTTGATTCACCTGTTAAGTGTGTTTTACAACTGATGTAAAACTTGATTCACCTGTAAAGTGTGTTTTACAACTGATGTAAAACTTGATTCACCTGTAAAGTGTTTTTTACAAATGATGTAAAACTTTTGATTCACCTGTAAAGTGTGTTTTACAACTGATGTAAAACTATTGATTCACCTGTAAAGTGTGTTTTACAAATTATGTAAAACTATTGATTCACCTGTAAAGTGTGTTTTACAACTGATGTAAAACTATTGATTCACCTGTAAAGTGTGTTTTATAAATGATGTAAAACTATTGATTCACCTGTAAAGTGTGTTTACAACTGATGTAAAACTATTGATTCACCTGTAAAGTGTGTTTTACAAATGATGTAAAACTATTGATTCACCTGTAAAGTGTGTTTTACAACTGATGTAAAACTATTGATTCACCTGTAAAGTGTGTTTTATAAATGATGTAAAACTATTGATTCACCTGTAAAATGTGTTTACAACTGATGTAAAACTATTGATTCACCTGTAAAGTGTGTTTTACAAATGATGTAAAACTATTGACTGACATGTTAAGATACAAGGTACTGTAGATAATTTTACAGTAAATAATGACAGATAATCTGTACTTTTGATATTTAAGCTTTTGTCCTCCACAAGTCATTCTTTACATTAACTTTGGGTCAACTTAATATAACTGTGTATTACTCTGATGTCATTTTTCTGATAGGGTTAGAAAAGTTAGATTTGTATTACATAAAAACTATGATAAAACAATATTCTTTCTTTAACAGAAAGTGCCAGCACCAACACCACAACCGACTCAGACGACAGGGATGGGAACTGTAGATACTGGAGAGATTCACGAGACAGACCCCCATGCTACTACACCAAGGACCACAGCAAACCTGGAAGCTACAGCCACTGGTAAGTAGGGAAATTGATAAATTAACCAAGAGAAAGACCCATACTTCACTGATTGGATAATTACTATAAGTACCTCAAAAGTCTTGATGTTTTTTAAGTTTAGGTGATATCTATAAGTAACTATGATCTTTATTAAGAATCTAGTAATTTGATTTATAGAATGGAACTAACATGACCAAGGAAAACATGAAATTTTAGCTTCACACATCCAGTTCTAAATATTCTAAAATGTCTCAAGATTTTGGTGATTCTGTCTGTGACATTGATGTTGTTTGTTTACAGTTAAGATTGTGTTGATGCCGAGTGGACAGGTGGTAACATTAGCATGTACACTGGGACAAACTCTGGAACAGCTAAAGGATCACTTCTCTGTGGAGCTGAAAATGCCAGTTCAACTAATATTAATGATGTTTGATGGTGAGTTTTGATTTTCTGGCTGTAATAGTTGGTTGTTAGTGGGTTAGTGATGGTAACTTTGTACCGACAGTTTATTTTCATTGTTCTCAAATGAAAATAATTACATGTACAACAAAATCATACTATAAACAAATTTATTTCAGCTTTATTTGTAATTGTCTTGTTTGTGAGTCTTTGTTATCTCTGAAATCAACATCTATATGCTATTCAGTTCTGTTGAATAAATCAATTTCAGCTGAAAACATACTTCATTGAATTATAAACATTAGAATGTAATTAAAACATTAGAATGTAATGTAAATTGTATCTCTTTTATGGAATAATGTCACACAGATATTTGTCTTTACAGGTAAAACTGTAGATGACAACACAACATTAGCAGATCTTGGAGTTGGACCTAATGGCACCGTGCAGTTGGAAATGCAGTCCTCCGATCCTGTCAATACACCAATCAAAACATATCGTCCCAGACAAGAGTATCACATGCCTGATGTCATCACTGTCCGTGTTCAAACTGGTATGTCAGGATTCAAATATATCTATAGAGTACAAAAAAACTTAAATATATAGTGATCAGTTCTACTTTATAGCCTAAAAGAATTGTTTAATAGTATTCTACAAATAAAACTACCCTGAAGTCTATTTGGAACTTGCCTATGCCATTTTAAAAAAGATCTACATTTAAAATAAAGGTATTCTGTCCTTGGGACACAGTTCTGAACAAAAAGGTAATTGTGTCCGATATATATACCAGAACATGAAGTTATTTATCTCCGATATATACCAGAACATGAAGGTATTATCTATTAGAAACATCTTAACATAAATGTATTCAGTCTTTGATATAACTTAACATAAATTTATTCAGTCTTTGATATACCTGAACATATTAATGTATTCGGTCTTTGATATACCTGAACATAAACAGATATGGTATTCTGTCTTGACATGGAGATATTTTATCTTTGATACACCTGAACATAACATCATTCTGTCCCAAAAATCATATAACCTGCAGTAAAGATTATAAATCTTTTAACAGAGGAAAACAACACAACAGATGTTGTAGTTGAAATAGAGAGAGCCACAAGAAAGAAGCCATATCTTGGAGGATACAAACACAAGAAAACTGGAGTTGTTTTTCATCACGCCTCTGCTCAAACCGTTAAAAAGCAACCTCCTCCATCTCAAGTAGACAAGACGTGTCGTGACACTCAGACGGTACAACAAAGGCACCGAGTACAACAAACAACAAATGATACAAGCACTCAAATGACTAAGATTGGTGTCTTTGTCTCCAATATGGAAGATAAGCTAGTAGTACCAGGAAAGTACACGACTGCCGATGAGTATCACTCCACAGTGTTACGTAAGGTATGGTTTTATTATTTTGAAGTCTGATTATCTAAATGACATAATAACATGTATATAATGCTTTCTGTCTCCAACAGACCTAGAAATAACACAGGAGTTTGAGAAAATCTAGAACATCCAACTACATAATTTTGACAATTACTGTCAGTACAAACGAAATTGTATTTTGTTTGATCTTTTTGTATAAATTATACATGTTTATGTCTTCACCATGTAAAGCCATTCTGAATACATGCATTTGGAATCTAAATTCAGGTGATAATTATTCAAAAATACCATAGACGTTGGTTGGCAAAACGATATGTACAAAAGCTAAAGGAGGATAAAATTAAGAGGTTGGAATGGGAGCGCCTTGAGGAACTCAAAAAAAGAAAAGAAAAAGAGGAACGTATTAAAAAGGAATTTGAAAGGAGGATGAACCCCAAAACTAAAGAAGACTTTGACCTACTTTATCATGCACTAGAAAGTAAGATCATTTTGTTACAAGCTATATCACCTTCTCTTTTGCATTTCTGTGTTGTGATAATCCTGAAATATACATGATCCGCACAAGATTGGGATGATTTATTCAACTAATTTGTTTGGTTTCATAATTTGAGGAACAACTAGGTGCTCTTGACAATTATATAAATTGTCGGTTTCCAAGTTATAAATACTAATGTATATCTGTTGATTTTGTCTGACCTTTGAATCCTTTTCATCCCTTTCACTGTATTTTACTGTTAATTAACAGAATGGCGACAGGAGGAATTGGAACGCATTGATGGCACAACTACAGGCGCTGAACGAAAGGCCGCACTTTGCATGTTGCTTGACCAAGAGACACAATTAATATCTGCTATTGGTCGACATAAACTAGAAGCAGACAGTGAAAATAAAGATAAAAGAATTCAGGCTTTTCTTAACAAGGTAATCAACCTCTGTGTATAAGATTAATAATTCCATCTTGATTAATGATGTATTTGTATGTACATGAATGTAGATAATTGATTTCCTGTTATCTTTGACTTGTTTATATAATATACAGGTATATGATGTTTATCAATACCATTACCATGTTAAACACACAACTTGACAACAGCTGATCTTATAGGTATACCATGTTAAACTCACAACTTGACAATAGCTGATCTTATAGGTATACCATGTTAAACACAAAACTTGACAATAGCGGCTTCTGTATATATATATATATATATATATATATATATATATATATATATATATATATATACATACCATGTTTGATTCACAAATTGATAAAAACAACTTCTATGGGTATACCATGTTTAACTCACAACTTTATAATAGTGGCTTCTATATATATATACCATGTTTAACTCAAAACTTTATAATAGTGGCTTCTATATATATACCATATTTAACTCACAACCTGACAGTAGTAGCTTCTTATATGTAGACCATCCTCACAACTTAACATTTTATTTCAAATCTCAACAGGCTGCATCACCAAAGAAGTGGAAGGCACATGATGGTAAATATACCGAGATGGACACGCCATATACGCTGAGAGCCAAGGAATTACGAGATATTTATAACAGTATCAACATGAAATATCTTACACAAGATGAACGTCTAGATGTTTTACTTACCTTGAAACATACAGTGAAGGTCAGTTCCTACTTAAGCTACCTCTTATACACTGTTTATCAGTTTTAACTACCCGTATTTTCTTTTGAAAGCAACATAGCGGCATAGAACAGGGTATGTAATCAAATCACTGTGGATTGCGAGTGCCAAAATATTGTACATTGTTATGTATATATACAACCTGCCCTATATAATGTTTGTTTTGTATTACAAACATATTTGTCAATGAATTGACATCCAAACATCCTAATCTAGTACCTGCAATTTTGTTATAAGTAATCTAGTACCTGCAATTTTGTTATAAGTAATTTAGTATCTGCCATTTTTTATTATAAGTAATTTAGTACCTGTCATTTTGTTTTAAGCAATCAAGTACCTGCAATTCTTTTCTTTAGGAGCATGACTGTAAATTAACCCAGGAAATCATTGAGCTAATTGACAGAGAGGCTGACCTTCTTATGAGAGGTGTTAAAGAATCCAACTTAGAGGGACTTAGAAAAAGAATATCAACTTTGTATCTACAATATATCAAAACACCAACCTTCAATCCAGAGGCTGCAAAATTGCTCAAGGTTAGTATTCATTGACATAGATATAGTTTTACCAATTGCTCAAGGTCAGCAGTACTTAAATATACAGATAAGATTTTACCCATTGTTCAAGGTTATTATTCCAGTATATAGATATGGTTTTACCTATTGTTCAAGGTAATTATTCCAATATATAGATATGGTTTTACCCATTGTTCACGGTAATTATTCCAATGTATACATATGGTTTTACCCATTGTTCACGGTAATTATTCCAATGTATAGATATGGTTTTACCCATTGTTCACGGTAATTATTCCAATGTATAGATATGGTTTTACCCATTGTTCATGGTAATTATTCCAATGTATAGATATGGTTTTACCCATTGTTCATGGTAATTATTCCGATGTATAGATATGGTTTTACCCATTGTTCAAGGTAATTATTCCGATGTATAGATATGGTTTTACCCATTGTTCACGGTAATCATTCCGATGTATAGATATGGTTTTACCCATTGTTCACGGTAATCATTCCGATGTATAGATATGGTTCTACCCATTGTTCACAGTAATCATTCCGATGTATAGATATGGTTCTACCCATTGTTCACGGTAATCATTCCGATGTATAGATATGGTTCTACCCATTGTTCACGGTAATCATTCCGATGTTTAGATATGGTTCTACCCATTGTTCACGGTAATCATTCCGATGTATAGATATGGTTCTACCCATTGTTCACGGTAATCATTCCGATGTATAGATATGGTTCTACCCATTGTTCACGGTAATCATTCCGATGTATAGATATGGTTCTACCCATTGATCACGGTAATCATTCCGATGTATAGATATGGTTCTACCCATTGTTCAAGGTAATCATTCCGATGTATAGATATGGTTCTACCCATTGTTCAAGGTGATTATTCCGATATATAGATATGGGTATAGATATGGTTCTACCCATTGTTCAAGGTGATCATTCCGATATATAGATATGGTTTTACCCATTGTTCACGGTGATCATTCCGATGTATAGATATGGTTTTACCCATTGTTCACGGTGATCATTCCGATGTATAGATGGTTTTATTTGTTCACGGTGATCATTCCGATTGATTGGTTTTACCCTTTGTTCACGGTGATCATTCCGATATATAGATATGGTTTTACCCATTGTTCACGGGTGATCATTCCAATATATAGATATGGTTTTTACCCATTGTTCACGGTGATCATTCAATGTATAGATATGGTTTTACCATTGTTCACGGTGATCATTCCGATGTATAGATATGGTTTTACCCATTGTTCACGGTGATCATTCCGATGTATAGATATGGTTTTACCCATTGTTCACGGGTCATTCCGATGTATAGATATGGTTTTACCCATTGTTCACGGTGATCATTCCGATGTATAGATATGGTTTTACCCATTGTTCACGGTGATCATTCCGATGTATAGATATGGTTTTACCCATTGTTCACGGTGATCATTCCGATGTATAGATATGGTTCTACCCATTGTTCACGGTGATCATTCCGATATATAGATATGGTTCTACCCATTGTTCACGGTGATCATTCCAATATATAGATATGGTTCTACCCATTGTTCACGGTGATCATTCCAATATATAGATATGGTTTTACCCATTGTTCACGGTGATCATTCCAATATATAGTATCACCCATTGTTCACGGTGATCATTCCAATATATAGGTGGTTTTACCCATTGTTCACGGTGATCATTCCAATATATAGGTATGGTTTTACCCATTGTTCACGGTGATCATTCCAATATATAGGTATGGTTTTACCCATTGTTCACGGTGATCATTCCAATATATAGGTATGGTTTTACCCATTGTTCACGGTGATCATTCCAATATATAGGTATGGTTTTACCCATTGTTCACGGTGATCATTCCAATATATAGATATGGTTTTACCCATTGTTCAAGGTGATCATTCCAATATATAGATATGGTTTTACCCATTGTTCACGGTGATCATTCCAATATATAGATATGGTTTTACCCATTGTTCAAGGTGATCATTCCAATATATAGATATGGTTTTACCCATTGTTCAAGGTGATCATTCCAATATATAGATATGGTTTTACCCATTGTTCAAGGTGATCATTCCAATATATAGATATGGTTTTACCCATTGTTCACGGTGATCATTCCAATATATAGGTATGGTTTTACCCATTGTTCACGGTGATCATTCCAATATATAGGTATGGTTTTACCCATTGTTCACGGTAATCATTCCAATATATAGGTATGGTTTTACCCATTGTTCACGGTAATCATTCCAATATATAGGTATGGTTTTACCCATTGTTCACGGTAATCATTCCAATATATAGGTATGGTTTTACCCATTGTTCACGGTAATCATTCCAATATATAGGTATGGTTTTACCCATTGTTCACGGTAATCATTCCAATATATAGGTATGGTTTTACCCATTGTTCACGGTAATCATTCCAATATATAGGTATGGTTTTACCCATTGTTCAAGGTAATCATTCCAATATATAGGTATGGTTTTACCCATTGTTCAAGGTAATCATTCCAATATATAGGTATGGTTTTACCCATTGTTCACGGTAATCATTCCAATATATAGATATGGTTTTACCCATTGTTCACGGTAATCATTCCAATATATAGATATGGTTTTACCCATTGTTCACGGTTATTGCTCCAGTTTATAGATATGGTTTTACCCATTGTTTAAGTATATATAGATGTGTTTAAGTCAATTGTATTGTTTTAATACAACTGGATTAGTGTTCAATCTGCACATTTGAAAGTGAAAAATACCTGTATATCTGAATATTATATATTGATTGGACAGTTATTGGATGTATGACCAGTGATAGATATATAAATGACATTCCAAATTTGACTAATTTATGCTATTTTTCTTTTAATTTTTTTTAATTATAAGTTTTGGCATCAGTATCATGTCTTTATTTTTGTGTTTACTTTTCCACAAAATTACCAATAAATTTGTATTTAATAGAAATTGTGCTTTTTGAAATACAGTAAAGACTGCCTAAGTGACTCCCCTGTAGACAAAGACTCCCTGTATTATGTGATTGTATTTAAGGTAGCCCAACAGTATAAAAGTCTAAATATATTTGTGATGTAAACATTTCTAGTTTTTACTTACAATTTTTTATGTATTGTCCTCACAGGTTCCACAAGATCCCGCAGCACTACAAAAGAACATTTACTTCTGTCCCAGCTGTCAGCAATATCTACCCTCAACAGCCTTTGGCCTTTCTTCCAATTCACGTACTGTTGGCAAGTGCCAGAACTGCAGCAAAGTGGACAACGATGCTCGAACCAGACAGGACTTCAGCACGTATACATTTATGCTCAAACAGCTCCGCAGATCCGAGGAGAGATATGGCGACAATTCCAAGATGGCCTTCTTATTACAAGTAAGTCTTGCTATCTTCTTTGCTCTACATGTATATTTATCTTGTAGTTTCATTTTAAAAAAAATTCTGTACAAAAATATTATTTTTGAAGTTAAAATTTTATTACCTGTACAGTCAGTTTTGTTTATAAGTTATTTTTTTAATATTTCTACATAATTAAGGAAATTTGAAACACAGGACTGACTAAATGACAGAGTTTTGCTTATAAGAGGAAGTCTTCAGCTTAACATAACATTGTTTTTTGCATAGTCAGACTTGTAAATTACCGTAGATGACTTTATATCACAAGCACATGGACTTTGAAAAAATTCTAATATTTTACTAAATAGGAACAAGATTTACGTTACTTGGTGGAGAAAATCTGGAACAGCCAGAGCGTGTTGAGTGCTTGGGAAGATCTATATGATCTGCTGCTGGTACGTTGGGATAGACATCAAGAATGGTCACCATGGAATTGTATTCTTCTGACTAAGGATGAAGCTGCAGCCCATGAAAAACTTGTTAATTTGGATGAGGTAAGTTGCTGACAGTCCCTCAGTATAATTTGTTGTATTCGCTCACATAACTTTGACCTACTTCTGCAGTTCTTTGTTTTTGAGAAATAATTAAGATGAGACCTCTGAGGGAGCCTCAGATCACTACTTAATACATCAGACATATTCCAAAGAAAAGTAATTTTTGATTTGAATTTGAAATCCAGGTTTTATAATGTTCAGATTTGTCAAGTTCTTGTAGTTTAATATTTCAGAATATATAAAAATAATAAAATATATTTCCTTCTATTAATCAGAAAAATCAAGTTCTGAAGACCATGGTATCTCGGCCCATGGATTTCAAGGACTTTTCAAGGACTCATAAAACATTCTCAAAGACAATAATTTTACATAACCAAATAAAAATTATATACATATTTTGCTAAAAGGATGAGGTGATATCTGCATGTAATTTCAATTGAGTAAATAATCTGGTTTATAAATGAAAATAAAACAAGTAAAAACTGTTGTTTTTAATGTTTTTTCATTATTATGATAAAACATTTTTAAACAAAGTTTTGACATTAGTGCATTTCTGGTATAATTCTAGGGTATGCAGTAAAAATTCAAGTACTTTTCCCCAAATTCATGGACTACCCAAAATGTCCAGGGCTCACAGTCTGTATGAAGCATGGTATTCAGGAACTAAGAATTCCTTACCATATATCTAGATTAAATATTTATTACAGTAATCCAATTAATGCCTTATTTCTATTTTAGGGTTATGGTATGGTTTTCATACATAAAGTACAACAGAAACATGTCTTAGCCAGGAACTATTTCTCTAGACTTCCCGGTATGGCAGAACATCTGCGAGTACAAGCAAACGACAGGACCAACCGACCCACCGGACCATCAATAGCTGGACAACCTGTACCTGTCCAATCAAAAGCTTGATTACTAAACACTATTTAAGATACTGCCCATAGTTAATAGGTTCAGATGCTGAGCTTCTATTATTGCAGAAAACACAAACCATTGCGGAACAATATTGTGTGAAACTGGAACAACACAAATCATTGTGGAACAATACTGTGTGAAGCTGGAACAACACAAATCATTGTGGAACAATACCGTGTGAAGCAGAAACACTGCAACAGTCTTAGAAATTGAATGTTCTTATCAAGTGCAACTGTGATATGAGTTTTTGTTTTAAAAATGTTTAACAGAATAGTAAAATCATGTAAATTGTAAATATATACATAATTAAATGTCCATGTACCTATTTGTTGATTCATGTTTCTTGGATGGTAGATTTAAATGAAAATCATTGTTGTTAAGTTAAATAGGAAACCAAGGTTTGAATTCAAATATACAATACACTGAAGTAAGGTTACTGATGAAAAAAAATAAATTCAGTTTACCCCGCCCTTCATCTGTAGAATTTCTGAATGTTTTAGCAACTTGGTGAACACTAACAATTTATTAAGATATTGAAGATTGAATCAGATCCTGGTGATCCATTGATTCTTGACTTCCTACAATATGATACTTCTTAAAAATGGGATGATAGTGCTGTAAAAGTAACAGTACAATGTTACCAGTCTTTTTAACGAAACTTATTAACCAAGGTCCCATGTTGTGTTAAAGCGCCCTCACTGAAATGTCAAAAGGTATATAGTTACGGTCAAAATTTGTGGCATTTTTAGCTAATTATGCCTCCATATAAGTAAATCATTTCTTGAAGAAAAGTACAACATTTAAACAAATATTTCATATTACAGAGATTCTCCTGAAAACCAAAATATTGAAGGAAACATGCATGAAATACATGCACAACTTTCATCATAAATTATTTGAAAAATTCTCAGAATCCCTGCTTAATTCTCCCCGTGTTCTTTGTCTAACATTAAGAGTATGGAGCTCCATATTTTTTTATTTCTCTTTGTCCTTTCATTATGGTAAATATATCATTTCACCAAAACGTATATACCATTTTACAATTGTAAAACAAAAGGTTCGTGTCGATCTCGAAAGTCCAAATACACCGTAATTCTGCTATAGAACATTTCCATAGTCTAGAAGTACTTTCCTTCTCCCTGGGATCTCAGGGTGTACAGCATATCTATGCTTATTGGACAAGTATCCAGTTAAGACTGATAACAAAAGTACATGTATTACTATGCTCATTGGACAAGTATCCAGTTAAGACTGATAACAAAAGTACATGTATTACTATGCTCATTGGACAAGTGTCCAGTTAAGACTGATAACAAAAGTACATGTATTACTTTACATGAAGCGAGTAAAATCAGCTTTGACAGGTGCCATAAAAATGAAGATAATTGTTGTATAAATGAAGATTTCAAGCTTTCTTATTCCATGTATTTAAAACAAAACAAATAAGTTTAACACTTAATCAGAATTTTATTTCTGTGACCAACAAGAATACGATATATACACAAGAAGAATTTTCTAATGTTGGTTGATAATGAAATAAACACATGATGCTTAAGGATAAAAATATTCTACTAACAACTATAATGTATATAAACTATAAATATGACAAAAATAATTGCACTGACATTCACCCTTTTGCACTGTTGATGACCTTTCTGCCCTGATGGTCTGCCCAATATGTCATCTACTTTCATCAGTTATAGTTTTTTGTTCATCATTTATGATAGGTTTTACATTTCTGCTTTATCATGAACAGGAACAAGAGATAGTTATGTGATGTACAATGATACACTTACATAACAACATATAGCTACAAAAGAGATATTTAGCTATACATAAAACTTTGAATATTTATAGAACACTAATACATGAAAACATAGCTTTGTCATATCAAGTATGAAGGAATCGGTAACATGGGTCTTAAATTCAGCAACTAAACAAGATTTAAAACAAACTTTTTTGTTGTTTGTTCCGCTTTACATCAATGTGTAGATTTGTAAATATATGATGTAAAATACACTAACAAAATGACAAAATACTATGTAAATTACAATGAAATGGACTACATGTATATATAACCAACACACAGTATCTAAAATATGACAAAACCACTCTACACCTGTACACAAACCTATAAAGATCAGTCCATGAATGATACACCAAATGAAATACAAATACATTAAAACATGAAAATATATCTGTGAATGTTACAGAAGAATTATAACAAACATGTAGATCCGCTTATGCGTTACAGATAAAAAAACCCACTGTAAACATACAGGACTTACTAATCAACAGTATAGAAGGTGTAAGAATAAAGCAACATCATTTAGAGTTCTGTGGTAGCTACCTGATAAGATACAGGTACATAGTACACAGGTGTGACCGATATGTACATCTATACATGTACCAAAAGCTTAAAATAGCAGAGTTAATATTCACATGACATGAGATAATATCCACATGGCGTGAGATAATGTCTACATCACACAAGATAATATCTACACGAGACAATGTTTACATGACGTGAGATGTCTACATATTAGATATCTACATGATGTGAGATAATGTCTACACTACACAAGATAATATCTATACAACATGAAATATGGGTGATATTATCCAAGCAATACTCCAAAAGTAATCTCACTCAGCCTTCATATGCTAGCAATAGTGTAAAGATGAGGGTAAACACTGATCTGTACTTCAGCACTGTTAAGTGTACACATGTTTCTTTGTATTTGGATATATTGACAAATCTGACAAAAGTTGTGTGAAATGATACACAGGTTACTTAAATCCTTTAATAGTCATTCAGCTGCCACGTAGTCTTAATCAAAATATTTTGTATTTCAACTATATATCAAATATACATATATTTACATGTAAAATGGTGACTGTTTTAAAATTCCACATTCTCAGAAAGCTGATACGACAGCGACAGTAAAATGTCAATGTTTACAGTTTGTTGTATATTTGAAATGTATCCCAACAATAACTGAATACTTTATCAGACTTCTACCTAAAGAAACTGAATAATATGTCACAAACAATATTACTGCCTTTATAGCAACTTGACGTCATTCTTCACTTCAATCTTCTTCATTACTTTCATCGAGGGATTTTGCTGGGGCTGTCATCATCCTCATGTGAGTGCAGGTCTGGATACTGCTTCAAGTCCAATGTCAACACATTGCTGATAACACAGTCTCCTTGCTGTAAAATTAAACAGAATCATTCCATAAACAATACAATTTTAACTTTGTATGCATATACCGAAATGGGGTGTACATTACTGTCAACAAAAATTGTACATGATAGAGCAGGGCTCAAAATTAGCACTGGTTCACTGGCCTGTGGTCAGGAAATAACTGGATGGACTAGTAAAATTCTCATCTGCACTGGTCTCATTGCCCAATACAAGAAATAAAGATAGAGTGTAGGTGCTCTTTTTCAATAATTGTTACACATACAGTATGTAAATCTTACAAAATCTTAATTACTCATATTTTATACAAGGCCTAAAATAAAATTAACTTTGTTTGCTATTTACCCACCGACCCACAGAAATCACCACGATTCCGAAAATTTTATTGCCCATTTCCACAAAATATTTTTTTACTGACGATCTTTCTGGAACATTCGAATACCATCACAACTTTAAACAGTATTAGTATTAACTTTGTCTCGATCTCTGAGAATATACATGTATATAATTTGACTGTGGCGCTATTATTTACTAAATGAAACATCGTATATTAACAGTATTTTATCCGAGTAGTGTAAAATAATGGTCAGAACGTACATAACATGACACTAGGGGCCTATCAAGGAACTGCAAATTCATAATATGACCTCTTGTAACTCTTCAACATATTACCAATCCATCTACAGTATAAGGGCATAGATGAGTTCACCTAACTTTGTCCCAATTTTAAGCGATTTTTTTTTTGGGGGGGTTAAATCAGGATTTTACCCTAATCCCTTTAGAGAACAACCCGGTTTATTAAGATTTTACTTACTCAAATTAATTGCTTAAAATCGTGACATAACGTTCGGCTAAGCTACTGCTATATCCCAGAATGACACACATATTTTCTCTACGAATACTACAGTAAAACCTGCTATAGCGGCAGGTATAGTATTTATAAAAGAAGGAAACCAAAAATCCTGTATGATACATGTTTTACTAAGATAAACAATTCATGAAACACCTGTGTAAATTTGTTTGATAATTTCCTCCTTTTATGAAAGCTGAAGGGAATAATGTTATAGCAAAGTATACATAAAATTGTGTAGACAGTTACATAAGAGTTACCTCCCATTATTTTTTTTTAATTTCAAAAATATTTGTCAAATTTCAAAAACATTTGTCAAAACGTAATAATTTTACAAAAAACGATATCAAATCTAGCAAAATGAAATCAATTAAATTAATACACCTGTTTTCTTTAACAAAACCCTGTGTATTTCTCTAATTTGCATTAAAAATATATTAAAAACATCCTAGGAAAGTTATCATTTTAAACCACCGACTCTGTGACTACACCATGCACCTTACTATAAACACTGCCTCGCCACGTTATTGATTGTCGATAGATGGGAGGTCAAGTTGAGCCTCTGGTTTGATACTGGCAAGTCTGTTTAACTTGCAACCAGTGAACAAATACTATGAAATGACCATTTGGTTTCGATAGATAATTGTTGTAAAATATATCAAATCTTGATATTTTATATTACGTTTAATTATGTTCTTGTGCTTAAATGTACTAATAGTCACGAAATGATACATAAAATAGAACATGTAGCATGAGACACTGTTGCGACGTGTGGCGCGGCCCAACACAATGCAACAGAATTATTCATCCGCGCTACCATGGTGCTATCTGAAATTTCGGGGGAGAACACTGACACATACAGATAGATTCCAGAATATCTGCATACATTTTATTTTTATACTCTGTCATGAACCTCTGTGAAAACTTGTTGAAATAACAAAAAACCTCTCTCTTCTCCTGTCTGTCTCAAACATTTATGAAATATTTAATGTGTCCTTATTTACAATTATTTTCATTTTAATTTGTACAGAAAATGATGGAATGCACAATGACATCAGTACTTACATGCCAGAGAACAATATATCGTTTCCCAACTCGATGCCAGAAAAATTTCCAATAAAATAAAATAATTTCCCTACCTACCTACTGATAGGTAAAAAGGTTGAGTCAGTAAACAGCAAACAGAGAATATTTTATGTCTGGCCCAAACTAAAAGCATGTTATAGTTCATTATTCTTTATCTAAATACATATAACTATTTCCTTTTGAGTTCTGGCAGAAGTTTGATGGAGATAGTAGATTCTTTTACACAAGTGGTCCTGTGGGCCGCTTGGGGGAAAAAACGTTACATTGAAGCCACGAAGATTAATAAATACTGACCTCTCATTTTGTAGTTACAGGTAGTGATTTGTATATGACATTCCGATCGTTAGTTCTATTAATTTGTATATGACATTCCGACCTCTAGTTCTATGGATATACTAACCTCTCATTTTGTAGTTAGAGCAGTGATCTGTATATGACCTCTGGTTCTATGGTTACAGGTAGTGATTTGTATATGACATTCTGACCTCTGGTTCTATGGTTACAGGTAGTGATTTGTATATGACATCCTGACCTCTGGTTCTATGGTTACAGGTAGTGATTTGTATATGACATCCTGACCTCTGGTTCTATGGTTACAGGTAGTGATTTGTATATGACATACTGACCTCTGGTTCTATGGTTACAGGTAGTGATTTGTATATGACATACTGACCTCTGGTTCTATGGTTACAGGTAGTGATTTGTATAAGACATACTGACCTCTGGTTCTATGGTTACAGGTAGTGATTTGTATATGACCTCTGGTTCTATGGTTACAGGTAATGATTTGTATATGACATCCTGACCTCTGGTTCTATGGTTACAGGTAGTGATTTGTATATGACCTCTGGTTCTATGGTTACAGGTAGTGATTTGTATATGACATACTGACCTCTGGTTCTATGGTTACAGGTAGTGATTTGTAAATGACATACTGACCTCTGGTTCCATGGTTACAGGTAGTGATTTGTATATGACCTCTGTTTCTATGGTTACAGGTAGTGATTTGTATATGACATTCTGACCTCTAGTTCTATGGATATACTAACCTCTCATTTTACGATAGCTTCAGTAAGATAAATCAACAAATACTGACCTCTGGATAAATTCCAATCAATGCGTCAGCTCTGTTGTAAAATTCTTCTTTGAGTGAAATGACAACACACTGAAATGTACTTTGCGCTTGTTCCTGGATATATGATGCAACCTGTCAAAAATGTCACTCAAATTAATTTTCTGGAAACAGACCATGTGAAAATGGATCATTATGTAATTTTAAGTTTAAACATGTACTTGTTCATCAGCTGTCTAATGTCAAATACAATGGTACATCATTCTAATGATGGCCTCTCAGATTCTTGACTTGCAACCTATTGAGAACTTGTGGAGGGATCTGGGTAAGATTGTATGTTTACAAGGAAGAGGCAACATGACAAGTTTGCGCCAAGCTCTTATTGATCAATGGGGCAGGCTTCCTCTCAGAAGGTGTTGACAGCTAGTTAGAGGCATGCCAACAAGAATCCAAGCTGTTATTCATGCAAATAGTGGATACACAAAATATTAACTTTATATTTATTTCATCTTCAAGTGATTGCCAGATTACTTAATTTTTGAAAATTGTAATTTAATGTGTAAAATGTATGTTCTGTAAACTAAATACCCACGAATGGCTATAAACCAGTCTAAATAATTATAATTTGATAACATAATGTTGCAACAATGACATATTTTTATACAATTCAATAAAATTTCTCAAAACTGAAAAAATCCTATGTTGTATAGCTATTTATGGATGGCAGTGTATATCTAATCCAAAAGTTAAAATAAATAAGACAGATCCTTGCTCCATAACAAAAACTTAGAATGATTCAAATGATTTTCTTTATAAGTAACATTAGAAATGATAGAAAAAACTGGTACTACATTATCTATAAAAACAAAACAAAAAGACATAACACATTATCATAATGATAATCAGAGTTAATCAAATATCAGGACCATTCTTGCTCATGACTACACATATTATGAATGCGTAGTTAGAAATATTTGCAAAACTATAATAAATTGACTTCATGTCATATTTCATGCTGGCTAGACAGAGACTGTTAAACTGAACTGTACCACAGAAGAACTCACCTTTCCAATGTTTGTATTGTCTAATGCTGCATCAATTTCATCTAATACAAAGAATGGGGCTGGCTGGTAACTGTAATAGGATACAAAATAAACAATAATACAATGAAATAATATACAGTTATGATAACATGTCAAACTATCTGATATATATCTGATAACATAATATCTAAAATTACAAGATCAAAACTCAATCAAAATTTTATATTTCAGACTTGCTCAATGTTTATCTTATGATATAGAATTTTAAAATCGGAAGATACATACCTGTGGATGGAAAACAAAAGTGCCAGTGCTGCCACAGTTTTCTCTCCTCCTGATAAATTATCCATGGGTCGGAACCTCTTTCCTGGGGCTACACAGTTGTAATTTACACCATCTAGATATGGCTCCTCAGGGTTCTCAGGTCCCAGAAATGCCTGTGCACTCTGGTTTCTTGCCAATGACTGAAAATAGATACAAATTTGTCAATGAAGAATTAATGATATATCAGTGCAAGTGTAGTTCTCTACCATTAATATAGGCAGAAATTTTCTATACAAAAAAAGGTGATTGGCATTTCAAAGTCCTTTCTGTATCTCTTTTTTAACAGATTGGATTTATTACAATGTAAGGTGACCTTATTATGTAAGTTGATAACCAATATACAAATTCTCATGACTGAAAACAAAAAAAACCAAAAATGACCTAAATTCATTCTTTTCTTCAACCAATGACCTTTTTAAAAAAAAAAACAACAACAATAAAAACAAAACTGAAAACAGATTTAAAACATGAACTTTCTGACAATTATCATTGTGAGAAATTTGACTAATATCGGTCTTTTTTGTTACCTTGTAGATTTCATCTATCCTGGTTGCAACATGTTCAAAACAGTGCATAAATCTGTCGTATCTTTCTTTACGAACTTTCTCAAATGCTTGCTTTGCTTTCTTAGCTCTTTTTCTTGCATTTTCAAATTCTTCTGAAGTTTCTTGGAATCTCTCTTTAACACCATCCAATCTATTATTAACAAATATAGAATATCATACTACTGTTTTCATTTATTTTGATAACTTTTTCGCATTTTCTGCGTTAGTATTTGTATAATGCATTCCAGCTCACGGCTCATAGACCATATCATGCAAATATTTGGAATCAAACTTAATAGAAATCTACACTATGTATAGAATTGCACCTGGTTACCAACAGGTATAGAACAACACACCTGGTCACAAACAGGTATAGAACAAGACGACACTAATTAGGCCACTATTGGTCACTTGAGTCATCGACTTATCTACATATCCCTGATACACAGGTTAATGGAATCATTAACTTTTTTTTTTTAATTTTTCCTTATTGGTCTGGCAGCTTTGGCGATGTTTCAAATATTCAAGTTTTTTCTCATGTGACCACCAGTACAAAGACACATGATTATGGATAGGGACATCTTTGGTGACTTAAGTTCAGCCTATATAAGCAAACGTGTTCATTTTTCTCACCCAGATGATTATGTATAAAAGGCATTCAGGTACATTACATCTTAAATCAATTAACTCGATGTGAATGACATTTAATTCATCATGTTCATTGATTTAGCAGGCCACAAAATACCAGAAATCATTGTAACCCATTTACAGGTTACGCTAAAAGGAATGACTGTAACCTGCAGGTTACAATAGCGATAATGAAGACTTAGAAATGAAATTGATCGAGAATGAAAAGGAGGTTACGTGATTTGTATTTGTTGTAACCTCCACATAACCTGAATGATCGATCTCGTGTGATTTTGTGGTCTGTTTAGATCACACTAAGTAGCCCCTAATGTTATGATAATTCTGTGTTGAAAAAGGATATAACTGCAAACTTTAATTTTGATTATATCTATCTATCTGTTTATAAAAGACAAATGATAGAAATATTCTGATGCTTACTTTTCAAGAGCCTTCATATTCGGAGCATTTATCCTCTGTAGTGTGGACTGCATATCGTTACATCCTTTATTCAACTGATCAGTCTGTTTTTTCACCTCATCTGGATGGTCCAGCTGTGATATGGAAAATAAAAGATTCTTACATGTTGATTATAGTGAAAGTAACAAAATTTTAATGGCATAACAAAAAGAAGCTACATACATGGCGGCTAATAAGCCCATTTAAAACCATGGAAAGCTGGAGTTATTTGACAGAAACTAAGATTTTGCAAACGGAGAAACAGTCCAACAACATTATCGCCCTCCTCAACGAATCATTGATCTTAGAGAGTATAAAGATTTAAGACACCACAAAAGTGTAAAGGTCAACATGAGGATACGGAATTGTAGTACTTGCATCTTTAAGATCTTCATCAAGTGAGCTATAGTCAATTGTTATCTGGGCCTCTTTAGCATATATAGCTTTGGCTCCTTGTGAACTCATACTGTCCATTGGTGTCTCCGACTGACTCCCATCTGGCTGACTAGACGGATCGTCTTCTCGACTTATGTCATCCATTGTTCCATTCTTCATTGGAATCTTAATATCATCCATCTATTTAATAACAAAAGGTCATTAATTAGGATAGATCCATATCATGCTTTCACTATATATGTACTTAACATTTCATCCTCTTTTTCATTTTTCATGACATGGAACCATTTCATATTATAAAACAATAATTGTTATCTTTTAGATTTAAGCTTATTTATGTAACAATTCATGATCCAAATGCTTTTATAAAAATTCTAAAATGCCCATCAAAAATCAGTATCTCGCTTAAAACTTGTCACATGAGGTAGTAGAAATACAAAACAGCTTAGAATTATATTTATATACTAAATTCAGAATTTCTAGGGGCAAGTTCTATATTTGGATAGTATTGTATGGGACACAAGTTTAATATTATTGGCACAAAGTCTTTGTATTTAATTTACTACAATCAAAGACCATGTGAAAAAAAAAATTGATATCAAATTTATCCAGACTTCTACGTGGGAATATATATTGGTGACATTTTTTTTTATTTTCATTCATTTAACATTTTAAATAATTTACATGAAAGTAGAGAGAAAGTTCCACAAAAAACCAATTTAAGATTAAAATGGACCAAATCTACAGCTGTTACCTGTAATTTATGATCATTTTCACACCTATACGAGAAATGTAAATTGCCAAACTAACCTTGCAAGCCTTCAGTAAGCTGTGTCTATCTGCCCGTTTCTGTTCAAGTTTAGTCTCTACTGATGTAATTTGTTTCTGTACTGAGCTGACCTCCTTTTGTTGTGCATTCATTCTTTTCTTGATCTCACTAATTTCTGATTCAAAGTCATCTACCTGAGATTTCAAGGTTAGCCTTTGTCTTTTCATCTTTTCCTGCTGTTGCATTTCTTCATCAATTATCTGAAAATAAATCAAAAGTTTGCTTTTGTTACAAATTTTCCCAATTGTTCCTAACAAAATGAATATAAAACAATTCATTATAACAGAAGCAAGTTTTCATTGTAGTTTAATGAAAGATGTTGAAAATGGAAAAGCTGTGAAAAAGTCTATTTAGTAAAGGGAAGTAACTCCATAAAAATTAAATGTTTCCCAAAATAACTAGACACTTATATGGAGATATCACCAGCTTTAGGTAAAGTGCTACAAATTTTTACGTGTTATGGGCTGACAAAAATGCAGTGAGGGTTCTTTTACATGCCTGGCCTTCCGCGACACAGGACCTCAGTTTTAAGTCTCATCCGTATAACATGCGCTTGGCGAAAGAAAGGTCACTACAATTTTTAAAGAATTTTGTATGACCCAGTCTGGGAATTAAACCCATGACCTTCCCCTTGCGAATCGAACGCAGTGACACTAGACCAATACAAGCTGTGATACTCTATACAGTAAGAAGTGGTGATACTCTATACAGTAAGAAGTGGTGATACTCTATACAGTAAGAAGTGGTGATACTCTATACAGTAAGAAGGAGTGATACTCTATACAGTAAGAAGTGGTGATACTCTATACAGTAAGAAGTGGTGATACTCTATACAGTAAGAAGTGGTGATACTCTATACAGTAAGAAGGAGTGATACTCTATACAGTAAGAAGTGGTGATACTTTATACAGTAAGAAGTGGTGATACTCTATACAGTAAGAAGGAGTGATACTCTATACAGTAAGAAGTGATACTCTATACAGTAAGAAGGAGTGATACTCTATACAGTAAGAAGTGGTGATACTTTATACAGTAAGAAGGGGTGATACTCTATACAGTAAGAAGTGGTGATACTCTATACAGTAAGAAGGAGTGATACTCTATACAGTAAGAAGTGGTGATACTCTATACAGTAAGAAGTGGTGATACTTTATACATAAAGAAGTGGTGATACTTTAAACAGTAAGAAGGGGTGATACTCTATACAGTAAGAAGTGGTGATACTTTATACAGTAAGAAGTGGTGATACTCTATACAGTAAGAAGTGGTGATACTTTATACATAAAGAAGTGGTGATACTTTAAGCAGTAAGAAGGGGTGATACTCTATACAGTAAGAAGGGGTGATACTCTATACAGTAAGAAGTGGTGATACTTTATACAGTAAGAAGTGATGATACTCTATACAGTAAGAAGTGGTGATACTCTATACAGTAAGAAGTGGTGATACTCTATACAGTAAGAAGGAGTGATACTCTATACAGTAAGAAGTGGTGATACTCTATACAGTAAGAAGTGGTGATACTCTATACAGTAAGAAGTGGTGATACTCTATACAGTAAGAAGCGGTGATACTCTATACAGTAAGAAGTGGTGATACTTTATACAGTAAGAAGTGGTGATACTTTATACAGTAAGAAGGGGTGATACTCTATACAGTAAGAACAATCATTCTGAGAGTACCGGTGAATCAGTACATCCCCTACCTGTGAAACCATTATACATGACCATTCTGAGAATATTGATAAATCAGTATATGTCCCCTACCTGTGAAGCATTGTGAGTATTGATAATTCAAAACATGTCCCTTACCCATGAAACCATTATAAAGTGAATGGAAAGTAATAACAAAACTTTAACAACACTTAGACAATGGATAGATAGAAACAAAACCTTTAAATAATTTCAAGGTCAAAGTCAACTGATGACATCATACTTAATCATCATGTGATGTAACAACGCAATGCTGTATATGTTTTCTCACAACGAAGCTGAACCATATTGCTGATGCAGACAGACAGAGAGACAGACAGAGAGACAGACATTGTCATATCACAAATTGGTATTTGCATCACATATACCAAAAAAAAAAAAAACAAAACAAAAAAGAATGAAAATATGACATAGACTATCAATATAGATAACTTACATTAATATGTCTGGCTTCATCATTCTTCACTTTCTCCAGTTCTTTCTCATCATTCTTCACTGATGCCTCCCACTTCCTAACATTGGCTATAAAATAAAAAACACAGAGTAAGTTTACATCACACCAATATAACAAGGACATAATCCTTCAGGGGGCCTCTGTGGCGGAGTGTTTAGAGCATTATGTTTTGAATCATGAGGTCTCTCACTGTTGGTCAGCACAAGTTAGAGTCCCGCTGAAACATAGTCTGATTTTTGTGAGAAGTTTGCCATTTTACCTGCAGAAGGCCAGTAGTCTCTTCCTGGGTACCTTGTAACCGGGTTCTCTCCTCCACCATTATATCTGGTTGCCATACATCTAAGAAATTAGTGTTGAGTGTGGAATAAAACACCATTCAATTTTTAAAAATTCTTAGTTGCTAAGGTCCTCCATCAATGAACCTGTCCATGGTAACAGGAAAAAAAACCCACCAATTTCACATAACCCCAATTAACATGACCTCAACCAACCCTCTTAATCAAACCACTAGAAATAGACTAAAACAAGAACAGATTCATTTTTTCAAAACTACAGGACAAATTCAGCATCTGTAACAAAGTGTGAGTTCAGAATTATGAGACTTCGATTAAGTACTGCCCAGGCAGCTCACCTCTCAAATCAGAAAATCTCATTTTTTTCTCCTTTATTCTTAAAATATTGAAAAAAAAACAAGAACCAAACTTGAAAAGACATTTTTGCAAAACTAAAACAGTAGTATAGTGTCGATTTACGGGAACATACATTTGCGGCACTTAACATTATTAATGAACATTATCTTTCCTATGCCTTTCCTGAGAAGAATGTGAAAGGTGTTTAAGCAGCAGTTATTTACAATTAAAAATGTCCATGCTTCATTTAAAAGTTCGCAACTCTACTGACACATACTTTATATCTAAGTAATTTTCATTTTATTTCTTTGTCCTGTTCCCAAAGAAGCTTTTAAGAGTACTTTCCCATTGACCAGTTAATGTCTGATAGGCCTAGCTTACCTTTTTGAATATTTGAAACTGCTGACTAATGATGTCATAGAAAAAACAGAAAGACCCTGCTTGGTGAATGGCATTTTTTAAAACATTGCAATCTCCCAACTCTGAATAATTTATCATATTTTTACCACATTAAGTAGTCATAAATGAAAGATTATTCAAAATTTTTTTTCAACAACTCAAGCAAGATATCAGACTTTTATTGAGTAAACATCAGTTTCCTGATTTCTGAAGTGAGCCATGTGGACAGTAAATAATGGGGCAGTAAAAGCAGATAAACCTGGCCTCAACCAATCTGCTTAGCTTTCAAACTCAATCTGATCAGATAGGTGAAACTCTTTATCTATTGTATCTCAAGATCTTACAACTCAATCTGATCACCTTTATCTATTGTATCTCAAGATCTTACAACTCAATCTGATCATCTTTATCTATTGTATCTCAAGATCTTACAACTCAATCTGATCAGATAGGTGGAACTCTTTATCTATTGTATCTCAAGATCTTACAACTCAATCTGATCACCTTTATCTATTGTATCTCAAGATCTTACAACTCAATCTGATCATCTTTATCTATTGTATCTCACAATCTTACAACTCAATCTGATCAGATAGGTGGAACTCTTTATCTATTGTATCTCAAGATCTTACAACTCAATCTGATCAGATAGGTGGAACTCTTTATCTATTGTATCTCAAGATCTTACAACTCAATCTGGTCATCTTTATCTATTGTATCTCAAGATCTTACAACTCAATATGACCATCTTTATCTATTGTATCTCAAAATCTTACAACTCAATCTGATCAGATAGGTGGAACTCTTTGTCTATTGTATCTCAAGATCTTACAACTCAATCTGATCAGATAGGTGGAACTCTTTATCTATTGTATCTCAAGATCTTACAACTCAATCTGATCACCTTTATCTATTGTATCTCAAGATCTTACAACTCAATATGATCATCTTTATCCATTGTATCTCAAGATCTCACAACTCAATATGATCAGACACAGATAAAAATTTTTATTAATAGTAAAGCCTGATTTGAAAGGGGTGAATGTTTTTACCTATAGTATCTCAATATCTTACAACTCAATCTGATCAGACACAGGTGAAAGTTTTTACCTATAGTATCTCAAGATCTTACAACTCAATCTGATCAGACACAGGTGAAATTGTTTACCTATAGTATCTCAAGATCTTATAACTCAATCTGATCAGACACAGGTGAAATTGTTTACCTATAGTTTCTCGAGATCTTACAACTCAATCTGATCAGACACAGGTGAAATTGTTTACCTATAGTATCTCGAGATCTTTCAAACTCGATCTGATTCTGAAGTCTGAACTTCTGGTTTTCAAACTCTAGCCTCTTCTTTGCCCTGTCTTGTTGGACTCGCAATTCTCTTTCTTCATATTGTCTATAATAAAAACAAAATATATATCAATTTCTTTGTATGATCAAATGTACTAAATGAAAGCTGCCATAAATGGAAAAATATTGAAAAAACAAAAACAAAAATAAAAAAGGACTGATTTTATTTACAAGAAAAGGCAACTATTCAGATTCAGAACTTCTGATTACAGCACATTTTACCATGCAGAGTAAATGCTAACTTTTCTTGTTTTTTTTACTCATCTGTAATTCCTGTTTTTGTTGTTTTAATGCTGTTCTATGCAACACTCCACTTTTTTCATTTTACACTACATCAGACTACATTTTACCCAGGGAAAACCCTAGCAGTCTCCTACAAGTGAACTGGCAAACTCCCAGATGCAATCACCTCAAGTTTCAGCAAGGCTCAAACTCAGATTGACCAGAGGCGAGATATCATGATTTAAAGCACAATGCAATACCCATTCAGTCAAAGGAGGCCAAACTGAAAAATTGCTGGGTTAAGTAGTTGTAGTGTAATTTATAATAGAAATATGATTTGTAAACAAAAAGCAGCTCTCAAGCTTAAAAATATTTAATTCATTTACCTGATATTTTCAACACCAATCTGCATACAGAATTCGGCAAATACCTCATCCTCTACTCTGTTCATTTTGTCTTTCAAGATTTTCATTTTGTCCCCTCTTTCTTGCATTCTTCTTTCAATTTCCTGCATTCTTGGCTGTAAAAGAAGAGGCAAACTAAGTATCTTATGAACAAAAGCCAAAGCCCACACTCATCACACCATCATCATCATCATCATCTATATTATCATAGATGGCAACCCTGTGATGTATCCGTTGTTAATCAGAGTGCAATGCTTCAATAATTTGTGATCATTTTCAGTACTCCAAAATTATTTCAGAAATTTTCTTTCCTATTCAAGGTCAGTGTACAATAGAAAATCACATCCACAAACCTCACAAATTGACACAGTACACAAGGTGACTTATGTATAGATCACATTTGTGTATATTACTTGCCTAATCTTAGATTTTTTCAAAGATGTTTTTGTTTTGAATTTCCTCTATGCTATAATACTTACATCAAACTGTCTCAACATCTCTTTATACATATTTAGGTCCTTCTCATTGTTTGTCAGGTGTTTGTTCATCTGAAATACAAAAAATATCAGAAAAAGTTATAAATATTCATAAAAATCCATAACAAGAGGCCAAATTGGGCCTTATTCGCACACCTGAGAATCATCTATATATATGGAAAGAAGACAAAGAAGAATATTTAAGTTTATCTGACCAAAAACACAAATATTGTAGAGGACTGCGAGTATTTGCTTGTCAAGTTTTGTCAAATTCTCTTCATTGGTTTCCAAGAACAAGCTGACCATGCTAAAAAATCCCCACCCCCTTTTTTGCAGTCATAGGAAATTCATAAAAATTTCTATAAATAACAATTTAGCAAAACTCTTTCACAAAAGGATTTCTTGACCTATAATCAAGTAAAACACAAAATGAATGCATAAAAGTGAATACAAGGGGAGATAATTAAAGTAATCATACAAAAATTAATGACTATGACAAAGTCTGGAAATACCTAAAAATGCGGCAAAAATTTGTTACAAAAACCACAACCTTAAATCAAAGATTCAAGTATATTACTCAGACACAATCCACTTTCCAGAGACTGGTCTTAATCAGTGTAGTTATGGGTGAAAGGGTAAACTTGTAATGGAAACAAATTGGAATGACAGTAAGTCTAAATTAGATCAAAACAGGGGTGACAGGCTACTAGTCAGCTAAAAATATTGGACCTAATGTAACACATGAATCAGAGCAAGGTCAAATGTCTACCTGTACACCTTTACTTTTGGAGACAATATTTTAACAATACTCAGATGTGCCACTTTATACTGGAAGACTTATAAATTCATTTCTAAAAAAGAAAAGTTAAATGTTAACACCACTATAAAGCTGTGGTTTGAAACATGTTAACATCCCTGTGCAGCTGTTCTGTGGTTTGAACCATGTTAACATCCCTGTGCAGCTGTTCTGTGGTTTGAACCATGTTAACATCCCTGCACAGCTGTTTAGTGGTTTGAACCATGTTAACATCCCTGTACAGCTGTTTTGTGGTTTGAACCATGTTAACATCCCTGTACAGCTGTTTTCTAATTTGAACCATGTTAACATCCCTGTACAGCTGTTCTGTGGTTTGAATCATGTTAACATCCCTGTGCAGCTGTTCTGTGGTTTGAAACATGTTAACATCCCTGTGCAGCTGTTTTGTGGTTTGAACCATATTAACATCCCTGTACAGCTGTTTAGTGGTTTGAACCATGTTAACATCCCTGTACAGCCGTTCTGTGGTTTAAACCATGTTAACATCTCTGTACAGCAGTTTAACTTACCGTATTGTCTCGATCAGTTATTGAATATTTCAATCGAGTCTCGTAACCTTTAATCTGTGACCGTATTGTACTCAGCTCAGACTCTTTTCTCTTTTTCTTCATCTGTTCTTTCAACTCTTCTGTCAATTTTTCTTTTCTGTTCTTCAACTGACCTAACTGTTTCTCATCCCATCTTCGAGCCTTTGCTCTCAAATCACTGTATGAAAGGAAAATCAATGTTTTAATTGTGTTAGAATTTTCCTAAATGTTATGAGAGATCCAGCAGTACAGCACAAAAATGCTTTACTCAAATTGTATTATATCAGGTGAAGCATGTGTATGATCAAGCCAAATTTTCTTTATCTAAATGTCTTTCTTTAATAACAAATAAACATGCAAAGCACTCTGATGAAATCAATCAGGCATTATGCATTAAATTCAAGCACTGTCCAAGAGTATTTTTGTTTTCAAGCACTTTTCAAGGACTGTGCGAACCCTGTGAAATGAATAGTTTTACAATATAGGATTTCCTCAGATGTAATGGTAATATGCTGTTTGTTTATTGTTGTTTAACGTCCCATTCAAGAATATTTCACTCATATGCAGACGTCACCAAATGCCGGTGAAGGGCTTCAAATTTTGGCCTATGCTCAGCACTTACAGCCATTGAGCAGTGAGGGTTCTTTAACGTGCCAACACCTACTGTGACACTGGACCTCATCCAAAGGACAGGAAACCAACCTGCCGCCAGCTGGACTCGAACACACAACCTTACGATCAAGAGTCGAACATGCTACCGACTGAGCCAGGCCAGCTCTGGTAATATGCAGGTGACATGTAAGTCAAACATTTAGGGGACCTTTTACCATAATGTCTATCAACAGCTGAACTAATGCTTAAATATAGTCTGAAGCTACACTGCTTTTTCACAGATAATAACTTCTGCATAAATATGAAATAAATACAAGGTTGTTTATGGCAAACCACTTGTGCTTCCCGGACATTCTCTTCATAATAAAAATACAGATTTTTACACTGGTGGATCCAAACAAACAGTTACAGTATTTTCTGGCGTTTCGATTAGAATAGCCCAGAAAATATTGTATTGAAGTTACGGGTTATCATTAATATGCATGAAAGGGGGGAGTTTATAGGTTTTAAGCCAATCGTTAAACTGCACAGGCTTTGTGAGGGAAGTATGAGTTGTAGTAGTCACTTTTCTAGTTTTCGGCCAAACTTTTGTTTCAGGAACAATGTTTAATTCATTCTGAAGCACATGAGTTTCTAGAGCATTTTATCCGTTTTAAAATTGGTTTTTATCTCTAGTTTTTCTCCTGGGTTGCAGTTATATAAAGCATAACTACTGATTGTTTAAGTTTAATATTAACAAATCTATGTATCTTGAGTGTTGTAATAAAATCAGGGTCCATTGCTAATTGGTGGTGGACTACGCAAATGCTGTATGCGTGTTTTTGTTATTTTCTTGTTAATTAAGTAGTTAAGTAACACCATCAGTTTTACGTAAGCAAGTTTATTCTAATTTTTCTTTAACCCCAGATGATCTCTTTGATATGAGATAAAATATTGCATAAAACTACAATTCCAATAACAACGGCTCATATTGTTTTAAAATAGTTGGTTGCAAAAGCAGACCATATAGCTCGCCTGTTTTATGCTTGTTAAGGGCCAGTGATTTTCCGCGATCGCGGAATCACGGACAGAATTGGCAATCTGAAACGGAATTTGCCTTTTTGAAAAATCTTTAAAAATTCTAACATGAGAGAGAATTTATTTAATTGTGAACTAATGTGCTATTTCCGTGTGTTATAAACTTCAAATCTTTGTTTATTTAAAATATATTTCATCACATAATTTTACATCAATTACTATTTTATCCCTTAGATCTATTAGCCAACAGTTACACATCGAAAGATAAGGGCAATCATTTCCATTGTCGTAATATCAGTACTGACTGACATCTGCCGATCTGGTGTCTTCTAAAACAAAAATAGCTTTAATCTGATATCTTGAATTAGGTTTTCATAATGTTTATTTCGATTTCTGAATATATATATACCAATTTTTATAATTTATTTTAAAATTTCACAATGTACAATCCATCCTAACTTTTTACGACATACCGTCGATTGACAGCCGGTTTTTGTTACCAACATAAACAAGTGGTCACACCTTGACGTTTTTGACAGCGACCTACGATGGCTGAAGACACATGTATGTAAAAAGAGGAGACTTCCTCCCATTTAAAAAATATATATATCGGCACGGGTTGATAGTTTCCGTGGAATCTTTATGAGGTGACGTTTAATTTTGCATAGTCTGTCAGCATAGTAAAGATTATGCTAGTGTTGATACAATAAATTAAAAGACTAAAAATTAAATACATGTACATGTAGATCTACTTTTTAAGTTTATTTAAAGTTAAAAAAAAACCCACCAAATAAAACATCACAGACTTGTTCTAAGTTAGGTGATAAATTCAAGCAAAAATAATTAATCAGAAATTACCTGTACAATTTCCAACAAAACTTGTTACCTACATGTATATGAGTACAGGCCTACAGACTTACAAATTATTTAACAAATATTTTAAAATCGTAAAAACATACAGTGTTGCATATACATGTATATGTTTTACTTAATTCCCTATTTAAATCTATCATTAAACTGGTGTGGCAGAATATTAAAAGTATGATTATGAGTCTGTATTATTAAATATTTTTCATCTAAAGTATGTATTTAGTTCTTTTTTCTTATGAAAACAGAAAAAAACGAAATTCACCAAAGCTAAAAACAGAACTGAAGCAAATCTGAAATGGAAAATCACTGGCCCTACTTGTTGTATTATGGGTCAAAATTAGGCCACAGCATCCAGCATCCCCCTGCATTGTTGCGTAATGACCCTAGACAATGTGCATGTGAAGTTTCATGTCTGTAGCTACAGTACTTTGCCTACAATGTACTGAAACAAAAAGTTTAACACAGAAAAAGGACGACACTGACGCTGAAAGCAATAGCTCTTGTTCTTTGAACAGGAAAGCTAAAAGTAAGTTTTGTTTTTAAATGTGTAAGATCAAAGTTCAAGACCATTTACCTGGCACCGCCAGAAATAACACCAGACTTTTGAAAAAGAGTACCATCCAAAGCAACAGCCTGAAATAGAATAAGACATAAAATTACAAAAGTTAATTTTTTATTTTGCTTAAAGGGGCAGCAACTGTATTTAAATACTATTTGGAATTTTATTTTTCTACTTTGACTACTTGTTTTTGATGTACAGTAACAAATTAAAGATATACACAGACATAACAAATCTTATATTACTAAATATTTGGTGAAAATAAGGTCAGGTCTACTGTGGTTTGCATACAAATAGTAAGGTTGAAATAATCAATTGCAAGTGAATAATTGCCAAACTGGGTCTCACACCCCCCTCCCACAGATTTTTCAAACAGTGCAGCACAAAGCATATATATTCAATTCAAACATATTTGTATGCATAAATAAATAAAACTAGTGGTTTAATACAAAATAACTTATTTATCATGATAAACACAACTTATATGTGGTGATTATATGTTGGGATTAGAGAAAAACTTTTCCAAATTCAATTTGTTTATGTCAAACAAAAATGTAAACAATACCACTGTTTGTATGATTTTCTTAGGTCAGCACACTAAAGTCCAGAGTTGAGTCTCCACTGTAGGTTTATAAGTACTACACTGAGACTGCCCATGCACACTACTATCTCACAAAACACTGAAAGTGACTATGACAAACAGAATTGAAACACATCAATTACAATACTAATTGTAGGATATTGTTACCTTGTGTCGTTCATGCTGTCCAAAGGCCACTCTCCTAGCATCTTCCACAGACTCACAAACAAGGGCATTGCCACAGGCAAACAGAAGTGCTTTCTTTATCACAGGGGGATCATATCTTATAACATCTACCACCAACTTGACATTTCTGGGCTCTGGAATTTCTCTGTCAGGAATGACAATGGCATCAGTTTAAAAAATACTTTAATATCATTTCAAGATTAAAATTATCTGCATCTTACTTTATTTTTCACTAAATGTTATACCTTAATCTGCTTCAATATAAAAACTACTTTTCACCTTCAAAGCACAACCATATAACAAAATTTCAAGACTTTCCCAAGGTTTTTATTGGAATTTCAAATTTTTTTCAAAACTAGGAAATTTAATTCTTAGTTTTTTACATTTTCATTGTTTTCAAATGGAGTATTAAGAACACTGACCTCAGCTTCTCATTGACTGGTTTGACATCTAAGTAATTGAGCGGTAAGAAAGTTTCTGGCTCTATTCTTTGTTCTTTCATGTACTGAATACAATCTTTTGCTGTTTTTTCTGAGTCACACACTATGGCATCCATGTACTTGCCCAGTACTTTGGTGATGGCAATCTGATACCTTTTGTGGCTAGGTTCACACTGATCTATAAGTCGACCATGCTGAAATTAAAGGGAGACAATTCTATCATAGTTTTGTCAGTTGCAGTTAAGTTCACAAGTAAAAACAAAGTAAATGATTTACCTACCATCAAATTGAGATTCAAAAATGCAATGAAGATTATTTTCAGATCTCTATGTAAAAACATTTTTGAAAATCTGAAACTCCAGACCATAATGATCGACTCCACTGCGATCTAACAAAGCCTATATTATGTTGATCAATTATTTCCAGTGGTTGTGAAATAAATATCCTAACAACCAGAGATTTTCCTTGGTGTTTTGGGAAATGGCATCAACTCTGAATTGGGAAAAAATTGACAACAAATCAGGTCTACATCTTAACAACTTTTAAATCAATGCAAATCCTACTGGAACTTTAAGATGCTGTTATCAAAATATTTTATTTTCAAAAAATGTATGGAAAGGAAACTCGGACATTATCAGTACATACCACTCCTGGGAATAAACGACGCAGATTTTCCAGCAGTTCTTTCTTCTTTATTGCTCTAGATGACTCATGTTTATCAATTTTAGCTTCCCCTAACTGACCCATGATAGACCCCAATTCAACGTTGATTTCTTCTATCCTAGCATTAGCAGCTTCAACATCTTGTGCTAGATCCTCCTCTGCCTTTTTCTGGTCAAAGACGGCCTGGTTACTGGTACTGGAACAAACACATAACTCTTTTGTCAAGAATGTTTAGTGAAAACTGCCTAACACTAATGATTACCTGAAGCACACATATATTTAGTTGTAATTACATCAAAATTTTCAGATTTTATTGTTACAGAGGTGGATATACACAAATTACTCTGTATGTATATAAAATTATTCATTTTACCACATCTCATCTGTTTCTGTATGACAAATAACAGCATCTTCATAAGAATTGTCACTTTCCTTATTGTACAAACTTAAAAGAATATTACAGTGCAACTTCTGAAAACCGATCCTTCTCAAAACTAATCACTTCCCAATAAGGTCATGTTACAAAAGTTCGGATTTTTTTCTTCTATTTTCGCATTAGAATAACTTCTAAAAACCGATCCTTCCGAATTCCTAACACCTGACCAATTTTCACGGCCAAAACGTGTTAATGAACTCAAAATAACTTCCGAATACCGATTCTACCTGTGGCAACATTGCTATGCTATTCAATCAAGAGAGGATTTCAATGGTCATTAACACGTGCATATTGTGTTGAGCTTTGAGTGACA
Organism: Atrina japonica; assembly: GCA_030159075.1. NCBI lineage: Eukaryota > Metazoa > Mollusca > Bivalvia > Pterioida > Pinnidae > Atrina > Atrina japonica. The sequence continues at coordinate 95,464 of BROG01000779.1, read as the reverse complement.
TTTTTCGTAATTAAATGGTCACTTGAAAAAAAAAATTTCTATCTACATCTAAAAAAATTTGTAGTTCTACCTAGATCTAGGTATATTTCAAATTGGCACACTTCTCTTTTCCAAACGTACATGTTTACAAGTATGCACTACCGATGTATAATTACAGAAATTAATTTCTGCTACATGATGATTTAAAACAACAAAAATGTACCAGGTTGTTTAGAGTTTGTTGTATTAAAACATTTAACAACAAGATATGGGAAATCAAAATCATGTCCTAGATTCTAGGCCTATTTATTTACTGTTACTGACCATGACTCTCAAATTGACTCAATTGCAATCGGCACGTTTTAGTATCCGGGTTTGTATTGTTTTATAATTATAGGCATTTACTGAGTAATCAGATTCCATATATACTTTTAAAACAACAAATTACTATGTCTGAAAATGGAATACAAATGAAAAACAAAGTATGAATTAGCAAAATAGAACATTAAAAAGAACCACAAGGTACTAAGACAAGTAAACAGTACATATAAAAACCAGAACTGATGGGAATTATTGATGTATGGCCAACTTCCAAAAACCAGACATATTTAACGGTAGGAATGATGATTGGTATTCAGAAGTTCCACTGTACTTTCCATTTATAACTTACACAGATTTTCTTATCATGATTACATGTCCTCATCCAATTATTTTGTATGAAAAAGTGTTACATTTGTCACAAATCATTTTTACTGATTTCAAAATGTCAACTTATGACATTAGATTTCCTAGTGCTTTCTTTTACTAAACTACTTTATCTTTCTGAAAACAGAAGCAAAAACAAACATAGAAAACATAACATAATTATACTGCAAAATCTCAAAATATCTCATCTTACTTAATGTAGTCTTCCAATTTTTCTACTCTTTTGCGATTTTCTTCCATTTCATTTTCTTTCTGTTTGATTTTAGCAATTAACTCATTCTTTTTTCGTAGTTCATTGTCATATCGGTCCTGATCTGATTTTTGCTCTCTGGTTATAGAATCCATTTCCTGCATATTTCTGGCAGCTCTTTTCCCTGCTTCTTCTTTCAGTCTGTTATACTCTTGTACCTACACAAAATAACACCAGAACTTAACAAGAGTTGTCAGAAGACAACAAAGCTCGTCAGAAATTTGTGTAATCTTCAAAATAGGTGTTTGTCAGGTTTTAAGGTCATGGTATGGTAAATATTTTGATTTCTTCAGCTCAGGCTTTTTGAAAGTTTTGAAAAGTATGTCAAAGGCCAAGATCAAGTTAATTAGGTCAAAAGTCAAGGTATCAAATGAAAGTTCTGGTCATAAGGAATCTATTTATAGTTGTAAAACTGAATCATTTAGTGTCATGAACAATTTAAAATTTTCATATCAAAATTAGCTTTCTTATTTCAAAATACACCTGTGCATTTGTAACTCCAAATACAGGTGTACTTCTAACTAAAATACAGGTCACTGGTGCATTTGTAACTCCAAATACAGGTGCATTTTAACTCAAATACAGGTGCATTTGTAACTCACCTGAGATTCTTCCAAATCCAAATCTCTCCCTTGAGACTGAGATTCCTCCTCTATTCTCTCTTCAAACTCTCGCCTTTTCTTGTCTACTTCTTCCAATTCTTTTTCCAATTCTCTAACCTAGAAGGTTTTAAAAATGATGTATCTATAGTATCATACCTGAAGTAATTGCACACCATGTAATATCTACAGTATAATTAGGTTTGCATTGAAACCCAAAACCAAAATGTAGCCATCATATCTATAAATAACAACAATACATGATTAGGACCACTAAACTACACATAATACTGTCCAGTCAGACCGGTCAACACCAAACCGGCTCTTATTTATATGAATGAAAATCTCATGACCAACATAATCAGTCATGGAGGTTTTCCAACTTTTTTATACCAGTAAACACAATATAGAATTTTCAGTCATGGAGGTTTTTATACTTCAACTTTTATAGATCAATGGAAAGTGCCTTAATGTAAAGACACTATACATCTTAATATGACTACAACTGTTATCATCATCAACATGTCAAAGTTTATCATATCTATAAAAGAACAAAAGCATATACAGATCTCAGATGATAAAAATATATACTACCTCTTGTTCATGATTTTCATGAGTTTTTCTGGCTTGTTTCATAGATTTCCTGAAAGAAAAAAAACAATAATTATATAAGATGATTTCACATGCTAAATCTTCTTGATCATTTTCATGGTAAATATTCTTGATCACCTTTAATAGTGCATAAACACACTACATGTCTTGCTGATGGTTAGAAATACTCATGTTATCAGAAGATCATTGCTTACTGATGGCCAGACTTAACAGAGGATCACTGCTTGCTGATGGCCAGACTAAACAGCAGATCACTGCTTGCTGATGGCCAGACTTAACAGCAGACCTGTTTACCCTCTTTTGGATCTCTCAGTATTCAGAACAAGTTTTGTCAGTAAGATTTGACATTTGTCAGTAAGATTTGACATTGCACAACAAAAACAAAAGATAGGATCTCAAGTAAAATTTTAATAAAATTCCTAAACATTCTTTTCAGGGTTTCTGTGAACTTATTTGCTGAACTCAATGATAAATTCATTTCTGCTATCATTTCACAAAGTATAACTTCTGCTCTGATTATGCTTGTAGGGACAGAACATTCATTTTGAAAGGTACGAATATTTTTGTGTTCCTTTTTTATTAAGGCCCACGATTTGTGTGATTTAGAGTCCAAGTGTCTTTTACAATCATTTCGGCCAGCGTGGGCACAGAATATAGAAAAATCTATTTTGCATATATTGACAATGAACGTAAGTGTTCCCCTTTACTGGATTGACAAAGGCAGTCAAACATTTGATTGTACTCCTCCCTGTACCGTTGTTCATATTTAACTTTCTTTGAGTTTGGCGGCGTGTCTGCCATGTTGTTGATGACTACTGCAGCATGGCAATCTCCTCGTTTTGACGCTTGAGACGAATATGATTTAATAAAACGTGTATGTATGTAATAAAACGTGTATGTATGTAATAAAACGTTTAACCGACTGAAATTTGAGAGTGACATGATCACTAAAACGCTTCAACAAATACACATTTAAAACACATGCAAAGCATCACAGAGATATAGATTTCATAAGGAGATACTAATTTCAGTAATGAAACCGGACAATCTACGTCCGTATTTTCCAACTACCAGACCGTAAAGCGTATTTTAACACCCGAATCCGTAGAAAATACGGAGAAACCGTAAAAGTAAACAGGTCTGTAACAGAGGATCACTGCTTGCTGATGGCCACACTTAACAGAGGATCACTGCAGACAAGGTGGTGTTTATGTTGGGGGGGGTATGGTTGTTTAGTTGGTGGGGGTGGAGGTGGTTTTATATGGTGTGTGAGGGTGGTGTGGTTGGTGGTTTGTGAGTTGTTGGTGTTGAGGGGGTGTTAGGGGGTGGGGTTCTTAACAGAGGATCACTGCTTGCTGATGGCCAGAAATCACTGCTTTGATGCTGACATTGCTTGCTAATGGCCAGAAATATTCAGCTTAATTTATTTTTTTTAATTTATTGTGTTTTATTTTATGTGGAATGCAGAAGGTGGAAGATCAATGCTTGTTTACTTTTATATAGATGACCAGATTATTTATATTTTTTTTTTGCTTAACAGAAGATCATTGCTTGCTGATGGTCAGAAATATTTTTTGAATTTGTGTTTGGTATAGTTGGCCACACTTAACAGAGGATCACTGCTTGCTTATGGCCACACTTAACAGAGGATCACTGCTTGCTGATGGCCAGACTAAACAGAAGATCACTGCTTGCTGATGGCCAGATATTCAGCTTAAAAGAAGATTAATGCTTGCTGATGGCCAGACTTAACAGATCATTGCTTGCTGATGGTCAGAAATATTCAGCTTAACAGAAGATCATTGATTGCTGGTGGCCAAATATTCAGATTAACAGAAGACCATTGCTTGCTGATGGCCAGAAATATTCAGCTTAACAGAAGGTCGATGCTTGCTGATGGTCAGAAATATTCAGCTTAACAGAAGATCAATGCTTGTTGATGACCAGACTTAACAGAAGATCATTGCTTGCTGATGGTCAGAAATATTCAGCTTAACAGAAGATCAATGTCTATTAATAGTCAGCATAATAATATTAAGCATAACAGAAGATTGTTGACTGCTGATGGCCAGAAATATTCAACTTTTAATCGTCAGAAATAATTAGCTTGACAGAAGATCAATGTTTTCTAATAGTCAGATATATTTAGCTTGACAGAAGACCAGTCTACTAATGGTCAGAAATAATTAGCTTGACAGAAGATCAATGTCTATTAATAGTCAGAAATATTTAGCTTGACAGAAGATCAATGTCTATTAATAGGCAGAAATATTTAGCTTGACAGAAGACCAATGTCTACTAATGGTCAGAAATATTTCACTCTACAACTGTGTAACATCACAAACATCAGTATAAACTACTTTGGATCCCAGTAAGCATATGACCACCACTGTGATCTATCTCAATGTCAGGATTTTAAAACAAAGTCATTCTCAATACATAACATGTACAATCAAGTCTTACTTTGCGGCATCTAGCTTTTTGATCATATGAGATGTCTTTTCCTTTGCTTTAATATACAATGGCCTTTTCTTGTTTAACTCCACTTCCTGGGAAAAAGGAAGAAAGTTATAAACAAAAATGTCTCCAATCAAAATACAAGATACCAAGTTCTGCTTCAACATCAGAAAAACAAATTTTCAAAAATTCCAAAAAATAAATGCAATCAAAAATTAGAAATTTAAGAAACTGCATAATCCCCCCCCCCCCCACACACACACACAAACATACTACTTTTATTAGGAGTGTACGCTGACATTATATTGATACATATTTCTGCTATTTTCTTTTTCATTTTTTTTTACTATATTTAGACCAATACACACAGGCATAAGAATTCTTAAATTCCTATAAATTTTGTGAAAACTGCTTGAGAAACCCAGGTTTGGCACTTTTTCAATTGGAATTGATTAACTCAACCTTACTATTTGTATATGAATATCACACAAGGGGCATTAACTGTGATTTTTTTTACAACCAATAACAAAAAAGAGATATACACAGGCATAAAAATTCATAAATTCCTATAAAATTTGTGAAAACTGCTTGAGAAACCCAGGTTTGGCACTTTTTCCTTTGCAATTGATTAACTGAACCTTACTATTTGTATATGAATATCACACTGGACCTGACCTTATTTTCACAAAATATAATGGAATGTAAGATTTGTATGCCTGTGTATAGCCGATATTTGTTATTGTACATCAAGTACAAGTAGAAAAAGTAGAAACAAATTATTTTTTTTTTTGGTAAACACAGCTAATGACCCTTTAAGACAAATACAGATACATTGTGTTGTTTCATATCATAAAATATGGGCATAATGGGCATATCACAATTTTAAATCCTCCATTAAACTCACCGATTCTTTGATTGACTGTTCCACTTTAGTAAGTTCACGAGCCAGTTTTCCTTCTTCTTTTTTCTTCTCCTTTACTTCATCTTCTATTCTTTCTTTCTTTCTTATTTCTCTATCCATCATCTGGTTTTTCCTTTGTAGTTCATCTGTTAGTTCATCTATATCTCTTTCATTATGGAACAATTTGAACAGCTGTAATTCCTGTTGTTTTTCTACCTGTTAAATATAAATATCATTATTTAGTAGTATTTCAATATTTACAATTATTATCAATTTGTTGATGACAATTTCCGCAGAACGCTGTGTGTCCTGTTGTTAACTTTCTGTACTGATATAATGCAATGTCAGTCAGTAGACAGAGAAAATCAAGTGTGATATTGAGTGTTAGTACAAAACTTCAAAATCATTTACCAGTAGTTGCCACATAAGGTAAGTTTGTAATAACTTTCAGTGTGATATATGATAAGTTTGTAATACAGGGATGTGATTCAATAATGGTAAACAAGAGTTGTCAGAAGACCTAAGGTTTTAAGGCCAAAGGTCTGGAAAAAATTTTAATTCCTTCAGCTCGGGTTAAAAATTTTGATAAGTAGGTCAAAGTCTAAGGTTACTAAGTCAAAAGTCAAAGTACCAAATGAAGCTCTGGTCACATGAAATCTATAAGTGAAATATCAAAGTCCTATCCCTCATGGTTTATAGGTAAAGCCATGGTTAAAGTTTTTGAAAAGTAGGTCAAAGTCCAAGGTCAAAAGTCAAGGTACCAAATGAAAACTCTCATCATAAGGAATCTATATCTGAAATATCAGAGCCCTGTCCCGTGAAGTTAACAAGTTATAGGCCATGTTAAAGGTTTTGTCTCACGCCGACTTTGACAACGACGATGCCGGGGTATGGCATTAGCTCTCCGGACTGTCGGCCAGAGGAGCAAAAAAGGAGGACAATGGTTCATTTGTAGAGGTTATAAAACTATTTAACTTAGCAGCAAAATTTTCAAAAAGGAGAAATTCCTCCAATTGCAGGAAAATTCCCATCCCTGGTAATATCACTTGCAGCAACATAGGAGGTTAACTTGTAATATCACTTGCAGCAACATAGGAGGTTAACTTGTAATATCACTTGCAGCAACATAGGAGGTTAACTTGTAATATCACTTGCAGCAACATAGGAGGTTAGCCTGTAATATCACTTGCAGCAACATAGGGGGTTAGCCTGTAATATCACTTGCAGCAACATAGGAGGTTAGCTTGTAATATCACTTGCAGTAACATAGGAGGTTAGCTTGTAATATCACTTGCAGCAACATAGGGGGTTAGCTTGTAATATCACTTGCAGCAACATAGGAGGTTAACTTGTAATATCACTTGCAGCAACATAGGAGGTTAGCCTGTAATATCACTTGCAGCAACATAGGGGGAGCTTGTAGTATCATTTACAGTGTGATATGAAGTATGTATGTACCAACACTTACAGACAGAGCCAAGTCAATATCTAAACCCATGGACTATTGGTGGTATGAGTTATTCTTAAATCCTTAACTTGCTGCCATGTAGCTGCTGGTGTTTAGAAGTTAGTGCAATACATGATACACTGTAATACAAGGTAGACAACTCACTACTGAACTTGAGAAGCAGGTTGTGCCCGCAGTGATTAGTAATGTAATGTTAAAGCTGAAAACTGAAGGACTTAAGTCAGGGTGAGGTCAACTATAACCCTCGTAGATTCATTACCAGGGGTTTGGATTTTTTTTTTTTCAATTTTGCATGTTGTTTTACACCACATGCAACAATTTTTCAGTTATATGGTGGCGGCCAGTTTTTAATGGTGGAGGAGAGAACCCAATGTTACAATGTACCCAGGGGTTTTTAGAGGCAGCCTTAACTCATCAAAGTTAAGGACTGATATCCGGAAAATTCAGATCCTAAGGGAATCTGGTGGATAAATGACTACGTTAAAACAAAGTGCTTTAATATCCAAGTTATAAAGTCCACTTCCGACACAATTGACTTATTTTGCTATAATCGTCACTTTTGTATCAAGTTTTACCAGTTGATCTTTCAATCGCTGGTATCTCTCCGCTTCATCTTTCTCCATTTTGGCTTCCTTCCTCTCAGCAGCAATTCCTTTTTTCTTGTGGTAGTTAAACTGTGTGTCTTCCTCTGCTTTTAACATTTCCGCCTTGGCTTTGTCATACTCTTCTTTTAACTCTCCGGACCTGACAAGTATTACAATGTTATAGGATTAAAGGAGCACTAGCTGTGTTTACTAAAGAAAAATTATTTTTTTACTTAATTTTACTACTTGTACTTGATGTACAATAACAAATGAGAGCTATACACAGGCATAAACAATCTTATATTCCTATATTTTGAGAAAATAAGGTTAGGTCTAGTATTCATATCAAAATAGTATAGATGAGCTTTTCAATTGCAACTGAAAATGTACCAAACCCAGGTTTCTGAAGCAATTTTCACAAAATATATAGGTATTTAAGAATTTTAAAGCCAATGTACATCTCTTTCCTGCTATTGTATATCAATCTAAAGTTTTCTAAGAGATAAAAGCTAATGCCCCTTTAAACACTAAAAATGTCAAAACATTGCAAGATATTGGGGTCAAAGAAAAAGTATAAGAAACTACAGTGAAACTTGTATACAAAGACCTCCATAGGAACACAACCAAACCAGTCTTTATAGGGAGGTGGTCTTTATATACAGGCTGATTTGTACACAAATGGTACTACTGGGGACAAGAAAAAACTGGTCTTTATGACCAGGTGGTTGCTATAGCAGGTTTTACTGTAGTCATAAATACACTGATTTAGAAGATTATATGTCATAAATGAAATTTGTTACCAAGGACATTGATTTTTTTTGTTTGGCATTTTATACCAAACTCAACAATTTTCAACTCATATGGTGGAAGCCAGTTTTTAATAGTGGACAAGAAAATCTGGTTACTATATATCTGAGAAGAGACCATCGGCCTTCTGCGAGTAAACTTGCAATTTTCTCACAAAATCAGTTTAGGTTACACTGGGGCTTGAAGCCACACTGATGCTTTGACCACTTAGCGACAGAAGCCCAAACACTGTCTAAAGGTGAGAAACTTCATGGTTTAAAGTGTGATATTCCAACCACTCAGTCACAGAGATCCCAACACTGACTAGAGGTGAGAGACTTCATGGTTTAAAGTGTGATGCTCTAACCACTCAGTCACAGAGGCCCAACACTGACTAGAGGTGAGAGACTTCATGGTTTAAAGTGTGATGCTCTAACCACTCAGTCACAGAGGCCCCAACACTGACTAGAGGTGAGAGACTTCATAGTTTAAAGTGTGATGCTCTAACCACTCAGTCACAGAGGCCCCAACACTGACTAGAGGTGACAGACTTCATAGTTTAAAGTGTGATGCTCTAACCACTCAGTCACAGAGGCCCAACACTGACTAGAGGTGAGAGACTTCATGGTTTAAAGTGTGATGCTCTGACCACTCAGTCACAGAGATCCCAACACTGACTAGAGGTGAGAGACTTCATAGTTTAAAGTGTGATGCTCTAACCACTTGGTCACAGAGGTCACAACACTGACTAGAGGTAAGAGACTTCATGGTAAAGAGTAATGCGCTAACCACTTGGTCACGGAGGTCTACCAAGGACTCAGAACTTGCTATCTAGACTCCGCTTCATGGTAAGTATCATCAAGATTGGAGGTGGTTTTGAGGAGAACAATCAATCTAGATTATAAATGTCTGAAATTTATCTATTGTGTCTATAATGAAATAAAAACTGCAGAGAAAGATGAACCCTAAATGTTTGGTCCCAACCACAGATCAGTGGATTTAAGTATACATTGTGAAAAATTCTGGGAAATAGTCATAAAAATATCCCTATATTTATTAACTTATCACATTTACACTCAGTCAAATCAGTAAACAGTATAGTCTACTGTCATAAGTCAGAAGTTCTTATTGCATGTAAAATTGTTATAAAATTTGGATTTGAAATCATACACCCCGGAATTCTGAGAGTGGACTTAACCATTCTTTAAAATGGACCAGTCCAAATGTGACTTAAGGGATTGATGAGTTAAAGAAACAACATATGTCCCTGTATGGCAGTAATATATAAATTGTGGTAGAAAACCATTATTGTGGTCTACTGAGGAAACACTTAACTGTACTAGAAATTTGTATAAAAGTGAAACCTGATACACATTTCCAATGAGCTGACTTATGTACTGTGACTGAGATGCTTTGTATTTGTCTGAGCAGACCTGGATATAAATATCAATCGTTACAAACCTGCTGATCTCCTCAAACATAAAAGTCCTTTCTTTGGCATTCTTCATAGCAATACTTTCTACTGTGCCTTGAAAAACCAGGAAATTCTTTGACTTCACCAACACACCAATCTTTTCCAGTTCCTGGGCATATTGTGCTGCAGACACACTCTGTTAAAATCATAACAATGATATCAAATAATGATTATCAGTATACTTAGTATAAAGGTTAAATTATAGATGTAAAAAAAACTGTGAAATGTTATAATGTTAAAGAGAAAAGAAGCCAGCAGATGCTGAAAGCTATTTTACATTGCCTTTGATTTTATGATCTGATGATATTTTCAGGCCATTTACCTTGCCATTGATTTTATGATCTGATATTTTCACGTCATTTACCTTGCCGTTGATTTTATGATCTGATATTTTCATGTCATTTACCTTGCCATTGATTTTATGATCTGATATTTTCAGGCCATTTACCTTGCCGTTGATTTTATGATTTGATATTTTCATGTCAGTTACCTTGCCATTGATTTTATGATCTGATATTTTCATGTCATTTACCTTGCCGTTGATTTTATGATTTGATATTTTCAGGCCATTTACCTTGCCATTGATTTTATGATCTGATATTTTCAAGTCATTTACCTTGCCGTTGATTTTATGATCTGATATTTTCAGGCCATTTACCTTGCCATTGATTTTATGATCTGATATTTTCACGTCATTTACATTGCAGCTGGTTTTATGATTTGATATTTTCAGGCCATTTACCTTGCCATTGATTTTATGATCTGATATTTTCACGTCATTTACATTGCAGCTGGTTTTATGATTTGATATTTTCAGGCCATTTACCTTGCCATTGATTTTATGATCTGATATTTTCATGTCATTTACATTGCAGTTGCTTTTATGATTTGATATTTTCAGGCCATTTACCTTGCCATTGATTTTATGATCTGATATTTTCACGTCATTTACCTTGCCTTTGATTTTATGATTTGATATTTTCAGGCCATTTACCTTGCCATTGATTTTATGATCTGATATTTTCAGGCCATTTACCTTGCCGTTGATTTTATGATTTGATATTTTCATGTCAGTTACCTTGCCATTGATTTTATGATCTGATATTTTCATGTCATTTACCTTGTCGTTGATTTTATGATCTGATATTTTCAGGCCATTTACCTTGCCATTGATTTTATGATCTGATATTTTCAGGCCATTTACCTTGCCATTGATTTTATGATCTGATGATGATCCATGAATAACTCTTGTAAACTTGGTCTCCTCTTCTGTCTCACTGTTAACATAAACAGCTGTTACTGATGCCTTGTTAGCTGCTGGTTGACCAATTGGTGCACCATGAATTAAATCCTGTTCAATTACAAAATAAAAATTGATATATTTTGCAAACTTAAAAAATCATCTCTTTGTCTAATTCAAAATTCCTCAGGGAAGTGCTCAATGGCAGAACAAAGTTACCACTGAATGGAGAAAATCGTCATATGAAGGGTGAAATTTTCATATTATATGCAAACCCTGTATAGAAATCGCTAGCTGTCGGTAAGTGTCATATTATGTGCAAAAAACCCTGTAGAGAAACCACTAGCTGTCAGTGAAGTGTCATATTATGTGCAAACACTGTAGTGAAATCACTAGCTGTCAATGAAGTGTCATATTATGTGCACACCCTGTAGAGAAATCAACAGCTATTGGTGAAGTGTCAAATCCTGTAGAAAAATCACTAGCTGTCAGTCATAGACCTTTGAGATTATGTCAAATCAATTAGATTACATCGTGAAATGCATTTCTTTCACTATGTACACATGATAAAATTTTGCTTCAGTATGAATCCTAACGAGAAATGCATTCAAAAATTTTCATCTAAGAGCTTTTGCTTAAGCCAATTCAAACATTTTAATTCATGTTTATATCTGTATTTATGGGTGTTCGATGAACATTGGTGAAGTACTAGCAGGGATTTTCCAAGGCCAATTTGGGGTCCAGTTACAGGATCCATTCCCAATGCAAAACTGGCTTGTATTTTCCCTCAAAAGTTTTAAAAGAAAGTATTTCCAAACAAATATCCCAAAATAAGTTTTTAAGTTTTAGTTTATAAAACCTGGTATATTTTCCAAATTGTTTGGACTCTGGACATAGGAAAATCTCAGAGTACAATCACGTTCAAATGAACAAATCCACACAACAACTTACACTTAGTTTCTTTACTCTCAAATTTGAAGTCTTTTCACCAAGGACAAAACTAATGGCATCCATCAAATTGGATTTCCCTGTAAAAGAATAATACATAATTCTAATGGCACATCTAACCTTTGATTAATCGGCCTTCATTAATTCAGTATTCATATTATTAAAATATGAGGACATGGCTAATGTTTTTGATATTGATTCAGAACTTTGTTACCTAGTTCATAAGTATGTGTTGATACTTATCTCTTTCATGAACTCATGAACTCACTACATGAACATAGCTGAGGTGCACCATACAATGTCCAAACCACAGGAAATTGATTGGATTATATCCCTTGGAAAAACTTAATAAATTTTCAAAACATTAAACAAATGAAATTCATACTTTTAAATTTCTTAGTTCATGCTATAAAGGGACTGTTAATGGTTTTGACTTATTTCTTTCCTTTGATTTATTTATTATTTATTTCCCAAAAAGATAAATATTAAAATTACAAACTTTTCACAATTTAAAAGGCCTGTCCAAAATAGGCTGTGAGAGTCCTGGACCACATTGTTGCCAAGCACTAATCACATGTACAGGGCATAACAATAATGAAAACATTTGCAATTACGTTAGGGGAAATGCATTTTAAAATGCATTTAGATTTCCATTTGTGCACACAATTTTCCCCAGTATGACACAAAGTCACATTAAAATTCCCAATTGTGTTGCCAATGGCAATGGCATTTTCCCAAAATTGACAGAAAAAGGCCTGCCTACTGTGTCCTCCAGTAGCCATGAGCATGTACATTAACCTGTAAACCTCTATGAGTACAAGCAGTTAGGCTTACGTCAATATCGGTGTGATGGATTTTTAAAGTGAGAGGCCATGTTTGTTATGTTGGCGGTTGCCTAATTTTTATGTCACTTCAGTGTAACTGCAGTACAAACAGTGTGATTTTATCTATAACATGTTTACCATCTTTCTTTACCACTCTTTAGTTAAATTGCCAACTTAAACCTCGGAGGAGGCCCATGCTTGAGAGCGGCAACAATTTTTTATTTGAGTCTACATGTATCTCTAAGTTTTGAAACAGAAATCTGACAATGAATCCAGAATACAGCAAAATCTAAAACATACTGTTGGCGTATCATAAACATATACATGTGACAGAAATCAGCTCAACTGCTATTCCACAACTGGAGATTTTAATTTTTTTTAGCTGGAGATTTGGTCTCATAACTGGAAGGTTTTAACTGATATTTATATTGGGGAATGTTTTCCTTATCTTGTTTAATTACTTAGATAACTGTATGTCTATTTAAAAGATTTTGCAAGTTTATACACGTAACGGTTGAAAAATAGATAACACCTTTGTTTATAATCTAAAAAAATTAAGTTTCCATAATTTAAATTTCAGTCCAGTCTGGTTTCGTTTCATATGCTACTTCAGGAAGTACGTCTGCCATTGTATGTGCCTTGTGACAATTTAAACCTTGAAGTAAATGCCTTGCATGTTTGATTACAAATAAAATAATATTTGAAGTACATTACAAAAATCTTTTGAGACAGTAAGATGTTGTAATAACTATTTTTTATGGCTGGTATCATGCTTCTAATCATCGATGATCCAAGCACGTGTGACATGACATACACTCAGTCTCTTAGACTTAGTCTTATCACCAATTAACTGCCAGTCAGTGGAGGGGATGTTATATAATCATTACCACCCTCAATAATTAAAATGCCCACAGGCTATTTACCTATAAAGGTGTCAACCAATTGATAACCAGATATTTGCTAATTAGTAATTATGAGGAGTTTCCATGTTGGTCACATTTCTTTCGGAACTTGAAATTTCTGATTGACGGAAGTTCTGTAACATGACCCTAAGGGACCCTAATTATTGCGAGATATTTTCTCCTGCCCGAAGAATCACATGCACATGTATATAAACACAAAAAATGAACTGTGGCAAATATACTGAAATAAACTGTCCCTTGGTATATTGTTATACCACTAAAGTATTACATAATCATGTAATTTACCACTGTCTGAAAACGAATACTGTGTTATGTAACTGAAAGAAACAAAATTATAAGTGTCAATAAATTGGTAGTGGTAAATACCGAAATGTACATAAAATACCAAAATGTACCACAAAAAGGTCTGAAATGTACATAAAGTACCAAAATGTACCACAAAAAGGTCTGAAATGTACATAAAATACCAAAATGTACCACAAAAAGGTCTGAAATGTACATAAAATACCAAAATGTACCACAAAAAGGTCTGAAATGTACATAAAATACCAAAATGTACCACAAAAAGGTCAAAATGGAAGGTAAAACTACTAAAATGTATGCTATTTTAAGACTATAGGTGGGGGTTTCAGGTCATGTGACGTTCTGATGTAATCTGCTATAAATAATGGCAAGCCATTTAAAACTAATACTTGTATTTTCCATCTACAAATGGTGAATTTATGTTGAATTTGTTTATATGTCAGCGAAATAAAATATATCATTAATTTTCTATAGACACCTTTACTTGTCTGTAAATGTTGTATATTTTTTAGTTCTCGGACTCTGAAGTGGATATACAGTACAGCTCGGGTGTTTTGTAGATTTTACACAAAACACAGTGGGCATATCACCTGAAAACACTGTGGGAATCCAAGTGGTTTTCTGTGTAAATGTTCACATCTTCAAGGTACAGGTATACCCCCTGGTGTGATTCATTGTTTATTGATGTCATCCCACTCTACAGGTAATTTACCTGAGGAAAAGCACTCACTCAGAGATGCTACATGTAACTATTACACTATTCTTTCAATGTAAATCAGTATTTTTCTCAAATGTATTAAAGGGGTTTAACATGTTTGATGGTGATGTTTTAGCTTATTTTACAGTCAAATTTTATTTTGTAGTCTTAAAAATCATATTAAATCACAGACATGTAATCTGTCTCTGATTAAATCTAATAAATAAATTATAATTAATTAAAAATTCTTTACAAAGTTAAGTTATATTTACATGTACATATCCTGAACTTTAACCTCCTAAATCTTAATCCACTGGCTCAAAATTAAATAAAATTAATAATGATCTGTGCAGGTCTACTGAAGAACAATTAACACAAACAAAGTATCTGAAAAGTGGTATATCATAATAGAAAGACTTCAGTCTTAATACATTTGATTTATACTATTTTTTACTTGTTGCTGTTGTTCATTTCTATTATTTTATTTCATTATGAATTTGTTTCCAAAACTCTATTGTTACATATATATAGAAACACAAAAATTGCTTGAAACAGTCCTCTAATTTATTTTAAATATACATGTAAATGTTGCAAAATAGCAACAATAATATACATAAAATGTAGGGAGGTTGTACGAAGGAAAAATCAAATATATATATATTTTTAAATTACATTGTATGGCCAGTCTCTGTTGCTTAATTGATGATTTCATGTTTTATGAATCTTTTGTTAACATGCTATTTTATTTATCTATTTAGGGGTTATAGTAAGCAAACTTAATTTGGAATTAATAACTGTAACAATAGATTAATAATAATTTAATTTGGAAATGCATGTAACTGATACATGTCGAAGTTGCATCAACAAGCTGGTTGGATTTGGGGAATTAGAGACAGTGTATTACCTTTAATCTTCAATTTGAATGACATTTCCCAAAACAATAAAAATCACCCATGTGTGAAACCTACCTGTCCATCTCAACCAAGCGACCCTTCCTGACATTCTGTTTTGATAAGGCAAGTAAGAAGTATATGTAACATTTTAAAGACAAAGGACATTGATAATCCGGGTGAACTACATATATTAATTTATTACGATCCATGCAAGTTTTTTACTGATATGTAGCCAACTTTTTAATTTATTCTTGTATGGATATCCAAAGTATTTTTCAGTTAGAAAATTTAATTGATTAACTTCAGGATACCTGCATAATATTAATAATTATCATAGGTTCTACCTGAAACTGAAGTTGTGTACCCCATGGAGAGAGAAAATCCCTCAAATCCATAAATAAGGCCTAGTTTTGGGTGCACCGGTACGAACTTGACTTAGATCTAGATTCTATAATGATGAATAAAATCAGTTACATCAGTCATCATGATACTTTGGTGAAGGAAAAATACAGATACGTCGCCAAAAACTAAACAGAAAATGTCGATATTTTCTCTCGGACTCAATGTTTTTAAATCAGAAAAAAATCCGCCTGAGAAAAAAAAAAAAACGTGCTCGTGCTACGGGTTCGATTATATTTTTCCTTCTTGAAAACTACCTATCTCAAATATGTCGAGAACATTCACATTTCAATACAATAAACTGATATTATAAGCCGTAAACATAATTCATTTTCCCGACGACCCGAGTCATGAAACGTGTATGCTACAGCATAATACAAGGTACAAGTAGATCACGTGATTCATGCCGGTACATCACTTGTGTAACTTAGAACGACTTCGGTGCGTGGAAAATCAAGTCTTGTATTTTATATTACCAGATATTCGAATGAGCAAAACATAGATATGATTTAATTTATTAACTCTGTGTTTCTTTTGACGACAATGATTATCGGAAGGAAGATGTCGGCAGTCGTTTTAGCCAGTCAATACTCGAATGACGGTTGTCAATTTCGGCGCATGAAAAGTTGAGTCCTTTATTTTATACCAACTTATAGATGTACATTAAATATATTCAACTGAGAAAACATTGTTATGAGTTTTTATTTTTTGTTGTTGTTTCTCTCGACGACAGAAATCTCAAATCATGACAAGAGTTGAAATAGATCTATTTTATTCACCATCGGACTGTGGGCCGAAATGCCCAACGTCGGCACATTTAGATTTTTTTATTTACCGAGTAATTTATTCATAATAAACGAAAATAATATATTGTTATAAAATTTCCCCGATTAATTCATTTAAAGTAAATGTAGAGTAGTCTGTTTTCTTTTAACAATCGTATTTATGCTAGTAGGCCTATACACGTGATGTTAATTAGGCCTAGTACGGATGCTAGAATCTGACTTGTAAATAAGTAAAAACAAAACATATACACGTAATATCAATTTCTTAAAAAATAAAAACACAGTTCCTCAAACTTTTCTTTGCCTGTCAGTAAGACTTTTATTTTTTGATAGATCTAGTGGACAACAGTTTTACAGGTGGATTATCGATAAGACAAGTCAGTCTTCACGCCTCAGTGATTTTTGCTTCTCTCCCAATGAGATGAGAGGTGCCGACAAGTGTTGACTCACAATATTTTATGACCCCTTATACACAACCATGGGACAAAAAACACACGTTTTTTCAGATTTTACACAGGGCATCTTCCCACTGTGATCCGTGGAAAAATTATGAAACACGTGAGCCGTACTGTACTTGAAGCGATATTTTCCATGTGTTAAGAATACAGGTGGCTATTTTTAACATGGCGCGTATACCATTGGTTTTTGGTCGGTGTACATCATTCATATATGGCCAATCAAATGAAAGCTTACATGTTCTATTTTCTGCCTATACAGGAGTTGACCAAAATCGCAAGGTCAAACAATGTTTGTTTACGATTTTCCCACTTCGGATGGGTTTTTAATAGGTAATACCAGTTTTATTTCATAAAACCCAGTCAGATTTTAAATCAGCTACATATCTTTCATAAAATTACAAGAATTTCATCTCTATACCTCAATGAATGGGTTATATACCCCCCTTGTCCTTGCAGTTATCAAAATTCAGTAATACGAGTGACGTCATTTGACTTGTTCTCGAGAAGTGAAGTGAAGTGCTGTATTGTCTACACTTTTACAGTAGTACTTATGATTACAAAATAAGGAATTATCATGAAATAAAAATTGATGTACCTTCGGTTGTAGTTGATGTTTTTTAATGAAATAGAAATTGTTATGCTGCAAATTAAAAGTACTTTCATGATAAAACAAAATGCAAACCAAATTTTGCATTTCAAATCTTAACCTGAAACCCCTATTATAGGCACATTTTTATTTAGCTGAATTAATATTAAATCCAAATATTTTAGTATAATAGCGGAAATATACTGAAATGTACATGAATAATGAAGTAACAAAATGTACAATACATAAAACAGTGAAAGGCAAAATGTATCGTAACAGTGTTGAAATGAAAGGTAAGGCTACTGAATACAACAAACATATTTTTTAACAGCTGGATTAATATCAAATCTAAATCTTTGATTATATGAGCACGCAATAACCCAATATCAACCTCACACTTGGCTGTGAAATACAGGCCATGCCTCGTATACTTTCCATATTATACTAAAAAAATTGGATTTGATATTAATTCAGCTAAATATAGCAACCCTAGCTGATTTTGTCATTTCATCAAAATAAGTCAAACAGAAGTCCATCTGATAGATCTATTTGAGTAGTTTGCAACACTTTTTATTTCATGTTGATATCTCATCTGGAACCAAAGTTATGGGCTTTTGAAGTTGTAGAATTTTGGTCGTTTTTCAGAATTTCCCCCTTGAAATATTGTATGAAAAGGATGAACGTGACGAGTTGTGCGACGGACCCGACGAAAGGAGAATTTTCAGTTTTTCTGATGCCATCAGATTTTCATCAAACTTGGTACCATGTAGTGTGTAGATTCTGATGCATTCAAACATATGCTATCTTGTATGATAAAAAAACAGTTTTTGAAATTTTTTTTAATTTTATTTTCAAAGTATTTGGCAAAGATGAGAAATGATGGAATATATCAGTTTAAACTCAGAAAAATAGAATTTATTAAATGGTGCATAATTATTTTATCAACAACAACACAAACTATAAATATAACTCAGTTTGATTTCATAGCAATTTGTGGTTTCCAAATTAAAAAATCTAACATTTGAACCACTGAAACAATGTTGTAAGAGCTTCACAGAATTAGACACCCTGGTATATCACAAGCATCTGTGTACATATATTTTGCAGGAAGCACTATGTAATTAATGTCATCTTCACTAAATATGTATTAAATTTATTTAATATAAATAGCAAATGAAATTTGTTCAAGAAAATAAAATCATATTTCTGACTACAGCATGATAAAGTCATAAACAAGTTGTAGCAGTACACAGACTTGCTCTTGTAAAAGTCAAAATAAATCATAATAATTTAATAACTTTTTAGAATCATACAAGTGTTTTTATGATTGATTTCTCAACCTAATGAACATATTTTAAAGTTTAAACAATGGTGAACTAATGAAGTGTTTTATAACATACAGTATAACTTCACAATAATTTGTCAAAATAATCTTATTACAACTTACTTATTACATATTAAATCTTATCTAACTGAAATATTTTTTCCTGTATTCATGATACAGACGGTCAATCTCTCTAAATTCGGTTATGCTCCACATTCTTCCTGAATGTAAACATTCTGGAATAAATCCACTCTTTAGAATGTATTCTGCATTCACCACCTGGAAATCATCTCTCTGTGGCCACTGATACACACCAGAACTTTTTGTGGAGTCAAGAAATTTAACAATAATTTTATCATCGTCTTTCTTTTCAGTCACTATGCCTGGATACCACCTATCTTCATAGGCAACAGCGACATACTCATTTACTGTACATGCCTCATGGCCATGCAGAGCAGATACATCATTATCAATTAAGCCATCACTGTCTTTCTCATTAAGTCTCCTCCTGCGTGGTTGTCCATCTTGGCTATCACCATTTTTCCTTTTTTTTTCAAATTTCATGTCATGGTGTATCTCGGCCAAAACATTTTTTTCACATTGCACATGCAGATCTCTCAGTGCTTTGCCTCCTTTTCTTGCTGTGCGTAGCAAATCTTTCCTCTTGTTGCCTTCCATTGCATACAACCAGTTTATCATTTTAATTCTATTGCGTTTAATCAGCTGTACTGATGAATGGTGATGCAATGTCGCACTAGGTCGCCGTCTCTGGCTGCTATCTAGGTCACCAAAGTGGTGCTCGCATGCCAGATTGGTAGATTGTCCAAATCTTGTCCTAGCTAAGTCTACTTCTTGTGGATCTGTGCAAAATTTACCGCCTGGAAGAAAATCTGCCAATTGTTTGGTTACAGTTGCCTTCATTGCAGTAGCTACACACTTAATCCCTGCGAACAGCTGATCCCTGTAATCTTCCTGTATTGTAAATACAAATTCAGATAAGCGTGCTCTATGTGGAATAGCAGCCACTGATGCAGGATCCTCTTCACTCCAGTGTTGAGTGCTGATGAAGATTTCTGCTGGGTTGACTTCACATTTGTCAAGGAAGCTACGCATTTCTTTGATATGTTCATGCAGGGACAAGTATGGCACATCTGAATTGGCTACTAGGTTCCAGTACGGTCCTGTCAATTTGACATAAAACAGTCCCAGGCACTGCAACAGGACAGCTATAATACCACACTGCAAATCAGCTAGGACAGATTTTAGCAGCAAATTTGGTGACTTGAGGGACTCAAGGATGGTTATGAAGTCATGACGATGCACAAGGATCTCTGCTGATGTTTGAAATAAAGCATTAAAATGATTATCTCGGTAATTTCCAATTAGTGATTTAACACCATTAGCAGCACAGAAGGCCTCCCATAGATCTCGAACACCATGGTGGTCACCTGCTGGTCCAAAGACCTCGGACACTGTTCGTACAACTCTCTCTACGACAGTACCTTTATTACGCCAGTATTGAAAACATTTGAGGGCACTTCTGCCTAAAGGTCCAAACTGTTCAGCTAGGTCTGCTTCATATGGCACAAGTTCCCTACAAGTGTAAGTGTGAAAGCCTAGGAGCACATGAGCCATACAGTAGAATTGTAAAACTTCAGTATGCTGCTGGTCCCCTTTGCATTGGTTCAAGACATCATTTCTCCACTCTGTTAGTAATTCGTTTGCCTTTTTTTCATTTGCAGCACGATCACTCATACTAAAAGCTAATTTCTTAAGTGATAACCTGACAAAGTTTTCTCTGGTTTCTTCCTTGGTACACTGATTGCTGTGTGAATCTGTGTGCAGTTGTGCTAGTTCACTGATGTGTTGTTTTGTTGTGGCATTGATGGCTGCTGCAGTCTCTTTGAACACGCGGGTAAATCCCAGGCTCATCACATCTCCTGATGCTAGGGTGACAGATGTGTCTAACAGCTTGTGTTTTTTGCGTGTAGTTCCATCACGACCCAGGCCCCAGCTTGTTGTTTCAGAAAGTTTTTCTGCTATCAATGTTTTCGCCATGTAGTGTCCCTCATCAACAATGGTTTGTATAGTTTTACTCGATGGCAAGTCTTCTTTAGCAAATTCTTTCCCAAACAAATGTTTTGCTACAGCTGTGATGACTGGTGACACTTTCTCATTTGCTACCTCAAGGCCTGTCAGTTCAATTACACAAATTCTTATGCTGTCAGTGTACGCACCGTCTTTATTCTTTGTCTGAACAGTGTTCTGCAGCAGATCATGTAATCTTTCCACTTCAATATTTAAAGAGTCTATCACCCTGTCTTTCTCTAGAAGGGATTGCTTGCTTCTTGCACTATTTTCTACTTCATTAAGTACTTGTGAATTTGCTATCTTTTCTTTCAACTGCTTGGCTGATCGTTTGTAATAGCTGGCTGTCTTTTGGGCATGAATCTTTTTCTTTTCCATGTTTTTCAAGGCTTCCTTGACCTCTTTATATTCATTCATACTGTTTAAAAGTTTTTGGTATTCACTATCTAAATTTGTAAGTTTCATTTGATTTTCTTCATTTGCCTTTTGAAGTTGGTCAATGCATTTAGATTGTTTGATAACCTTCCTCTGGGACTCGCGCAAGAGATGCATATTTTTTCTATTGGTCTCATCCCTTTTGTTAACATTTTTCACAGAATAATGTCCCATCATCTTCTGTAATTGTCCAAGCTTTGCTTCTGCATCACTAATATCTTTGTTGGTCTTATCTAAAAGTTTCTGTTTTTTATCTATCTCATACTGCATCAAGTTGCACTTTTTATAAGTTTCATCTCTGCATACACGTAATTGTGAAGTGTCTGAGTCAGTTTCTGGATGGCCTTCACTACAGGACTCACTTTCACTTATCTCAACACATCGCATAGATTGTTGGTTATTTACAAAGTCTTTTACTATTTTGTGAGCAGAGTTATTTGTTGTGTTATGAGGCAACTTCAATTGTGTTGAAGGAAGAACAAACTGTTCATTAAGCAAATCTTGAACAGAGTTATATCCAGTCACCTTTTTCTTCACTGCTAGTTTCTTTTTCTTCTCCAAAAGTCTCCTTATCTTTATGTCAATGGCACTTAAACTAGCATTTTCAAATCTCTGGTCCAAAACATGAAGTACTGGTAGAAGGTGACGGCTACTTCCCAAGTGATTTTTCAGCTCAATTATTAGCCCATTACTAATTTCACTAATTGGAAACAGGTCATTCCTTGATAGTATCCCTACTGACAAACCATGACGTTTGCAAATAGGCCCAGGGTAAGGGTCGTCATCCATGCTGTCAAAATATGTCACCTGAAACAAAAAAAATATATTTCAGTGAAGTGGTTTATAGTGCATCAACTATAATATTAATAGTTAATACATTTATATGCTGATGTAGAGCTTCACATTTTGACCTATGCTCGGCACTAACAACCACTGAGCAGTGAGGGTTCTTTAATGTGCCGATACCTACTGTAACACAGGACCTCAGTTTTAACTGTCTCATCCAAAAGACAGGAAACCTACCTGCTGCAGGCTGGAATCGATTTCGTGACCAAGAGTCTGAGAGCTGACTGAGGCCAGCTAACTAGAGTGTTACATTTATATCCATAATACAAAAAAATCAAATAATTATTAAGTATAATTAAGCTCTTAAACTCTAAATTTATCACTAAATGCATAGGCATATGAAGGGGGTGTAACCCCTCCAAACACACACACACACATTTTCCACTATGTTCAAATCAAATTATAAATGTCTTCAATGCATGTAATAGTAAAATTTCAACTTTGAAGCTAGTATCTTAAATTCATTGTTTTTGTAATTAGCATGTGTAAACAAATTTTAAACCAAAGAAAACATATTCATAAAAAGTGAGCATTGAGGGTTTTTAATGTCCCGACACCTACTGTGACACAGGACCTCGGTTTTTTAATGTCTCATCGAAAGGTGAAAAGGACAGGAAACCAACCTGCCGCCCACTTGACTCGAACTCACAACCAAGAGTTGATCATGCTACCGACTGAGGCAGGCCGACTTGTGAAATGTTCAAAATGTGTGTACATAAATCAAAGAGAGTATTAGCCCTAAACACTATGAAGTAAGGGCATAAGCCATAATATTTACTAGTGACTAAATATTATAAATACAGTCACAGGTGAGATCAATGGTATATATACATGTACATTAAACTAAAAGTTAGTCATTTTTACATTAGACATTTTAATCCCAGTTACATATTTGTAGATCACTTTCCCCTCATGTGTTTTATTTTTTATTGTTTTTTTTTTTTAATCTAAGTCCAAAAAATCGCACAGAATAGACTCTTTGGGCAAAGCCCAGTGCCATACACCCCTTCCCTCAAGTATACATGCACTGATGCAGTACTGTAAACGGCGCATGATGTGTAAATTTTTAGATTATGAATAAATTATTTCGTAAGTTACAAATAAATACTTATCATCGATACGATATATAATGTCTATACATAATAGAAATTGAAAATAAACAAAAAAGAAATGCGTGGCAGCATGTATTTTGGTGTAATTCTACATTGCAAGTTTATACGTGAAAATGAAGACCGGGCGTCAGGGGAAATTCTCATTTCAATTCGTCAGTACATCATTAAAAATCGCTAAAATATTGAAATCCTGATTTATTTGGAGGCTTTAATAACTACAAAACACGCTGTGCATGACGAAATCTTGTAATTAACTCAGTATCACGTGGAGTAATCTAACTGTAAACAATATCGTAAAAAATCCAATATGGCGCCAAAGGTGACGCGCTGCATAAATTTTATGAATGGAGATGACCTACATTTGAGCCGCGATGCAATAGGGAAAACGTTCACGTATAAACTTGCAAATTGTATCAAAATAATTCTTAGGATGTATATTTAATGTTGATACATGTTTTTTAATGACTTACTGAACAATATTCGTGCTAAAACAGCAAAACTTTGAGGTGCAATAACTTCACTTCTAATTAAGATGCAGGTAAAAAACAACTTCCGGTGCATAGATAAACATCTCACCTGATTGGATGGCAAGTTTCATCAATATTCATAAAGGTTTGACCTGCTGCAACCCGAATCACGTGTACCCCTCAAGTTTAATCGACGACTTCAACACCATGCTATCGTGATTACCGCATTTATGAACGTTTTTCGTTTTCAACTCGTAATTACTCATTTTTATGATAAAATAATTGTAACAAACTATATATGAATAAAAAGTTTAATTTCTGCTCTTTCAAATGATGTCTTATTCATACAACTTCGCCAGCTTCAACTGAGCGAGGTAAGCTGTTAGAGTAAGGGACTATGGATTTACGTTAAATTCGCACCGATACGAGACGTTCAGCGCGGGTTGCTACTAAATACAAATGTGACTATAGTCTCAAAATAGCATACATTTAGTAGTTATACCCTCCATTTCGACCTCTTCGTTGTACATTTCGGTAATTCTTGTACATTTCGGTATTTACCCCTACCCTCAATGGATAATCATGAAACAGAACAATAACATTAACCATAATCATGCAAGATATTGGTTTTTGTTATGATTATAAAATAATTTTTCATTGATCTTATTAGTCCAGATGCCTTAATTTGTGTTTCAAAAAGTTATAGCAAATTATGCATACACAAATCAAGAGATTTTGTTAAAATATAATTATAAAATGAACCTGAGCCATTTGGGCCAATTACTGCAGTGAACTTATCAAAAGGCCCGATTTTCTGTTGTCCTCTGTAGGATTTGAAGTTGTCTACTTCGATATATTTAAGGTGTCCAGGCATCCTGATTGATATGTTTTACAGCATGCACCAATATATCGTTGAATGCATACGTGCAAAACTGCAAAATGGGTAGTTTTTCAGTGTGTAAACATTTTAGCGCGAATAGAAATGTCGCTTGTTCCGGTCGAAATCGACGCCATGGGTTAATAAGAGATTGGATGCCGATCCCGATCAAGTTTTATGTCGCACACCTTTTTGTTATTTTCACTTGCGTATCCCCTTCATTTGTCGCCGGTATGTTTATTTGATTGAATTGTTGAAACATTGTCTTATAATCCAAGAAAAATATATCAAAACAAATTTCGTACAAAAATTGGTCAAACCTTTCTTGTAAAAATTACGAAACGACCCAAAACACTATGTAAAAAACAACGAAAATCAAAAAGTCATAGACAAATTAAGAGACAAAACATGATTATTTGCCTTCGTGCTATTAAAAAAAAAAAATCATGGTGTGATATATGATCACAAATTTTGTTTTTGACCTTTTCGATAAAAATTCAATATTCAACGCGATCTTTACTGTTAGACGAAAGTTTTTTGCTCAAAGTATGTGTAAATTTGACCTATTTGTACTCACACATACGCATTACCATATAAAAATCTCAGATACCAAAGTATAAATCAATAGGATGACCAGGACATAGATACAAATCCGGTAAAAATGGACAAACACGGACCTCTGGAAACCAAGAGGTGGGATCAGGTGCTATTGAGGAGTAAGCATCCCCTGTCGACCGGTCACACCCGCCGTGAGTCCACAGTCAAGTCCAATGAAACACGTGAGGAGTGTATCCTCGTCACAATTGGTACAGACGTCTCAACAACCGCCAACGAAAAGGCAACTCAACATTTCACTTAGTGAAACAGAGTAGTCGCAAAGAAGACTATTATACCGACCATAAACTTTGCGGAACGTTGACATTAAACGTGGTTTTCGATATCCCTGTGTCAATAATTTGTCAGTGAGTAGTTTACCTCTGTATATGAAATCTTCATATGTTGTGCACGCCCTGGCATATCGGATCATTTGTGAAATATAAACTCCATATGCAGGTGACTGAGGGATATTACTACTTAAAAATTTACGATGGGAAAGCCGAAATCGTCGCGTTTATCGTATAGCTTAGTTGCTAATTTCCCGTCTGTGTTTATATTAAGTAAAATGTCTAAGTATGAAGCGTGTGTAATTGATTCTGTTGTATCTTTAATTTCTAGTTCGCTGGGATATATCGCATTGACATATGTATGAAAATTGTCATTATTAATTGACAAAACGTCGTCGATATATCTAAATGTCAAATTAAAGGACACCGCTAACTTTTCTTCTTTTTGATTCAGCAGTTTCTGAATGAAGTCTCCTTCGTATGAATAAAGGAACAGGTCGGCCAATAAAGGAGCACAATTGGTTCCCATAGGAATGCCGACAGTTTGTTGAAAGACCACGTCTCCGAACATTACAAATATATTGTCTATTAGAAATTCCAGCATGTTTTTTATATCAACTTCAGTATACTTATGTGTAGAATTCGAGTGGTGTTTGACGAAATAAGTATCCTGATAGCCAATCACTAGATATTTAAATTTTCGGGTACCACCTTTAGT
The DNA here is from genome assembly GCA_030159075.1 of Atrina japonica. NCBI lineage: Eukaryota > Metazoa > Mollusca > Bivalvia > Pterioida > Pinnidae > Atrina > Atrina japonica. The sequence continues at coordinate 68,842 of BROG01000779.1, read as the reverse complement.
GAAAAAGCAGTTGTCTATGATGTTAAAAAGTCTTTCTTTTAATTTTTTATGTGGAATAGTAGTGTAAAGAGTTGAGAAATCATAAGTTTTGATACTGTGAATTCGAGAAAAATTGTGTGCCTTCAAATTTTCTAAAAGCTGTTTAGAATTTTTTCAATTATACGCACTCTCATAGACAAGATGGAATGGTCAGGAGAGTTGAAATGTCCATAGAGTATCTGGTTACCCCCATTATTAATTTCGAATCGATGGCCAGATACTCTTTTATTTAAGGGCCCCTTAGTTTCGCCAACATAAATCACGCGCCGCTCGAGCTGGGCTCGCTATTACCAATATCACATTGATGTGTGTGTGGTTTTTTTTGACAGATTCATTGGAGAAAATACGCAAATGACATTATGATTTATACAGAAATAAATGATATAGATCTTCAAGGTGTCGTTCGACTCAGTACGTTTTTTTTCTGTTTTTCTTTTGTTTTTTTTTTAGAAGTTTGGCAGTTTATTTCAAAACAGGAAATTGAATCATGCATCCATAAAAATCACTCAGATGCAATTAGTTTTTCAATCCATGCAGCAGTTCTGGAGAAGAATTTCAAAGAGGGGTACACTCTGATACATATTTTGACCATCTTGGATCCACCTCTGAGTCGGTTTAGTAAAAACAAACACAAACTTGGTAGGTGAACTTGATACTTGCTCCATTTAAAGTTTTGTCAATATCTATTCAGCGGTTTTGAAAAACAAGCTGAGAGTGTCACAAAATTTCCCCCGTCTTTTTGCTGTTTTAAATGTTCATAAAAAAAATCAATAAATTAAATTTCAGCAAAATTCTTTCAGGAAAGTATTTCTCTACCTGATTACATGTAAAACACATAAAATGAATGAATTATGATGAAAAAATGGGGAGAAAATCAAAGACTCTTTTGTCCCACCCTGGATCCAAACCTAGGCCGATCTGGCAGGAATGAATAAACTTGGTAGAGGACCTTGAGTATTTGCTTCCTATAAGGTTTCATCAAAATCCCTTCAGCGGTTTTGGAGAAGAAGTTGAAAATGTGAAATGTCAACGGACAGAAATACTACGGACAAAAGGTGATCAGAAAAGTTCAGGTGAGCTAAAAGTGTGTGTGTGTGTGTGTGTGTGTGTGTGTGTGTGTGTGTGTGTGTGTGCCAAATAAAACAAACTAAAACAAAAGATTTATCACATTATATAAAGAAAAAATTGACTTTCAATCAACTCGCACTTATCCATACCTAGCCTTGTGATAGCTCTGGTATGGGGAAAGTTTTGCTATATATCAAAATTGGGGTGCTTTGGGGATTTTCAGTGGTGATCGTGTAGATTATGTGGAAGCTCCTGTATATAAGAGGCTCTCTTAAGCTCTGGTATCAGAGGTGATTATGTGGAAGCTCCTGTATATAAGAGGCTCTCTTAAGCTGTGGTATCAGAGGTGATTGTGTGGAAGCTCCTGTATATAAGAGGCTCTATTAAGCTCTGGTATCAGAGGTGATCGTGTAGATTGTGTGAAAGCTTCTGTATATAAGAGGCTCTCTTAAGCTCTGGTATCAGAGGTGATTGTGTGGAAGCTCCTGTATATAAGAGGCTCTATTAAGCTATGGTATCAGAGGTGATCGTGTAGATTGTGTGGAAGTGCCTGCATGTTAGAGGATCTCTTAAGTTCTGGTGTCAGAGGTGATCGTGTAGATTGTGTGGAAGTACCTGCATGTTAGAGGATCTCTTAAGTTCTGGTATCAGAGGTGATCGTGTAGATTGTGTGAAAGTGCCTGCATGTTAGAGGATCTCTTAAGTTCTGGTGTCAGAGGTGATCGTGTATATTGTGTGGAAGTACCTGCATGTTAGAGGATCTCTTAAGTTCTGGTATCAGAGGTGATCGTGTAGATTGTGTGGAAGTACCTGCATGTTAGAGGATCTCTTAAGTTCTGGTGTCAGGGGTGATCGTGTAGATTGTGTGGAAGTGCCTGTATGTGAGAGGCTTTTTTAAGCTCTATTATCAGAGGTGATCGTGTAGATTGTGTGGAAACACCTGTATGTGAGATACTCTCTTTTAAAGTTCTGGTATCGGAGGTGATCGTGTAAATTGTAACGCCATAATACCTCATTACTACATACAACAAGCGAAAGGCCCAGTAGAGTGAATGACTGTCCAGTCTGACGTCAAACCTGTGTTACCAGCTTTATCACCAAACATTGAATCCCCATAGACATTTATCACCCGTTTCTACTGAAACTTTCCAGCTTTGTTTTGTCCTGAGTTTTAAAAGAAGTGTAAAGTAAACCATTTACAAGAAAATTCAATTATTGCGACAATTCATTCTTCCACCAAAATTAGTAGAAAGGAACACACACACACACACACACACACACACACACACACATATATAAATTTTTCTTTATATATATATAATATAAAGAAAAATTTATCCTGACGATTTCTTCACCCTTAGTTGAGTGTCCTGAACAGGTATCCTATTTATGATAATGTAGAACTACCTAAAACGAATACATTTGTAAAACTGAACATTTTACATTACATTATCAATAAACTAGTGAGAACTGATGCAGAACTGTTAATTTAGGATACGTAAAAAATAGAATGCGCAGAAGAATGTAGTGAAACGTTTTGTGGCCTCCAAGAGCCATGTTAGCTGATGAAGCTTAATACTGGAGCTCGGTTTTTGTTGCCGAACAGTTCAAGGGATGTAACTCTGCTATCCTTAACCCGTTAGGAAAGCGACGACCATTTGAAGATATGTTCTGACGAAGGTATATTTCAACAGAAGTAATCTACGCCCTGATTAACAATTGTTTAAGTGTAAAACTTTACGGATAATTTCAACAGCGAAGCTGTTGACTGTAATCTAGACTTGTATTTACTTTTGCCGACCAGAGGTGCGAAATTGACACCTATAAATTTTCTCGTCTGACAAGGCGCTAAGGTTAGAGATTGTACTATCAGTGAATTGAACAAGATTAAAGTAAAACTTTGTTTAAAAAGAAAATATTAAAGAGCTATTTGAAAGTGGTTCAGTTCCTAGCACTGCACGAGGGTGACGCACAAGCCGGATGAAATCTTTTGCGACACGTGCTCGTGTTTTTAACATACAGAACAGTTACAGACGAAATCAACATTTCCTATCAAAGAGATAGAAAAAAGATAATAAGTAACCAAGTTATAGTTTGAACAAAGTTTATTACCATTTCATACGGTAACTCTAATTGATGGCTAGTTATAGGTCTGTTTATTACCATTTTATACGATAACTCAAATTGATCAGTGGCTAGTGGCTAGTTATAGGTCTGTTTTAACGGACACATCTTTCATTATCGGCTGTGGTCTCAACTACCACACACACACACCACAAAAACAAACAAGCACACGACTTTTTGTTTTTGTCAATTTGTCCGAAAAACTCTTATTGCAGTTGAACGATGCAATATTCAGACATTCTGATCGTGTATTGAATATCAAAATGACGACGAAACTAAATTTGACCTTCAGAATATATCTAATGATAGGAAATATGCAAATATTTAAAATCCGGCGCGTCATAAAAATTGAAAATAAAAACCCAACAGTAGCAACCACCAACATGTGTTTCTACTTGTGAGAAAAAAAACCCATTCATTTAATGATGGAATTCCAGATGACTAGTTCACCAAGAAATATATAAAAGTTTTCTTCCTGTTAAACTTTTATATCAAATAGAAATTTCTGTCTTTACTCTTAACCGGGCGAATCTAGGTAAATTTACTGTACCAATTGTGTCAATTTTCTCAGGTGTTGCATTTGTATGCAATTTTTTAAAATGTATTAGTATCTGTAATTGATCTGCAATCGAATGTTTTATATAAAACAGAATAAATAACTTTTTGTAATATTATGTCTTGTTTCAAACTATATATATATACATATATATATTACATATTTATTTCATCCAATCGATACAAGTGTGTGTGTGTGTAATATTATTATTATTAATTTTATTATTATTCTGATGTGTCTATTTAAATTTTATTTCTAGTTAGATATATTGAATTAATTTTTGATAATTTTTAGTTACTTTTGGCATTATGCAACGTTGTCTCAGGGAACTGTGTAGGATAAGCAAAAACAGTTATGAAGATAATTTTGTCATCTGTTAACTTTTAAATTGAAAATTTAAAAGTTAGGTAGTCATGCACTCGCTTTTAATTTTTCAACTCAAAAGCTACCTAATGGCCATATTAAAAAGATAGATAAAAATAAAAAGCTGAGGTAGACTTTATCTAATTATTTGTGTGTGTGATTTCATAAAATATACACCCATGTATATCTATTTGTAGTTAAATATATTGAATTTGTTGATGTTCTATCTTTCACACATTTTCATTGTTCATTAGAAATATGACCGACACCTGTTGTTAGATGCTTTTCACCAAGTCTATCGTGGTGAACATTTCCTTCGTTATCCATTTTGAAGTATCAGAACAATGGGAGTGTCACAGGTGACTATTCATGCTTTACAATGACCAACCATCCAAGGCAAATATTTGAAATGTTGTCCCAGGAAACTGGAATTTAATAACCAGAAAAAGCAACATAGAATCAGTAAATTTACCAGAGATTAACAAGCTACTGCTTATTTGAAAGTATGATTTATAAAAAGAAAACGAAAGTCTATAGATTGTATCTTTATATGTATAAACACTTCAGTTTTCGGCCTGTGTTCAAATATCAATATTGTAGTAGACCTACAGAAAGCATTGGTAAGATCAACACTTCAGTACTCCAACATTTTGTAACAATACAGAAACGAAACTTTGCTACTAAGTGTATTTGTATAGGCAGAACGGATATTAACAACGACCTAACTAAACATGCTTTGTTTAGACGTGTTATTTTATCAGGCCGACTCTAAACACCTCTCCGCTGTAACGGTGACGACTTGATCCCATTACACATGTTATATACTTTTTTCCAAAATTTAATATTATTAGATTCATTATAAATATAATGGAAATGTTATGATAAATGTTGAATAAAAAATTAATTATATAAATTACATGTACATATTTGTGGTTACGTTTATGTGACGACATTAAAATATTACATTGAAATATGAAATCATTAGAAATTGCCGATTTTCTGAGATCAGTGTTCTTCCTACTTGTCCATTCTGGAATCCGACCGTGAAATAGAATACAGATCTGGAGAACACTGAACAAACATAGATACCAAAGTATTAACCGTCAGGTGATACAAGAAACAGTATACAAATCTGGCAAACATTGGACAAACACATATACCAAAGTATTAACCGTCAGGTAGTCCAAGGGACAGTGTACTAATCTGGTGAACACTGAACAAACACAGATACCAAAGTATTAACCGTCAAGTGGTCCAAGAGACAGTATGCAAATCTTGAGAACACTGAACAAACACAGATACCAAAGTATTAACCGTCAAGTGGTCCAAGAAACAGTATACAAATCTGGTGAAAACTGAACAAACACAGATACCAAAGTATTAACCATCAGGTGGTCCTAGGGACGGTATACAAATCTGGTCTTCAATGGACAAACACATATACCAAAGTATTAACCGTCAGGTAGTCCAAGGGACAGTGTACTAATCTAGTGAACACTGAACAAACACAGATACCAAAGTATTAACCGTCAGGTGGTCCAAGGGACAGTGTACTAATCTAGTGAACACTGAACAAACACAGATGAACAGGTAGTCCACAGTGTACTAATCTAGTGAACACTGAACAAACACAGATACCAAAGTATTAACCGTCAGGTGGTCCAAGAGACAGTATGCAAATCTGGCAAACATTGGACAAACACATATACCGAGAGACAGCATAAAAATGTGGAATAAATACTTGTCACACCGACTCGGACCTGTATAGACGATCAACAACACTACAAAACAGGTAAACCAAAACTTCATTAAGTGAAACTTTGAAATTGCAAACCAGATTATGATAACGATTGTATGATTTGCGAAATGTTGGCAACGTTATTTCTGATATCTTTGTGATAATAACTGACCAGTAAGTAGTTTGCACGTGTTGTGAAAATACACAATAACGTAATATACGTCATCAACGTCCCGTTAGTACACAATAGGTTCCGTAGGGTACAATCTCAAACGGTTATAAAGAAAATAATTTAAAAAAAAAGTACTTATAAATAACCATGAACGACGAGAGAATCAATTATAACATTAATGGATGTCAATAACAACAACAAAACAAAAACAAACAAACGGGCAGACAGACAAACAAATAATCTGAAAGACGGACTATAACAATACTGATATTCACACAAATAAATGGATCTAAAAAAAAATCTTTGTAAATATTATAAAAATAATGCTCAAGACGATCGCTTCTGCCAATTAGACTTCATCAGTTGAGCTCCAATTTAAAATACGTAATTTTCCAAAGAGAAAGTGGTATCATACTAGGGTGTAACTGAAAACTTTGTTGAATTGAACATGGTACGTCAATGTTATTTATAGATGAAATGAAAAATGTTTTTGACTTTGATTTCTGGACGGATAACATTACACTAAGATTTGTTGTATTTGATTGTTGTAACAGACTACGAAAGTTTGCATAATTATATTAATAACAATTTTAAGAGGCATTGAAATAACAAGTTATCAAATTTATATAAGTATAAAAATTGAATGCATTTTGCTGTCTAAAGCTAAAATGCAAATTTATTCATTCAATTACAAGGTTATCGACTTTTAAAACACGTCTAAAACGTTTTCTAAATCTGAATGGTCTTGTTTTATTTTTAAAAATTTGTAAAACATACAATATTTTTTTTAATTTAGGAATTCTGTGTACAGGGAAATGTTTTTCACTAATTTAAGTTTAAATGAAATTGAAATTTTCTAGCTCAATAATATATATATATATGCGAGCCATGAAACACTAGTGATTTAGGGTAATGGCGAAAGTAAACACGGGGAAAATATACAGGTGTGCAGTAAATTCAGTTGTTTGTTATTTGTATTTATTTGTTTGTTTACATCGTGCCGTGACATAATGCAACTTTGGACTGTAATATTGAAAATTTGTCATTTTGTGGCAACATTTAAGGTATTTTTACCTTCATATTTCCTTTACATCTTTTTGAAAGACTAACAACAACTAATATTTATCCATCCATCCATCTCTCTCTCTCTCTCTCTCTCTCTCTCTCTCTCTCTCTCTCTCTCTCTCTCTCTCTTTATCTATCTATCTCTCTATCTATCTCTCTCTATCTATCTATTTATCTATCTAGCTATCTATCTATCTATCTCTCTATCTATCTCTCTCTATCTATCTATCTCTCTCTCTCTATCTCTCTCTCTATCTCTCTCTCTCTCTATCTCTCTCTCCCTCTCTCTCTATCTATCTATCTATCTCTCTCTCCCTCTCTCTATCTATCTATCTCTCTCTCCCCCTCTCTCTCTCTATCTATCTATCTATCTATATATTGAGTGTGTGACATTGATACACGTCATTTGTCCGGCGTTTTTTGACATAAAGTCAATACATGAAACTCCTATTTCAGTGTTTGTATGTAAATGTATATCTACTATTAAAATCTTTTAAAACCTGTAGTGTGTTCCTTGTGTTGTGTGAAGAACCATCAATAGTTTCATTTCTATGGCTTTTACATCCTATTAACCTATTGTGGTACATATTAAATCTATATTCCAGACTTTACTTACTCTTAGAATTATTTTCTATTTTCGTATATTTGTCAATTTCTATACCCACTGTTACTTACAAAATCAATTACAAAGTATTGAAACTCGACAGGAAATTTTCAAAGAGAATATGTTCTTGTTTTCTTTGCAAACACACGAATGAAACAAAAATATTGACACCATATTATGGTCAAAACGACCTGATTAAAGAACAACATGAGGAAAATAAACTCTGCAGAAAGAAAGGGGAAAGGAATCCATTTCAATAGATTAAATAAAACGACAAATTAAACAGAGTTTTAGCGATTGATTATGCTGGTGTTAATGGCGCAAAAGAATTGATGATCGTCTTGGAGCTGGTATTTAATCCGGCGAATATACACAGCTGTGAAAATGAAGATGTTGAACTTTGAACTGATGACTCTATTGACCCAAACACGAACTATTTTAATTTGAATTGCGAAAAGAAAAACAGCAATTGGATCTATACTAACCTTTTGATACTTTTCAAATTTTCTCGCCCATGTCACCAGATTAAACCGGTAACCGAAACAAACATGCTTGAAAGATTGATTCCAATGTCCTTGTATTGATTTTATTTGTTCAACTTTTAACGTCCTTAACTAATTTGAAATTTATAGAAAATTGAAAACAAGTACAGAATAATGACCTGTAATAATTTTTAAAATTCTTATTAATTTAAAAGTTCTATTAAAGACAAAAAGTCTTATTTTCTCCTGATATACTGGAGTCTAAAATCTTATTTACAGATAGTTGCACTTTAAAATTCTTGGGAAATGGCTTCTGATGGTTCATGTGGTTATTGTTTCTATTTTCGGTGAGTTGACTGCATCATTTTAGTGTCAGTTCAAAGTAATACATGGCCTTTAGTTCAAGGTTTAACGTATACTTGGGCGTTACTTCAAAGTTTAACGCATACATGGGCGTTAGTTCAAGGTTTATTGAATACATGGGCGTTAGTTCAATTTTTATCGCATTACTTGCGCGTTAGTTCAAGTATAACGCATAATTGGGTGTTAGTTCAATGTTTAAAACATACTTGGGTGTTAGTTCAAAGTTTAATGCATGTATGGGCTTTAGTTCAAAGATGGACGCATACCTGGGCATTAGTTCAAAGTTTAACGCATACTTTTGCGTGTATAAATATTGGTGACCAAACGATACACCAGTTATTTGTATAATGTATCAAGTATTCAGAGCTTTACATAATAACAACTTTCCCTTGTAAAATGGCCATCATACAATTTTGGGCTCGCTGTAGAAACATTCGGAATGAGTATAGATAAATGTAACAGAGTCCTTGAATTGTGTCCGGATTCATTTGTTTCAAGACTCACAAACTTTTATTTGTTTTTACAATACGATTTGTTTTATTCTTAATATTTCGATGATTTTAAATCCCGTGGGAAAAATGAGGATGTGTACATTCGAATTTCACTTAAGCACCGTGAAATGCCACTTTCTGGTAAGTATAACTATGTGTCCGTAGCTCCCCCATGCCGTTCTTAACTTCAGCAGAACGGTGCCATCTACAATCTGGTAACCATTGATGTCATTGTAGGTAATCTTTCCTTGATGACTGCAACTCTAGCTGACGGTCGCCACAAGAAAGTTTTAGAATAAACAACCATAACTGAACGGAAGAACTGTTTGTTTTTCTTTCCGCATTTACAGAATAACAGCACGTGCCAAATCACGTGTCTGTTTGTGTTTCACAATGTAAAAAAGGGAAATTGGTTCCGTCCATTTGTACATGGATTACTCTTTTAGTTGATACATTTAAGGTGTGGCTGATCTTGTCTGAGTGGGATTAATGGGTGGTCCACACTGTTTGTTTTGCAAAGAATTCAAAATGACGAAACACGACGTATTTCATGTGTTTGTACGTTGGAGTTCAAGTAACAAGCTTTAATATCGTTAATGAAACCGAGTTAATTTCAAAAGTGGACGAAATGGTAAAATCGAGAGGAGAAATAAACATTTATTGAATGAATAACTGCAGACCTTTTGGATCCCCCACAACAGTAACAGCTTATGACTAGGAAATCTATGTTTTTAAGTTTTAAATGTCGGCTCGGTTACATGTTGGAGTATAAACTCCAATCACAATGTACGCGTGAAGAGACCTCTGCCATCTGTCATGTAAACAAGCCAACTGGCCTCTATATACCAGTTTTAGATCAGGCAAGAATCGAAACCCATCGGATCTACGAGGCAAAAGCCTCACTATATATATATATATATATATATATATATATATATATATATATATATATATATATATATATATATATATATATATATATATATATATATAATCTATATAAGAACGCCTGTTGAAGGTTTACTGATCTGTCACAAAGGGGAGGCTTTGCTTACAAAATTAAATAAAGCTAAGATGGCTTAAGATAGCCATCTTTTTACAGTTATTACTCTTAGACAGAATTTGGCTATACGTTTAGTTTTATTATTTGGCCTTGTCTGATACCACTTTCTAAAATATATATAAAATTGGAGCTTAACTGATGAAGTCTAAATGACAGAAACGATCGTCTTGAGCATTATAACTTTGGTATTATGTTTATGATATGTATACATGATGTTGATATCGAACAACAAAGAAAATAAGGATTGCAAATTTAATATCCATTCAACAATATATGTTATTATAGCTTTCAATTTATACAAAGCTTTTACATGGCGTTTTGTATTGATGAACAATTTCACGCTGCCAATATTATTAAAATCATTTTAGATTAAGTCGTATTCATTAATTTAAGGCTATAATCACTGTATTTATCTCTTATTTTCCAATTGATCAGTAAGTGTGAGATCTGTGTATGGAATGATCAAAGGTGGCACAGGCTATGGTACACCGGGAAACGAAACAATGGTTAAAAGTAATTACTGTTTAAAGTAGCTGGTATCTATTATCTCCAATTTACAAGTCCTTGGGTTTCTCACAATTCTAGATCTGACTGAATAAAAACAATCGAAATTTAGATTTCGACTACAGTTGTATCGTGATTCTGGACCGGGTGTCACCGACTTGATATATGATGGTACCCGAGCAGCATGCACATGTCGTCAACATTATCCAGGTAGCTTGCAAATTTTGTCAACATTTATGATTTACATGTAATTAACACTATTGACATGTTAAAACAATGTTATTACAATAATTCTATTCGTTTTCTGTATCAGAGGTTAATTATTAAATATATTCCATATTTCAGTCTAACAGGATGTGATGTTCCAGAATTATTGAGCGATACAAAAGATAGAATTGACAAGCATGAATTTGATGGTAAATAGCATTAAACAAGGGTTATAAAGTAGAATAGAATCCTGACAAACAATTGCATCAGCAGAAATAGTATAACGGACAATATTGTGAGGTTTGTAACGTAGTGATATTTGTTACGCCTTTATTAGAAATATACTACATGTAGCTTTCTTCCTGTGTTTGATTTTTTACACATGTCAGGAAAAAGCTAAATAATCATAAGATCTACAACCACATATCGAAGCAATAATTTATACATTTACAAAGATCGCAGCACTGAAGTCCAGATTGTCACCAGAAATTTGTATATTTACAATTCTTGAAACGTTCCTGTCAGCACTGTCAGGCTTATGCAGATTACACCAACAAAATAACACCATATGTTTTTCTGTATCGCAACAAAATGACGACAGGTCATGTTTAAATTTCTCTTCTTTATGTAAAGAACATAGGAATTGGTGTAAACATATGTAAATACATATATATTTAACCCTTTTATCCCCGAATAGTCAAATGGTATGCTCTTTCCTAGTGTTTCAGACCAGTCTATTATGATCTTAAGGGTTGACAGGGTTAATATATGAAACGTATGTTTGAAATAGAAAGGTTCTCTTTCTGTTTCAAAACATATGACCATATTTTCAAATGCTAAAATATATTAAAATACTAAATGAAAACATTTTACTACAAACTTATATCTAAACATAAACGATACTACTTTTGTGCACTTCTTTAGTGAGTATGAAAACATATGAGAATCATGTTTGCAGCACTATTATAACAAAGTAAAAAGGAAGAAACTCAAAGTCCATTAGAACACGACAAATCAAATGTACAAACAAAAGTTTTTGGTATTATTTTATATCATAATCATTCGGTCAAAAATATTATACTTTATATAAAGCTCTAACGCCAGTTATTGCTATTTTCCCTATTTATAAATTTGTGAGATTTATTTTAAAGTCAAATATTTAAGCCATTTTATGCTTATATTCAATGTTCGCCTCGTGTCCGCCTAGCTGTAGTTTTAAGAGTCTAAATTAGGGGTTTATGATGTATAAAGATATGTGGAGTACCACTGCTAGTCCGCCATGTTGAATAGAAAACGAAATTGTTAATAGTGTGAAGCGCACACAATTAAAACTTGAGTATTACCACTGACCGAATTGGTATATTTAAACAGTTTGAAATTCTCCTTTAATAACGCTTTTTACTTTATTAAAAGAAGAAGAGTTGAAAAGACCAGATTTACTTGAGTGATATCCATGACTCATTTCAACAGAGCACCAAACTAACTAGCACCAAACTAACTATTGAATAATTATTTCAATATTGACTTTAAAATTTAACAAAGCTTTTTTCGCTCACAAACCCGACCTTGCGGAAACTGCAGAATTGTGAAGTTTGGCTTCTTATGATTGACAATAAAACGTCTGCTTTGTGGCAAGGTGTTTCCATTTCAATTGAAGTGTTTCACAAATATGTCCGTCTTTCTTCTGAGATTAATTGGCGAGTTTTTAATGATCCGCATTTCAACTGAAGATGAGTTTTTGAGACCTTCTTCTTATCGTTCATGCGATTTTATTTTTCTTTAATGATATTATGAAGAAAGTACCTCAAGTAGATCGAACCGACGTCAGGTGCAATGAGAACTGCACCATGGTGCTCTGTCTAAATCTACATATTATAAAAAGAGAAAATATCCACAAATAACCAAGGGTCGTGTCAAACTAATGAACAAATAAAACTCGAGAATTTAAGAGAGAATGATAAAAAGTAAGATTAATGAGATGACACTCGTACTTCACCTGATGTCAGTCTGGATTTAAAAAATCCAACATTGACGTAATTAGTGTGACTATGTATATAATCAACTGTGTATACCCTGGAGAGAGAGAGAGAGAGAGAGAGAGAGAGAGAGAGAGAGAGAGAGAGAGAGAGAGAGAGAGAGAGAGAGAGAGAGAGAGAGAGAGAGTACTTTGAAACAGAATGTAAGCTATTTAATACGAAAATTATTTGATGTACAAAACGTGTGCATTGAGTAGTTCGAAAAAACTATCAACCATAAATCAAGAGCAGTGAATAAAATGTGGAAAACATAAAAGCTACGAATGTGATATTTTACTGATTGATGAAGTGTCTGAAAAACAACATGACTTTCAAAGAGTAGAAATTGTTTGTGTCTTTTTTAGAAATATATCTTAAGTTCCAAGACCTGATCAAGAGCATCTAAGTTTAGACAAATGACTGTCTTTGTTAGTGACACATGTTTGGATACAACTATATCAGAATGATACCATTTCATTACATTGGACTTTTTGAAATATTATTTAAACCTTCCTGTACCATTATCTTATGGTATAAAAATTTGAGATATCAAAGTATTAATAGAAGGAAGGTTCATGAGACTATATATATTATATATATATATATATATATATATATATATATATATATATATATATATATATATATATATATATATATATATATATATATATATATATATATGGGGGTGAATGTTTAATTGCGTTTAAATATCTGTATCGTGTTGATAAGTAATTGTATAGGATTTAATCATTAGAACAATTATCTTGGTCGACGGTCATTTCAATGCCCTAGAGCAAGTTTTAGTTCAATTACACATATGAATTTAGTTGCTGAGTACGTTCTTTATAAATTTACTGGTTCTTTTATATTAGCTTTCTCATTGGTTTATATCTACAGTATATTAACAAATCATATGAATTCTCACCTTTTTATTTTGTGAATAAATACCTTGTTTAAATAAATACAATTTATATTGGCGACATGTTTGGCAGAAAGAGTTACTGTTCCTTGTTACCACTGCTTAAGATTACCCGTGTGTGTATATGTCATCTGTGTAATAAAATATAGAAACAGAACCTAAGTCAAAGACTTTCACTTTGCTACACACACACACACACACACACACACACACACACACACACACACACACACACATATATATATATATATATATATATATATATATATATATATCAGCGATATATAAAGCTAATATTAGCTTTATATATCGCTGATATATAAATATAATATATATATATATATATATATATATATATATATATATATATATATATATATATATATATATATATATATATATATATATATTAGGTGGTCACGTGACCAGAGTGTTGCCCGCTTAAGTTGTTGACTCAGGAATACATTAATAAGAAACCCTTTCTTACTATTTGTTAGGCAAGTCTTTTCTGAAATTTCATCATTTAAACGAATCTTTAAGAATAGAACATCACATATTTATTTCTTATTTATTTATTTTATCTTAAAAGCCACACATTACCACAAAACGAATAAAAATCACAGAAATCGGAAACATAAGACTACATCTCTGGTACACTGTACAACCTACAAGCCCACATCGCTATATATCTAGGTCATATTATGAAACTTAATTTATTACCAATAAAATTCAATGTCTTCCAAAGGGAAATATCGTTATACGAAAAAAAACCCCAGTAATACACTCAATATCAAAAATTTATCGGCCCCTTGGCCGTTATCAAAAGACGACGATATCTATATTAGTTACATAGTATCAAATTTGCATAAAAAACAGCTTCATTGTAAATTATCATCGATGTTTGTCAATTACGTCACGAGCAATGACATCACACCGTTAACGAAACCTGCATATCACACAAGTAGACATGTGTTTACATAAGTGTACATATACATAACATTTTGCTAATAGATTATTAAACATTAATAATAGTAAACTTAATTGAAATTGTATACGATAAATCAATAATTACATGCATATCATGTGTTATACAATACCCATGCAGCAGATATATATTATTAAAGAGAGAGAGAGAGAGAGAGAGAGAGAGAGAGAGAGAGAGAGAGAGAGAGAGAGAGAGAGAGAGAGAGAGAGAGAGAGAGAGAGATGAGCCATCATATGAAAAACTCCCCCGCAAAGTCAATGATATAGAATGAATTTCGTAACCAGCTAACTTTTGTTTCACAGAAAGGTAATATATATAAATGTAAGGGACTGTTTATCATTTTTGCTGCACAGTTTTTTTCCATGAGCCATTGCATGTATTTTCAATGTTTTTCAAAAAAACAAAAAACAATCCTTGAATATATTTCTGAAGCCTTTATCTTTAACAACATGAGTTACTTCAGGGACAGGTCTCTGCGATTGATGCACACCGCACGTCAATATTTAGGAGTAGTTTCTGTCAGTGAATAAGTCAGTCAGATTTTAATATAGGAGTCATACTGCACCCTTTGTCTCGATGGCATTTACATAAATGTAAACATAAGTGTTTGAACAGAAGGCTGAACAAAAATACAGTCTGAAAAAAGGAATTTCACAAAACATGAAAACGAATGATGTCCGCAATATAAGCTAAACCCTTTCCTTTAATGGCTTAATAGTTATAAGACTGATTGTTGAAATTTTTCATATCACTGCCAAAACCATTTTGAAATGCCATCTGTAACAAAACTATACTAGAATCCGGCATATCAGTTGCTTCCACAACACAACAACACCTGCAGAACTTAGAAAAATCCAACACGTAACAATTCCTTCACGTCAAATGAGGCACGTAGTGTAAGCGGTGATCGCAAAAAAAAACGTCAAGGAACTTCAAAACTACATGTGGTAAAGTCAGGCTCAGTAAAAGTATCATATGTACTGTCTGATTATCCCATCAAATAAGTACAAAATAATGTCAAGCATTTGACTCGGTTACAGAGAAAATGAGAAAGAAATATTCTTTAAAAATTGTTTTTGCACAAGTATAAATAAGCAAATGCCCTCGAACTGAGATACTCTTTTTTGTATGATTCATGTTTCCGCAAACGGCATAGCGTGTGTGAAAAAAGAAAAAATATATAGGAGAGAGAGAGAGAGAGAGAGAGAGAGAGAGAGAGAGAGAGAGAGAGAGAGAGAGGTAAAAAACAATAAAACAAATCTCATTTTTGTATTGATTCACTCAATATTTTGATAGGGCAAAAATAGTTCCAGTACCTGCACTACAAGTACGACTCCATATCCAAGTGTTCTAAGTTTTCAAGTACTTGTTTAGCTAAGTTTACCTTAGTTGATACTACAAAACAGGAAATTCCCGATTTTATGTCAGTATAAGGACGTTACTATAGCTACACAGCCATGAAGATAATCGTTAGTTTTGTAAGAGAATCATCAAAGACTTGTCGGAAATGAGAGTTTCTGTCAGTGCACTTTTCCACACAGTTAGATGGGAAGACGTGTCATTTACAAGAATAAGTCACAAAACAGGTGACTTAACAATTAGTAAACTTCCGTTACTCGACAGGTTTCCCCCCCACAGTTTGTGAGATCGACTCATTCTTGCACATGAATTTGACAAATGTTTCAGATCAGTTTTAAGTAAAGGAAATTACCCCTAATTTATTGAAAGTCTTCGATTCAATTACATATTTAAAATCAGAAAGTGCAAAAAATATTTCAGAATGGTGTTCCAATTATTAGATCAACATTCAATTTAAACGCCTATAAACCTTATTTCGCTTTTCGTCTTGTTAAATAATTCTATTCTTCATTTCCAGAACATATTTCAAACTATTTAAAATATAATTCATTGTATTGTATTTTTTAAAAATGTCACCACATATTCAGACGCACATGGCGAATAGAATAAAATTATACCGTATTAGACGATGTGTGAGTTCGTTATAAACCTTTGCTTTGCCTTGAACTGAAATGTAGCCATTTCATTAGTTATAAAGAGTCCCTTGCTTCTATGGACGGCCAGTAGCAAAATATGTACGGCAATGGCGGTTGATACGATACACAGTTCTGTGTACAGTGGCAATTGAAGACATTTCCTAAATGAGAATCTGGTTCTCGACGAAATGAAACAGTTGCTATGTTTATTACTGACCGTATATTACAAAATGTCGAGCTGTTCATGTCCATGAAAGGCAAGGCGAACACGTCCAGTAACAGACCTAATAACTAAATGTAAAACACGTGAATTGTTATCAACATTCTTTTTATAAAAAATTGACATCTGAAAGAGATCAAGAATTGGGATCAGGTGCCATGGAGGAGTAAGCATCCCCTATTGACTGGTCACACTTGCCGTGAGTCCACAGTCAAATCCAAGTGAATTAAGTGAAAAACAAATCGTATCATTTGTAAAATATAAACACCAAATGCAGGTGATTGTGGAATATTACTACTTAAATGTGGAAAATGAATTGTCATATGTATGAAAATTGTTATTATAATATTTATTATTAATTGACAACGTCGTTGATATATCTAAATGTCAAATTAAAGAATATTGCCAGCTTTTTCTTCTTTTGATTCAGCAGATTCTGTATGAAATCTGCTTCGTATGGATAAAAAAAGGAACAGGTCAACCAATAAAGGGGCACAATTGGTTCCCATAGGAATGCCGACAGTTTGTTGAAAGACTACACTACAAATATATTGTCTATTAGAAATTCCAGTATCATTTTATTTGAACTTCATTGTGTAGAATCACAGTGGTATTGGACAAAATAAGTATCATGATAACCAATCACTAGATTTTTATATTTTCGGGTACCACCTTTAGTGAAAAAACAGTTGTCTATGATACTAAAAGGTTTATCATTTAAATTTCCATGTGAAATTGTTGTGTAAAGAGTAGAAAAGCCTGTTTTGATACTGTGGATTTGAGAAAAATTGTGTGCCTTCAAATTTTCTAAAAGTTGTTTAGAATATTTAAGTATCCACATCTGATTTACACCGCTTCTGGAATAAACAACTGTACAGTATCGCTGAAGTTTCTCCTTAACGGCTGTCAATATCTTGGTAAGGAGTAAAGATAAAGGCTTGTTAGAACATTTGCTGGATCCATCTATGTACCTCTGCTTATATGGGGTTTTGTGAATTTTAGGTATCCAATATGAATATGGCAGCTAAGAATCAGTATCAGTTGTATGTACATCAAAAGAGCGTAATACGGATACATGATTTTGAAGGATCTCTTTCTTTGAAAGTGGGCTACGTGTGTATGTAGGATTACCAGAATTCGTATTAAACCCGTGTTCCTCTAATAATCAATTTTAGTAATATGCCTTACAAATAAAAACTATATTATCTGAGGCTTTGTCTGTTGGGACCAGAACATATTGGTCATGTAATCTGTCCAGCTATTTACCACTTCTGGGTCACTAAATAACGTGCTTTCATAGTTCCTTTAAGTTTTCGAATACGTAATTTTATTAACGTGCTTTCATAGTTCCTTTAAGTTTTCGAATACGAAATTTTATCAACCATCGTATAGCTTCTGGGTCACTAATAACGTGCTTTCATAGTTCCTTTATGTTTTCGAATACGAAATATCAACCATCGTATAGGTTTTAACCATTCAGTCAGGGTGTCTGGTTTCACGTCTTCGTGTTTGGCCCCTCGTCTTGCATAATCCTCGACAGAATTCATAACCAAACTGAAATTCTGTCGACAATTAAAGGAACGGGCTTCGCGGTATTTTGGACCTCTTTTTTCCAATCTCAACAATAGATCACAGGTGATGACATGTCCGATAGGATTATATATGAAGGTAGATGATGCATATGAACAAGTGACGGTGTTATGTAGAAGTTGGTTGATGTCCAAACCCGTTTGTAATTGAATAGCTTGGATGCAATACTAGTATAGCCATATGAAATGCAAGGCGTGGTCTTCAACATTTATCGTTTTTAATGCGTGTATGTTTGAACAGTCTGTGATAGGCAATGTCCATTATAACGTTCTTATTTTGGGGTTGAAGATCATTCTTGCTTCCTAAAATGTTAATTAAGAAGTATTAAAAGAAATTGAATAAAGTATGTTGCGAATGTGACGGAGACCCAATTTTGTTATTAACGTAAGGTAAAAGTGATGAAGAGTGATTATGTATGTTGGGTCTGCTGTTTGAATGATGTCAGTCTTACTGACAGACAGAAACGAATTTCTGGAGTATTTGCCCAGTCACTTTTTTGTAAAATACTTTGGTATTGTTAATAATATTTATACAAGTATCATGAAAATCCACACCGAGGTACTACTAGATTCACCATCTTTACGCAGATACCCATCGTGGTCAAAGAGAAACTTCAGATTTACAGCCAAAAACCAAAAGCAAGGTAAATTGGGGTTGTATTAAATAAATTCCAAACAACATTTAGAAATTTTTTAAGTGATACAATATCTCACATTTGAAAAAATATATACATGTATCTTGTCAGGGTTATCCGAATTTTTCCCAATACTACTCCGATACAAAGCGCGTGGAAATGCGGGAATGCCTAATGGTCGTTCGACTCTTAGCAATTTGTTTGCATTCCAAGGGACGCTAACAATCTGAGCCGCTTAATGGTAAAGTGTGCCACATTTCCACATTGTCAGACAGCGGAATACAAATAGGTTTATCCATATCATGTATAATAATTGTTACACAACCATCTACAGCATTTTATGACTTGGGAATATCTATTTTGGTCTTGATTTCGCTGCTGATACACCCCGGCATAGACATTCAACCCATCTATGGTACCCGAGCATTGCACAATAAACCTTTAGAATTGAACAGTCTTACCCGTCTAGTAAATCATATTTCAGGATCTAGCGCAATCAAACTTTTACTTTAAGTTTAATAATAATATCACCTTGTCTTTGTCGTGAGACTGTTACCACTATGCTGTATATAGCTATTTTTTTTCTTCGAGATTTTTTTTTTTTAATCCATAGTATTTATGGTTGTCCACTAAAATCACACTATTATGCTATTATATATCATTTTATCATCATTATAAAGTGAATGGATAGCAATTACAAAACCATACGTCTAGTCGCTGATAAAACTGAACATCTCTGAACCCCGGTTTCAAACCTGCAATTGCATGTTGTAGTCACAAATGTTTAGACTACATTAATGATGTTGAGCTTTCCATAGATTGTTTTGCATTTTGACTCCCTCTCTCTCTCACACACACACACACACACACACACACACACACACACACACACACACACACACACACACACTGAAATTTTAAATTCCAATATAATTTTCTTTATCAACTTAATAAGATCAAAAACAAATGCACGTTAAGTTTTGTTCGATTTGAAATTTATGTTTTGAGCCAGGTAGAGCAGAATAAGAGGATATAGATTATATATCGCTGAACACCTGTGGAAATAAATAAAGCTGATGAAAGAAAAGATGGCGATTTACTGCGAATTGAATTCGTGTTATGAAAGAAATTTCTTCTCATACACCATTCTCTTATTCAATTTAACTTTGGGAGCTATTTTAACTCGGACGATCAAACACGTGCAGGTTACATGAAGCTAAATGAATGTTTCCCTCTTTTACACGTGTGGTATCAGATGTGTTTTTGACGCGCAGCCATGTGAGGAACAAAAGAAAATGAAAACAGATTTGAATCTTACATACATTTGAAACACATTTTGGTTTATATATGATTGGAATCTCCATATTTTTCTTTTAACATATTTTTCTCAAAATGTGCCCTGCATGCTTTACTTACCAGACTGATCACTATGAACATTATCAATTCTGTTTGGACAATCTTCATCATATTATTAAATTGAAAATGTTTACATGTACAGTTTTTGTATATATAATTTCAACATTAATTTTAACATTTAGTTTCATCTCCTTGATGATGATGATGATGATGATGACGACGACGACGACAACGATGGTGATGTTGTTGATGATGATGATACAAAGTTATTTTGGATTGTTAAGTTCGAACGTCAAGGGTATATTGTTTTGGTCGATTTCTTTGTCCGTTAGCAACATGTCGTCCAATCACTGCATTTCTATGGTCAAATTTTAGCCAGAATTGCTATGATGCTTAACACATATAATAGTTATGGCCACATCTCAGCAATATCAGTAGAGTTATGTGAATATAAGAATAGTTATGACCACATCTCAGCAATATCAGTAGAGATATGTGAATATAAAAACTTCATGAATGAGCTCCCGCTGACACCTTTTACATATCTTGTTGTCATCTATAGTTGATCAGATAATCTTTTCAGATACAATTATAAATATAACGTGTAACATTTCTACATTTTCATTGTCCAATTTCGTAAACTTTACATCTAAACCTTTAAAACCAACCCTCTTTTCGCTCACCCAGCTTTCTTTACTTTTTCATTACGTCAGGATTTAAGGAAAATAGGATGAATTTCAATAGGTGAAAAGAATCTAATTAATTCATAAACGAACTTTACTTTATCATATTAGAGCGATCACATAAATACCCTCTTGACAAAATTGAGATGCAATATTTTAATAGAATACTTAGAGTGGTAAGTTTGTTCAGGTGTTTTGGTAGAGGAGTGAGGGTGCAAAGATCAGAATACAATAAACGGTCAACAAGCCCCAGGAAATATACACTGATGTCAACATTGAAATCCAACAAATAGACATTACCTTGTAAATTCCTATACCTAAAACTGATCGCACTTGATGATAAATACAAAACTTAATTGAAGAACTCTTACACAGGAACTTTTTTCGTACGCACATACATAACAAACAAAATAACAAACAGTAGATAGATATACATTTCATTACATCAATGATCATTAATGATCTTAAGATATGTTGAGTTACCTGTTCGATAATTGTAGTTAAATAGTCTATAACGAATATGACAAGGGTTTATTTTTCAATTATTTAATTAAATTTGACTGTGGATTTGTAGAGGGAAGTTGTGTGAGGGGGTTGAGAAAGGGTTAGACACCGGAGAGTCTAAAGCTTCCAGGGGGGGGGGCACCAAGTGGGAGGTAAATGGAGGAGGGTGATGAAGGGTATGGGGGAAGAAGAGAAGGAGGGAGGTAGAAGAGGAGGAGGACCCAAAAAACTCTCTGAAGGGAGAGGGATTAGGGTAGGGGGGGGAGAGGAGAACCAGAGGTCAATGTTTGTGAAGGGAAGAGAGGAGAAAGGGAGGAGGGATAGAAGAAAGAGAGAGGGGAATGTTCTCCAAATTAATATAGTCTTTCTGTTTCGCGCGGCTTTGGGTCGGTCGGTTCGGAACATTCTACTCCTTGTGTTGAGGTACTGTCTTCTGCCGTCGCGGGCGCCTGGATCGATTAATATCCTTTCTTCCTGTTCCTGTTCTTCCTCTGGTTGCCCGCTTTCTTTGGTATCTGATTTTTACTTTCCTTGTTTGCCTTTTTTCTCTCTTGCTCTCCTTTTTTTTCGCTGTATCGGCTTTATTTAATGCGTTTTCATCTATCTATCTATCTATCTATCTATTATCTACTCTATCTATCTACGTCTCCTCTCTCTTGAGGCCGGCTCGCTATCTTCGTATTTGTTACACAACAACCTCAGGATACAGCAGTGTAGTATTAAATTGTTCCCTTTCCTGTAGGAGCACGTTGTGACTGTGACTGTTTTGCCGTTCTTACTACGTGTGTTTCGTGTTTCTTCGCCTGTTTACTGGGTTCCTAGTTCGCGTCTTTTCTTCTGGGTCCCGTTTTTTCTTTGTTTGGCCTTGTCCCTCTTGTGCCTCTTTTTGTCCGTTTGTTTCTTTCTTTTTGTCTGTTCATTGGTTTGTATTTTGTTCGTGGTTGTCTGTGTGGTTAACAGGAGAGGCTAAATCTTCCATGGCACCAGATCCTACCTCTGCATTACCAGAGGTCAATGTTTGTCCAATGTTCACCAAATTAATATAGTCTTCTGAACATTCGATCGATTAATATTTTGGTATCTGATTTTTATTGTATGTTAACATCTATCTATCTATCTATCTATCTATCTATCTATCTATCTATCCGTATTATGTTACACAACAACTCAGGATACAGCAGTGTAGTATTAAATTGTTCCCTTTCCTGTAGGAGCACAGAAAATATTTTAAAAATGAAATTCTTAGATCCACCTGGAGGTTCTCGAGTCCTGTACTTTTTCCTCTCGCCTTGTTCTCTTTTTCTGGTACTTCGTCTGCTCTGCCTCTCCTTGCTTTTTGTTCTCCCTTTTTTCTGCTATGTCTACTCTCTCGGCCTCTCCGTTTGGCCTGTTTGCTGGGGTCTTGGGGGGTTGCTCCCCCTGGCTCGCGCGTTGTTTCTTGTTTCTTTCCGTCGTCCGCTTTTGGTGTGGTCTAATCTTTTTTCGTGGTTTTGCTGGCGTTTTTCTACTGTCCGTTGCCTGGTTTGGTGCGGTCTCGTTTTTGTCTTTCTCGCAGGCGTTGTTTGTGGCCCCCCCCCGTGGCTCGCGCTCTCTGGCTGCGTGAGCTCTTGTTGTCGTCGTGTCCGTGTACTTTATATCAGCAATTTAGATCCCTAAAATCTCTTAAGGAGCACCAGAAAAAATTTAAAAAAAGAAAAATTCAATTTACAATTTATCTCTCCAACAGGACTGAATTAATGACACGTTTCTTTAATGAAATTCAATGTATGTATACATTGCATCTATTTCATGTTTCATGTTAGCTAATTTTTCAGTGTGACATTCTTATCCCATTGAATTTCGTCTTGTATTTTTGTATTAATTTCACAGGGGTGATGTTACTAAACTGCAGGATCGTAAATCACGAATATTTTGGCCTTGTAAAAACAAACGTTGAATTGCATAACATTTTTTTCTGAATATTGCGTAGATCCTAAAATGCAAGTAATTACAGTTGGCGCGCATGTTAAAATGATGATTAATTTGCAAACACTGCCACATATGTATGGGTGGTCTGACGAAGAACTCGGGAAACGAGATACAGAAAGTTGCTCAAATAAATATAAGGTGACGATTACGTTGGGTTTTTTATTCGATTCAAATTTCTAAACTTTCCATAAATTTGAATAGAACAAATATCAAACGGCGTGTAAAAATCATGGTAGATTGAAACGTTTACATGGTCTTTATTACATTTGGAAGTATGAGTTTGAATTCTAATAAGTGTTTTATATCCTGAGTGCATTTCATTTGCATACGTATAAACGCAGGTGTCCGATACCGTCACGTCCAAGTCCATGTGTCATATGCATCTCTAAAACTCTGTCGTGACGTCGCCTAGAAGTTTTGGTCCGGGGTTACAAGACATCAAAAACAACGCCAATTAGCCTCATTATTGGCGATGGAATGGTCTTCCTTTGTTGCATTCGGAGATATTTTCCCTATATTGACAATGGAAATGCGCGTATTCCTCTTAAGAAAATATTCTAAAATACTTTCTCATATATCTTGCTGATCTAATAAATTTCATATGCACATGCATTAGCAGTGTATAAATTCTGATAACATCACGAAATGTTATTTGTGTTGATGTATTTTATGTCACGCACGTGATGTATTGGGAACTTTTACCATCCGTCGCCATTACCCCAGGGGGTGTTGTTTTAAGGACATTGTTTAAACACAAAGGTTTGTTTTAATATCATAAACATCAAGGATACAAAAGTGTTAATCGAAAGAGTTTTAATGAGGCAGCATAGAAAATGGGTGAAAATTGGACATATACGGACCGGAAAAAACAGAGATGGGATCAGGTGTCCTGATTTCCTTGTAACTCTAGAAGATAGAGATGTGGGATCTGGTGTCATGTTCCTGATATCCTTGTAACTAGAAGATAGAGATGTGGGATCTGGTGTCATGTTCCTGATATCCTTGTAACTAGAAGATAGAGATGTGGGATCTGGTGTCATGTTCCTGATATCTTTATAACTCTAGAAGATAGAGATGTGGGATCTGGTGTCATGTTCCTGATATCCTTGTAACTCTAGAAGATAGAGATGTGGGATCTGGTGTCATGTTCCTGATATCCTTGTAACTCTAGAAGATAGAGATGTGGGATCTGGTGTCATGTTCCTGATATCCTTGTAACTCTAGAAGATAGAGATGTGGGATCTGGTGTCATGTTGGAGTAAGCGTCCCCTGTCGCGCGGTTCGTGACATCCTTGTTATAACAACTTAGCTGTAAGTAGTTTACCTCTGTATGTTGAACACACCCTGGTATATCGAGATATGACCCTTTAAACAATACAGACCATAACAGATTGGTCTAACACAATAGAAAAAAAACTTCCACTCAGATATTCAGGGGTCGAAAGGTTCAACACAATATGCAGGTGATGATAAATGTATTACTACTTAGATGTGAAAGTTTGACAATTAGAAAGCCAAAATCATCACGTTTGTCGTATAGCTTGGTTGTCAATTTCCCGTCTGTTTCCATAGTAAGTAAATTGTAGATGTAGGAAAGGTATGTATTAGATTTTGACGCGTCTTTAGTTTCTATTTTGTTGAAATATAGCATTGACATACGTATGAAAATTGCCATTATTAACTGACAAAACGTCGTCGAAATACCTAAATGTCAATTTTCAAGGCCATCGATAGCTTTTTCTTTTTCTTTTTTTTTATTTTGATTCAAAAACTTCTGAATGAATTCTGCCTCGTATGAATAAGGGAACAGGTTGGTTCCCATTGGAATACCGACGGTTCGCTGAAAGACATGGTCTCCAAATACTATATATACAAGTATCTTGTCTATTAGACATTCCAGCATCTTTTTATAACAACTTTAATCTATTTTGTGTTAAATCAGAGTAGTGTTGGACAAAATAATTATCATCATAACCAATCACCAGGTAATTAAGCTTCCGGGTACAAGAAACAGTGGGAAAACAGTGTCGATGATACTAAAAGGTTTCTCTTTTAATTAATTACTAGTATGCGGAATTGTTGTATAAAAAGTAGAAAATACATTTTGATACTATGAATTTGAAAAAATCTTTGTCTCATTTTTTGAAGAAAAAAACTGTTTTGAATTCCTTGGGTATCCAGTATTACACCGCTTATTAAATTATAAGTAAACTGCCAAAATTTCTCACAAAATCAGCTTTAAGTTCCAGCGGGGCTCGAACCTGCGCTGACCAGAAGTGAGATAGTTCATGGTCTAGAGCGCGATGCTCGAGCCACTCGGCCACGGAGGCATACGGGATCTGAAGCAGGTTCCACTTTCTTTACATGTAACCTGTTACCTATAGCCAAGCTATTAGCCATTGAGGGTAGGATAGCTTAGTTACCTGGTATGTTTCTAATGTATGATTCGCGAAGAACAAATGTAGTAACTTAAATGTCTCACTTAAACCATTGCACTTTTAAAATGATTTAATTCAGTGATTTTTGATTCGCCGAATGGGGGCAAATGCCATTTTCACTGCGCCCATGAAGATGATCAAAGTTGGAAAGTGTCAATAAATTACGTTTAAGGTCGCTGGGGATTACACTGCGCTACATGTGTTTTATTTGAATTGCCGTCCTGTAAATGAGAACATTTCTGTAATTGATAAATAGGCGACAGATGGTCAGTGGTAAACGGTCAGAATAGCATATAAAACGAACATGGACTCCGTGTCTTTACAACGAAAGATCCAATTAGATTTTATCGGGAATAATACGATGATGTGTTTTGTTTCAAATATAGTAATGATGATAATGAGAAGATTGAATAAGCAATAATATTTTATCATTACTATTATTATCACTAATATAAGAGGCTTAAGTATTATAATTATTATTATTATTATTATTATTATTATTATTAGGGTCATCCGACTTCAGGTCGGATGACCCTATTGTTATTGCAATTATTATTTTATATTATTATTATTATTATTTTTTTTTTTTTCCTAGTAGATTTTGTGTCAGCTCTAGAGCAAAAACGGCTCAGCCGATTTTGCTCAAATTTTCAGCGTTTGTGCACAGCAACATTCTACAGATAGGTTTTTCAAATTTTTCCAAAATTTCCTTTCCTTCTCGAGTTATCTCCCTTTATCACTTTTTTCATGTCCAATTTTGTGGGTGATTTTTCTCCGCAACTGCTGAAGCTAGAGTAAATCTGTTTGGATTTTCTGAAAGGACAAAGGCTGAAGTTGTGCATGGACCTTTCAAATTTGATCCTAGTGTCCCCAGAAAAAAGCTCGCTAGGGGCTGAAAAAAGGGCTCATATTTTTTCAGCTAAAAATGAGACAAAAGTTAAAATATCTCAGAAACTACGCATCTTTACTATAGACATATGCATGAGAAAGTTGTTCAGCTTCATGAGTTTCAGAAGTTAAAAAAGTTTCAAGGTCACGTGATTTCAGGTCAAGGTCACAGAGACCTTTGAAAATTTAAAATCTCAATATCTCTAGAACTATCAGATTTTAGTATATACATATACATGAGTAATATGTAGGAAATGGACTGAAAAATATTCATGCTAAATTTCATGGTCATCGGATGAAAGGTCAAGGTCACAGGTGAGTTTGAAAATTCGCTAAAAAATTCAATTGAAAATTGCTCGAAAACGGTGAAACTTTTATATACCTGTTACTGTAAAAAATATATAGATAATTTGGTGAAGAGTTTTTGTGCAAAGTTTCAAGGTCGTTGGATCAAAGGTCAAGGTCACAGCTCAATTTCAAAATTTCAAATCAAAATAGCTCAAAAACTATAGAACTTTTATATATACATTACTGTAGGTGATTTGTAGGGAATCAGCTGAAAAATATATGTGTGAAGTTTCAAGGTCATCCAATGAAAGGTCAAGGTCACAGCTTGAATTGAAAATTTCAACTCAAAATAGCTCAAAAACTATAGAATTGTTATATATACGTTAGTGTTGATGATTTGTAGGGAATAATCCAAAGAACGTATGTGTGAAGTTTCAAGGTCATCAGACAAAAGGTCAAGGTCACAGCGCAAATTGAAAATTTCAACTCAAAATAGCTCAAAAACTATAGAACTTTTATATATAGGTTAGTGTTGGTGATTTGTAGAGAATGAGCTGAAGAATATATGTGTGAAGTTTCAAGGTCATCAGACAAAAGGTCAAGGTCACAGCACAAATTGAAAATTTCAACTCAAAATAGCTCAAAAACTATAGAACTTTTATATATAGGTTAGTGTTGGTGATTTGTAGGGAATGGGCTGAAGAATATATGTGTGAAGTTTCAAGGTCATCCGATAAAAGGCCAAGGTCACAGCTCAAATTGAAAAATTCAACACAAAATAGCTCAAAAACTATAGAACTTTTATATATAGGTTAGTGTTGATGATTTGTAGGGAATGAGCTGAAGAATATATGTTTGAAGTTTCAAGGTCATCCGATAAAAGGTCAAGGTCACAGCTCAAATTGAAAAATTCAACTCAAAATAGCTCAAAAACTATAAAACTTTAATATATAAGTTTGTGTTGATGATTTGTAGGGAATGAGCTGAAGAATATATGTGTGAAGTTTCAAGGCAATCCGATGAAAGGTCAAGGTCACAGCTCAAATTGAAAATTTCAACTCAAAATAGCTCAAAAATTATAGAACAATTATATATAGGTTAGTGTTGATGATTCGTAGGGAATGAGCTGAAGAACATATTAGTGAAGTTTCAAGGTCATCCGATGAAAGGTCAAAGTCACAGCTCAAATTGAAAATTTCAACTCAAAATAGCTCAAAAACTATAGAACTTTTATAATAGGTTAGTGTAGAATATTTGTAGGGAATGAGCTGAAGAATATATGTGTGAAGTTTCAAGGTCATCCGATGAAAGGTCAAGGTCACAGCTCAAATTGAAATTTCAACTCAAAATAGCTCAAAAATTATAGAACTTTTATATACATGTTAGTGTTGAAGATTTGTAGGGAATGAGCTGAAGAACATATTAGTGAAGTTTTAAGGTCATCCGATGAAAGGTCAAGGTCACAGCTCAAATTGAAAATTTCAACTCAAAATAGCTCAAAAACTATAGAACTTTTATAATAGGTTAGTGTAGAATATTTGTAGGGAATGAGCTGAAGAATATATGTGTGAAGTTTCAAGGTCATCCGATGAAAGGTCAAGGTCACAGCTCAAATTGAAATTTCAACTCAAAATAGCTCAAAAACTATAGAACTTTAATATTATAGGTTAGTGTTGATGATTTGTAGGGAATGAGCTGAAGAACATATGTGTGAAATTTCAAGATCATCCGATGAAAGGTCAAGGTCACAGCTCAAATTGAAAATTCTAACTCAAAATAGCTAAAAAACTATAGAACTTTTATATATATGTTATTGTTAAAAATTTGTAGGGAATGAGCTGAAGAACACATGTTTGAAGTTTCAAGGTCATCCGATGAAAGGTCAAGGTCACAGCTCAAATTGAAAATTTCAAGTCAAAATACCTCAAAAACTATAGAACTTTTATATATAGGTTAGTGTTGATTATTTGTAGGGAATGAGCTAAAGAACATATGTGTGAAGTTTCAAGGTCATCCGATGAAAGGTCAAGATCACAGCTCAAATTGAAAATTTCAACTCAAAATAGCTCAAAAACTATAGAACTTTTATATATAGGTTAGTGTTAATGATTTGTATGGAATGAGCTGACGAACAAATGTATGAGGTGTCAAGGTCATCCGAGTAAAGGTCAAGATCACAGCTCATTTTTTAAATTTCAACTCAAATAAGCTCATTAGCTATAGAACTTTTGTATAGATGTTGCTGAAGGATATTTGTAGACAATGCGCTGAAGACTATTTGTGGAAAGTTTGAAGGTCATCCGATCAAAGGTCAAGGTCACAGCTCACTTTCAACATTTCAACTCAAAGTAGTTCAAATATCAAGATTGTTTTTTGAGGATCGGACTTCGGTCTCAGGGTCATAGCTTCTGAGCTTTGCTCTGTTGCTCAACTGAAGCTGTATCAAAGCTGTAGCTTCTGAGCTTTGCTCTGTTGCTCAGCTGAAGCTGTATCAAAGCTGTAGCCTCAGCTGTAATCGGATGACCCCTTTTTGCTTCAGCAAAAAGCTCAGCTCTAGTTATTATTATTATTATTATTTTTATTATTTTTATTATTATTTTATTTTTTTTAAATTTATTTTATTATTATTATAATATTATCATTATTACCATTATTATTGTTATCATTATTATCATTAAGATTATTATGATGATGATATTATTGTTATTATTATTATTATTATTATTATTATAAAACTTTTTAAACGATGGTAGACCAACTTTATAGTATACACATGGATTACTTCCCTTTGATCCACGCTGATTTATCAGAGACGGTTAGAATATATTATACGTGTTGGAAATCGTTTAAAGAATAATTTTTTTCTGATAAAATCCTCTTCTTTGATATTTATTTCGTTTCAGAGAAAAAGCTTGATTTACTTTTGATCAAATTATGTAATTATAAGCATATAACAATTAATTAATTACCTTTTAAATCTAAATATAACTAAATGTGGATTTTCTACATAAGGTGACTTGGATCTTTCTCGTGGACTATTAATTAATGAAGGACAATACCGTGATTGCCTCTGTTTAGTGTTCAGATACCTTATTTCAGTCCTATGATATCGATACCTACAGTAGATCTATGATACACATGTAACGTATACTTTTTCCCCATTCTGTTATTCTCTCAGTACCTTGTGAGTTAGACAGTTGCATTTATAAATGACCATTTAATATAAAGCACACCTTGCTGGACGATTTAAGATTAAAAAGAAGGAACACCTGTGCTACTTCAAATTTAAGTTTCCTAAATTCGCTTTTATATGCATGCTCAATGGGCCATTTGGAAAAGGAACTAGGATTCCAATTACAAATCCGTACTTGAACATTGTGACTTGCGTCACCATTGAACATCAAAGAGCAACTAGCTTATAAGTGTGTATGTGGAAGAACCGCAACATGGTTGTGTGACAAATTTTTCTATATTTAATATAAACTGCACCTACATGGGTATATCTTTGTCATAGAATATTATTTCTCTGGAGGACCATGTTCCTGTTTCAATATCACACACACACACACATTATTGTAGAAAATCAACTAAAAACTTGCAGAAATCCAATGCATTAGAATATGTACCAAATTCCTGTAATTAAATGATAATTCTACAAATTCTATGTATGGTATAAACTTCGTGTAATTCAAACGGAAATGGGAAACACGTGAATTGTAACAGAAAAATATGACTTTTCGTGTAATTCAAACGGAATTTTGACTTTTGAAATCCATCAGTTTCGCTCCTTTAATGTCAGGGATGTCTATATTACATGCTATTAAAAAAGACAAAATGAATGAAGGAATTAATATTGTGATAGTGTATGAGAATAAAATCACACACTTGCATAAGCGTTAAGTTGTCGAGTTTGTTTTAAACAACTTAAAAACCAACTGCACTTCAAATCTTAAACTGAATAAGATCTAGCACCTGACATAAGATAAGAATGACCCGGAAAATTACATTACAACACCTTCGTTAGTAAAGAGTAACAATTCATTGTTATCACAGAGCAATATATCACGAATCAATATGACAAATACTCCTTCTGTCGTGATAAATCGACCCATACCTTTAGCTCCATGTTCATACAACAGCGAGAAAAAAGACTTTAAAACGCAAAACTTTAATATTTCACCTTTCAAATACGCGGAGGGTAATAGGGAATAACATGAAATAAAAGGGTAAGCACGTATGGTTGTAATCAATGATGTTGGACTTAATTTAAAGCAAGTGTGTGGTTTATTGGCCAACTGTAGATACCGTACCTAGTATAATTGTTATAGTTTGATGGCAACGCCTCCGATAAAATATACAATATTGATTATGCGATAAAGCATGCAGCGGCCACCTAAAGGTGACACATTGCTGCTTAAGATGACACTAGTCGTCTCTGTTATGTGATTTAAAGGGATGCAATAACCTCAATAGACCTGTAATTTATATTCTCCAGATTTCTTATCTTTGAATCGGTAAGAAGGAAATTCTTCATACACCCCAATACAGCACGATCAAGCTTGCCCATGGATGTACTACTCAATTGTATATTCAATAAACGGCTTCGAATAAAATATTTGAAAAAAGTTCAAGTGGGAATTAAATTGTAAAACATTACATGAAGGATTGGTAACACATGTTAAGTATGGCTGATCACTGTTGATAGGGACAAGTATATCATTCGCATTGTACAAACAACGACCACAAATGCCAGAATGGTGGTGCTCGACCAAGAGGATTTTCATACCAAAGATAATAAACTGATCGATAACATGATAGAAATATTTCTAAAATATCAATACAAATTATGTTTTCGCGTCAATGAATAACTTGTTTACGCGTTTACTCCTTTTTATTATATATATATAGGACATGCGCATAAACCATTAATATCCTTCATTTCAAATACTCGGATGTTACTAACAATAGTTTAAAAAGGAGTCCAAAACAAATCTCCAGACGGTCATTTCGGTCAATAAGACGTCATCAGTTAAACTTGAATTTAGTGAAGATATATTTCCAGAAGATTATGAGTCAGCGTCCATTGTTAGTATGCCACAACCATCGCAAATGCTCTATGGGAACCTCTTGAGCTCGGTCAAAATGAAAATAAATCCTCACGGCATTACATAAAAGACCACCTTTAAAGCCATAACTTAAAAATGAGATCCTATCATAACGTAATTTCTATATAGTGACTTCAATCAAATTTAACCTTGCAATATGTTATTTCATTAATATATAGTCAAGTTTAAACAGAAAGAGATGAAAATCTGTAAAATGAAATATTAGAACGAAACATAATACCTTCCGGTATTTATTTCATATTTGTTTCTATGTAAAACATTAAATTAACGATTATCAAAATAAGAGTTAAACGTTTTGATTGTTGAAACTGTATTATATTAAACGTATAATAATTGCATTTTCAGATATGAGTTTTATAAACATTACACCTGTCTGATAGCATCCAATCCTTTAAAGGCATTAGATGTGGTTTTTTAAAAATAATTTCGTTTTTTTTAACTGTTCAGGTTGATATACAATTATAAATAAAAGAAATACACAGGCATAACAAATTTTATATTCATATATATTTTGTGAAGATAAGGTCATATGCATTTACAAATATTAAGGTCAAATTGATCATTTGTAAACGAATAATTGGCAAACTGGGTTTTTCAAGCAAATTTAACAAAACGTATAGGAATTTAAAAAATATATGCTTGTGTATTGTATATGAATCTAAGTAGTAAAAAGGAAGAAAAATATTTTGAAAGAAATCACAGCTAACGTTCCTTTATTGAAATACAACTTTATTAACATTACTTTGGTTGTAAGTCGAACAGAACATAATGTAACGGCTTCGTTTAATAAAAAATGGGGAAATTTCAGTAATTTAATAATTGAATGAATTCATGTAAATGTTGTTCATTAACAATATAAACAGTATAAATTTCATTTTTACGATACTGCTAGTATAATTTGAATGTTGATGCATTGTGTACCTGAGATTATTTCTTCTTTTTCTTTCTTTCTTTGTATATGTTCCTATCTCTATGTGTGTATGTTTGGTATTTGGTCAAATACATGATATCCTCATACTCCCTAAATGGTGGAGTTGTAGGGGTTGATGTGAAAAGCCTAGCCAAATGACACTAAAACAATACATGCCATAATTGATAAATTTATCTGTTAAAAACCATTAATTATCTTGTAATTTCAATTTTGATTTTAAATGTGCTCTTTCGCAGACTGTAGAGTATAGTGTCAAACATTTATTTTCGCGTAAATGACCTTTGTATTGGAAAATTAAAAAAAAATATTTAGACATTGATTTGCATGGACTCATAGAAGTTATATAACTGCCCACCTAATATAATTTTATTATTTTGTTATTAGAATAAATTCTTTCTCTAAAACTAAAATGTTAAAACTTTGTTACGAGGACATTAAGAACTCAGAAAGAATCATCAAACACATGTTTCACTCCTGCACGTGAAAACTCGGGTTGCAGTTTTAAAACGATACAACGAACAATATATGCCCAGTAAAGAAAGCATTTTAAAATACAAAAAAATATATGAAAGATTTTGAGAAATTTGAAAAAAGAACACCTCTAAAGATTTCTATTAGAAATTTAAAAAAAGACTGTGTGGAATAATATGAAACTGATTTTTTACAGAAAGTCAATTCGACTTATTAATTCCATGTTATTTTAGAATATAAAGTTGTCTTTTACTCATATCAAAATGTTGTATTTTGTGACCGTAAAATATTTACTTACATTTATTTAGATTTTCATAAACAGCACCTGGTGGCCAATACTAACAGTTTGTAACACGAGGCTATAAATCTTACATATTTTACACAGACGTGACATCTTTTTTAAACTAATTTCACTCAGCCGTACAATAGAGAGTATAGTGTTTCTGAAATGAAAATATCAGCGAATATATATAAACGTACATCGAGGGTAGTGTTTTATAGCAGTAAATGATTCCATGTCCGATATTCATCAGAGTTTTATATTTGTCTCCTGGAAATCCTGATATTTTTGTATTTGTGATTTTTATTTTGGTAACTTCTATAACAGTCCTAATATTATTGCCAACATATACACCAGTTCTAATGATATTGTCAACATATGCAACTGTCGTAATAACATTGTCAATTTATATAACTGTCCTAATAACATTGTCAACTTATATAACTGTCCTAATAACATTGTCAACATATATAACTGTTCTAATAACATTGTCAACCTATATAACAGTCCTAATAACATTGTCAACCTATACAATTGTCCTAATAACATTGTCAACATATATCACTGTCCTAATAACATTGTCAACATATACGACTATCGTAATAACATTGTCAACCTATATAACTGTCCTAATAACAATGCCAACCTATACAACAGTCCTAATAACATTGTAAACTTATACAACAGTCCTAATAACATTGTCAACTTATATAACAGTCCTAATAACATTGTCAAACTATATAACTGTCCTAATAACATTGTCAACTTATATAACAGTCCTAATTACATTGTCAACCTTATACAACAGTCCTAATAACATTGTCAACATATACAACTGTCCTAATAACATTGTTAACATATACAACTGTCCTAATAACATTGTCAAACTATATAACTGTCGTAATTACATTGTCAACCTATATAACTGTCGTAATAACATTGTCAACCTATATAACAGTCCTAATAACATTGTTAACCTATACAACTGTCCTAATAACATTGTCAACATATACAACTGTCGTAATAACATTGTCAACCTATATAACTGTCCTAATAACATTGTCAACTTATATAACAGTCCTAATAACATTGCCAACCTATATCACTGTCCTAATAACATTGTTAACCTACACAACTGTCGTAATAACATTGTCAACCTATATAACTGTCCTAATAACATTGCCAACCTATATAACAGTCCTAATAACATTGTCAACCTATACAACTGTCCTAATAACATTGTCAACCTATACAACTGTCCTAATAACATTGTCAACCTATACAACTGTCCTAATAACATTGTCAACCTATACAACTGTCTTAATAACATTGTCAACCTATACAACAGTCCTAATAACATTGTCATCCTGTACAACTGTCCTAATAACATTGTCAACTTATATAACAGTCCTAATAACATTGCCAACCTATATCACTGTCCTAATAACATTGTTAACCTACACAACTGTCGTAATAACATTGTCAACCTATATAACTGTCCTAATAACATTGTCAACCTATACAACCATGGAAACCTTCCTAGTTCGATGAACGGGTCAAATTCGGTAAAAAGGTCAAGTTTGGTGATGAGGTCAAGTTTGGTGAAAAGCATGATTGCTGAAACGGAGTCACTGTCTGTGGCCGTGATACAGAATACTATCTACTCTCTCTGAGAGAGGGGCTTCAGAATATTTAACAAGATCCCCGCATCGACCATAAAACTTCTTAAACGACGACTCCAGGCGTTCAACGACGTAACCTTGTGTAAGTAGTTTATTGGCTAGTCGTTTAGCTCTCAGACTAAAACATTCATAAGAATAGCATGTCGTGGCATAACGTATAAGTTGTGAAATGAAAACGCCATAGGAGAAGATGGAATATTACTACTTATAAACGGGAAGTTTGTGATATGGAAATTGAAATCGTCTTGTTTGTCATAGAAGGTTGTGTCTTTTCCAATCGACAGGAGTAAATCTAGGTAAGAAGCAGATGTGTTGCTCTCATTGATCTCTAGCTCAACGGGATACATCTGGCCGAGGTCATTCTAAAATTCTGAATTATTTATGGGCAGAACATGTAAGTAAAATTGAACCGAGATGCTAATTGTTTGTTTCCTTTGGAGAACTGAGACTGTATAAATTCCGCTTCATATGAATACAAAAATAGAGGTGTACAATTGGTACCCATTGGAATGCCGACAATCTGCTGGAAAACTTTTCCCGTAAAAACCACGAAGGTGTTGACTACTAGAAACCCCAGCATCTTGATAATATCATCTTCAGTGTACTTGTTATTGGAATCAGAGTGTTCCTAGACAAAATAAGGTTCTAATTATATAGTTGGACTATACAACAGTCCTAATTATATCGTTAGCGTATACAGCAGTCCTAATGATATTATTGGCCAATACAGAAGTCCTAATTATATCGTTAAACTATACAGTCCTAGTGATATGGTTAGTCCATACAGAAGTCCTAATTATATTGTTGGCCTATACAAACAGCCAATGGCCTACGTGATCAAAACTTTAGAATTTTATTAAATTGACTTGCTCGGCCTATAATTTGACCTGTTCCGCCTATAATCATATTAAGTAATTACCTTTGTTTTATGATTGTGTTAAATCAACTTATTTTATATAATGTTTCTCCTTACATATATTTTCATTTAGTTTTATATCCGGGTCAAAGAACGGATTATGACAGAGACATAGACAGCCAACCAGTCATGTTCAAACGCTGTGGACATCCATTCCGGTATACAAGCCTGATATAAGTCAGGTAATTAAATACCGTAGTCCAGATAAATGTCCAGATTAAAACACCAGTATGTGTAACAAGTGAAATTCTACAGGTGAAATTCTAAGTGTTGTCTTTTTTATTTCTCTGAACATGACAAATCTATCATATTTTCAGACAAAGCGGTGACTATCAAAGACAATATTTACAGTCCGATGTGCAAGAGAAGGCTTACGTCACGTGAAATATGACGCAATGTTGTTATCTTCATTTGATTTTCGCAGCCGTCAATATGACGTAATCATACTCCGGGTGGCGTGAAATGGAACCATATGTTGTTGCGGTGTCGTGTTGATTTCCACCCAGACATTAATATTATCCATCCATTATATAATTACCTAAAGAATGTTCATCTTTGCTGTATTCTTTTTGTGGCATCTTTAGCTGCTTTATGCGATTTTGCTTACAGTCGCCATCGCCTTTAGTAATGTAAATCTATAATTGTGTTTTCATATTGGTTGATGACATTAAAATCTATCATCACCATTTTGTTTTTCGGTTATGAAAGTTCTATCACATCTATCATTAACTGGCGCATAATTTTACTGGAAAGAGTCAAATAATAGTTAATTCATTAAGTTCGTTATTCGCATATTGTTTTTGTATTCTGATTTATCATGGCTGATATTGAGAGAAATCCTTGCCTTTAATATGTTGTCATTTCCTAAATTTTTAATTATGCGGGTTAGATGGAAGCTGGTGTAAATTTGTAATCATTGGTGACAGTACCAGATAATAAAACACTTACATATGGTAATGGTATGTTGTAATAAAATGCTAAAATACTTAAATTCAAGTGTATGCATATACTTTTAAAAAATACTTATTATACAAAAGGTATATTATAAAATCAACAACATGATGTTGGATTACCATCATTATCCCAAACCATGAGTTCCGCTTTGTCAAGTACTTAAGTTTAAGTGCTATATCACTTTCCTGTCCAACTCTAAATTCAGAGTTGAAATAAACACTGAATGGAAACATTTTATTAACCATCGATTTTTGCTGAAATAATAACTCTTTAATAGAACTGAAATTTGAAACTTTTGAAACATATTAATACAAGGTCTGTCTTTCGTATTGGTCATATACATTTAGCTTGGTGTATATCAATTTGATCAAGATTAAAACTTGTTCGAGACGTTAGCATACTGATGTATTGTATTTATGTTCAGAGTTATTCTAAAATTACATATGATAATGCACTTCATAATCCTGGTCACACGCTAAAACTTTACAAAAAGCAATAGGGAGAAAACAGAACACCGGGTTTTATATTATTGAAAATGATATTTGAATGATATTTCTTTCTTTCGATTTATAGTTACTGAAGTAAAATCCACCCAAAAGACACACACGTACTTGAACCGTCCGACCATTGTAACATTTATCACAAGTCTTCAAA
Organism: Atrina japonica; assembly: GCA_030159075.1. Classification (NCBI taxonomy): domain Eukaryota; kingdom Metazoa; phylum Mollusca; class Bivalvia; order Pterioida; family Pinnidae; genus Atrina; species Atrina japonica. The sequence continues at coordinate 30,504 of BROG01000779.1, read as the reverse complement.
TTAACACTTACACAGATATATATATATATATATATATATATATATATATATATATATATATATATATATATATATATATATGATTGTACGTACTAACCAAAATGATAAAGGACTATTTATGATATAAAGGACTGTTTATGATATAAAGGACTAATTATGATACGGATGCATATATGTCTACCAATGAAATGAAAATTAAGTACTACTTATAAAGTATATGGTTATATACATTATGAAGTTTAAGATTCACACTTCACAAAGACACATAGAAAACAAAATATACGTAGAACCTGTTGTGAAAATATGACCATCCACCATTTTGGGGTCGTTTTGGACCCTTATCATATATAGCCCTTTGATGTTTTGTTTTAACCAATTGTTATCTATCGAATCCAAACAGCATTGAGGCATGTTCATGCTCCCCTGGCTGCGTTTTAAAACCTCATATAATTTATAGATTTTTTTTTAATTTTTGTTTTGGATAACTGAATTCTTGGATATAACAATTGTTAAATATCAGCCAAATAATCCATGTGTTTTATGTTTACAATTGTATGCCAAAGTACTTCTCGTGGAGTTCAACTGTTAGATATACTACAAAATTAACGCTTCAACGTAACATAGTAACGTTTATTTTTTTCAACGTTACACGTGTTAGTTTTACGTTTCCTTAAAATCCGAATAAAAGCTGTATCATATGTTAACTTAGACATTTAGTGCTTGTAAAATGCAATTAAAAGTGTTTGTTTTAAGAAAATTTAAGAAATTTAAACTTGATATATATTTTTGGAACACATTGAAGATAATGGCAGAATGCCACACAAGGTTTGATCATTAATTTGAAGATCTGCACTTGTTTACATCTTTATTTGTACTGTAGGAAGGAGTTGTAACGATATAGTGAGAATTTAGACTCCTAAAGACAAACGTTGTCTAGACACAGTGTCATGAAAGGCTTTTATTCACTTTGCATTTTGGGTCCCCGAAAACCAATTTTAATCTGATCGTTCCAGTGTAAAACCTTTGATAATGTCACATTGGAAAGTAATGGAAAGTACTTTGAATTAACCACTTTTTCGCAAAACACTACACTAAGATACAGAACGCGTAAAGGTATATTTGTAATTCAGCCATGAAGGACTGTGCATTCTATATATTGTGACGCACGTGTCATGTGACAATCCGAATAACGAAAATCTTACATCTCCCTGATTTCTACTTTACAACACAACCCCTTCAAAACCGTGGTGGGTATGTAGCTACGGATATAACCACAAAAATCAAAGACAACTAATTCTGGCTTGTGAGATTTGTGATATTTATTAAGGAAACCCCCATTTCATCATTGCATATATATTACTGCTTTCACATAATTTCGCTTTCATAAATCGTGTTTGTGTGTGGAATTTATCTAAGTAAGAAACCGGAGATCTCTTTTAAGAAGTTAACAAAAAACCAGACAATAAAAAGTCCAGTAAGCATTGTAAAACGTAATGCTTTTTAGGGTGAAAAGAGTATCAAGATTCAGCTGAAATAATAAAATTATCAGAATCCCAGTATCGAATGCTCCCAGGTGCAGTAACCAGTGTGCACCTAAAAAGCGAAATCAAGATGCCATGCTTTCGTACACGAAGTCAAAAACTTAAGATATCATATGACCGTAAATCGTCAGTTGAGCGTGTGCACTTTTACGTCTACATATGGGTTTTAGTAGAAGTAAACGGAAACCAGAATGGACACAGGTGTATTAATTAACTCGCACGCACAATATAGCTTCAAACAATTTTTGAAGAAAACTATACTCAGAACTTGCAGACTGTATTTTTATGATGTTACGCGATTGCTGAATACGAAGAGTTTATGGTTGAAGTTGATCAATCTCGTCTACAACACAGGTGCGACCAAGATATACTTTTGTTTTCTGCACAAAAAATCAAATGCTGGAATTTTCAAATTACCGTAAATCTTTCATTAAATACACTTAAGTGTAAAACAGCAGAAAAGCCAGGAGGAAATTGTATTGACGGATAGAAAAGTAATATAATTATTTTTTTAAATGCAACTCGACGGTGAAAGTGTCAAACATAAATGATAATATTAGTTATATTATTTAAACGAAAATTCACTGTTTTGTTTTCTTTTGTTTGTCTTTTCTTTATTTGTAGACGTTATATAGTCATTGAAACACTGTAATGTATAGGAATACATGGATCTCCGTCATTGTTTTGTTTTATTGCTGTTGTGACCCTTCTGTTTTGTAGCCATTATTTTGAAGCTAGCTATCACTGTTTCTAATTCTCTATAATTACCAACTGTCTTCTTTGATTTTCTTGTTGCAGATTTTTCGTCTTTTTACGACGGAATCCTGACAGAATCTGCCACTGCAATGCTTGACTACAAAGCAACATAAATTGTACTGCTATTGATTATTTTATAACATCCTTGCGTTGAGCAACTAAATGACAAACTGTTCTTTTTTCTTTTCTGTTTACACATGTATTTTGAAACTTTAAGTGACAGAAATCGTGCTTTTGAAATTAAAACGTCCTTTCTAGCCGAGGAGTAATCCGATTACAAAGACAAATGACGTCATCAAACGGATTCACTTGAGGAGCATATCATCAAGAGGATAATTTTGTTTTCAGGAAAATACTCATTATCTGTTGTCAAATTCGGCAAACCACCGAAATGCAACAATAAATTGACATCCGTAAACGCGTTAATATAATTACTTCTTAACGAATAACACGAGGGAACATTATTTTCTGTTAAAATTCAAAATTGAAGTTTTATTGGGTATCGTTGTAATTGCAATTGTTGCAAATTTTTAGAAGCAATTGAATTATCATTTGAAATACATGCGCTTGCATTGTTCTGTTGGTTTTATCAACATATCCGATTATATTCTCTCAATTTCAGTCTTTTTGTATTTCAGATTTTTACGCCATCATGTAATATGATGTATATAAATGTCAGAAATTTACCCGAACTTACATAAATCATGAATTCCTAAAGTATAATATAAAAAGCAGGATTCCATAATGATTTAACAATAGAAAAATTCATGAGGGAATTTACACGCTTGACGAAAATTTGGAAAAGAATTATCTTTGAAATGCAGAGTTTGAAAGAGGTGTCATGGTGGTGTACGCCTTCCTGGTCGATCAGTCACACACGTTGTTTTTTCTGTAATCAAATCAAGAACACAATATACTCTTATATCTCTTACTGATAAATGATATCTGTTGTTTAATAACTACTATCAAATAAGTCATTAAACAGCCTGGTGGTGAAGCATAGTGTTTACAAATAAGAAACTATGTTAAACAATGGCACAATACTCCATGTTAAAACAATATGTCATTAGAATGCTCTGGTATACCAAATAACACTTTCTGACGTATATCTGGTATATTCACAAGATCAGTTAGGAGACACAGACAAAATGTGCATGTGAAAACAATTGTTCTCTAGTTTAATACTAGATATAATATGACCGTACCTTACGTAGATACTGGCTTATCGAATCTTTACTTCTTCTGAGTCAGAGGCATTTAAATAAGATCTGATTCGTGCGAAAAAAAGTACAGACCGGCTAGAAAAGCGGCACATTTAGTCCCCGTATAAATTTCGATAGTTTATACTAATATTTGGTATTCTACATCAATCTTTTCATATCTGTCCTAATATTTTATAGCGTAGTGTCCTTGAACAAGAAAGGTATATGGATGACGACTAGGTTCTAATATTTAAATTTCCCAGAATATTAAAGGGACAAATCAGTTTCCAATGTTGGGAAAAAGGTGAATTCATGTAATTTAATACTGTAAGTATGAGTAAAAATTGCTTACTTTAAATTTTCCAAACGTTGTTGGTACCTAAATGAGATTCAATTCGCTCTTGGCATAAGCGGTTGTTCGGTACATCTTAAGTTTCTTCTAAACTGACAAGGATGTCTTAGTAAGAAAAGCTTATACGCCATTCGTTTGTACACTCTACAATTGATCTGAAAGTGTGCGAGCACAGTATGATTAATTTAAAGTGATTATATTGATATACGAGAAACGTCGTATCATACTTAGACGATAGAGCTCGGGTACCTAGCAGTGAGCAATACTATCATGTGTAACTCGGGTACTTATAGGTTACGTAATCTGTTGTCCAAGAATGATTTACGTTCTGAAAAAAAGACTAATAATCTGCAAATGACTATTGCAAGAAATGTCCATATACCCACAGAGATTATATTTATTTATCTACCCATTCATTTATTCATTAAGTTAATTAGCCTGTCAATTATTCATTTTTCGAGCATTTGCGAAGAAAACGTCAGTACCTTTCGTAAGACAATCAGATGTGACTGGACCAGAGTTCACTTCCTGTTTGTGATGCGATTAGTATCTGCCATCCAATACCAACTGATATAGTAGGTATCTACATCTGTATCTATCCCAATTCGCCATTGAAGGTTTTAAATTGTTATGAAGAAACTTGGGCACAAATTTTATTCTATTGTTAGTAAAAGAGAGTGTCGAATATGGTCGACTTTGAAAAACAATAAAATGAACGCCCTCCAATATAAATAGTGGAAAACCAAACTAAAAAAGGTTTACAAGAAAACAATAATCAAAGTAACAATGCGCAGTTGTTTATCGAGACTTACGGTAAATGTTACAAAATAATGCTTAATGATACGTATAAAGTATAACTATATAATACATTTCTGATATGTTTTCTCTCGTTTATTTCCCCCACATATGTTTTTCAGTTGAGATCAATTTCAAGGCATATGTCTACCACATGTATAATTACATATATATATATATATATATATATATATATATATATATATATATATATATATATATATATATATATATATCTGTCTGTGTGTGTGTGTGTGTGTGTGTGTTATTGTCATTTCATCTTTTGTTTTACAACAAGCGTTTCTTTTATATCCTCTTGCGTCCAGCGTGCATAAACGTCGAGTTTCTGAAAAGACGATTACGTGACTAATTTTCATACGTAAATATGGACAATGAAATTTCTTAAATGACGTTATTACCGAATATAACGTAAAGATATAACTGAAATAACATTTGATATAAGATGCCTTGTAGTTCACAATTCAAAAAACAAATATTTAACACCTTCTCGACAACAAAATTGGAATACAGGTTTGGCCGTGATGGAAAGATTTTCTTGCAGGAAATTCGATTCTTTTTTTCCTGTAATAATGTCAAAATGTCCCTAATATGATTTTGAGTACTTTAATTAAATCTAGCTGGGCATTTCCCCTATTAGTATGTATAACGTCATCAGAATTATACATAACAGAATGCTCCCTCTTTCTTTCGTTTCCTACTCCCCCTTTTCTTTCTTTCTTTCGATTCCATCACTTGTACTCTATTAATTTTGTTAATCAAAATTGACCTTGTTTAAATATTTTGCCAATATTTATCTTATCCATGACTATAAAACCAACTTCGTGTTCCTGAAATACTTTCAACCTGGGCCAGGTGTTTGATTATTTCTATCGATAAGTCAATTAAGTCCATCTCATTGTCCCGGCTTCACCACTTATCAATGCAGTAACCAAATTCAGTCCCCATGTTGATTTTTTTTCAATCAAACTCATCGACTTGACGGAATTTCTTTTTAATTAATTTCTCTCATAAAATAAATTGAATTTTATTACAGAGCATAGCCACATGAAATATGATGTAAATGAAAACTGTACAATGAAATACTTGTGAATTCAGAAATCTGTTCCAAGGTACATGAAAATATGAGGAGAGGTCAGAGGTCAAAATGTTCTTAGAGCAAGGCATATACTGCAACAGTAGACCGTTACTGTTATCTGTATGCACCCGAGATAGGGGCCAGGCATCATAAAACTTAATACTTACTTAAGTCTATACGTTTACTCAACTTTGGCTAATCCTGAAATCTGATTGGCTGAGCACGCAAAGTTGAGAATATTCTCAGACTTGAGTAAATTCTCAAGATTTATGGTGCCAGGCCCAGAAAATGGGTTCATATTCTTGGTTTATCCGTTTCTCGATTTGTCTGTTCGCAACATTTTGGCTTCCATCTTTTGGTTTTCTCTACTTCTCTACTCAGATCCGATATGCCAAGGCGTGTTCTACATTTTATATACAGAGGGAAACTACTTTCCGATAACTTACAGTCACAGGAATATCGAGAATCGCGCTTAATTTCGACTTTCCGCAAATTCTACCGTCGGTATAAATACCTTGTTTGCAGTTACTATGTTTCACTAAATGAAATGTTGAGTACAGGTAGGTAGTGGTTGTTGAGTCGTCTGTACCGATTGTGACGGGGATTTAGTCCTCACTTATTTCATTTAATTTCTACTGTGGATTCACGGCAGGTGTGACCGGTCAACAAGGTGTTATTACTCTTCCGTGACACCTGATCCCGTCTCTAGATTTATAGAGGTCCGTGTTTGTCCAATGTTCAGCAGATTTATATATTGTATCCTTGACACACTGAAGATAAATGCTTTGGTGCCTGTAATTTTTATATTTTAACCATATTTATCATGAAGCTTAACATTAATGAAGTCTTGAAAGAATTCCCTCAGTAGTACTTGTTTCTTGTTTCAATATTACCCCAGTTTACCAAGGTGTACTTAGATGATCACATTTTCTTCAGAATTTTTTAATACGTTTGAAAATTCTTCAGTTCGGATTGATTTTTTTCTTTTAAAAAGGTAATAATTACTAGGACAGGATCGTAGGGTGAGGTGACTAAGACGTTTGATCTTTGATATTCACTAACAGCATATATAACGAATTATAAGAATATGGGCATACTTGAAGAATCCCACAATATGTTGTGACAAATAAACTTGATTGCGTTTGAGGCAGTTAGATGTTGAATTTTCTAGAATGGTAAAGGTACTATATGTTACACCTGGTTATACATCTCGATTGTTTGTTTGTTTGTTTTGTTGTTGTTTAACGTCCCACTCAAGAATATTTCACTCATATGGAGACGTCACCAAATGCCTGTGAAGGGCTTCAAATTCTGGCCTATGCTCGGCACTTATGGCCATTAAGCAGTGAGGGTTCTTTAACGTGCCGACACCTACTATGACACGGGACCTCCAGTTTTTACTGTCTCATCCGAAAGACAGGAAACCAACCTGTCGTCGGCGGGACTCGAACTCACGACCTAACGATCCAGATGTCGAGAACGCTACCGACTGAGCCAGGCCGGCTCTTATACATCTCAAACAAAGAGTTAAAAACATATATCATATAAACAAAATCGGAGATACTTGTCTGAGCACGGAACATATATATCTTATCATTTTAATTAAGACATATTAAGTTTTTCAAATTGCAATCCGTTGCTCCCGATGTCTTGCATCGTCCGTGTGTGCATCGAAAGTTAGCTTTTCAACAGTATAAACGTGTTTTTGTTAGTTCTCTTCAAACTTTGTGTGTAGTATTAATTAACAGTTTTATCATAATTTTGTGCTCCTTGTCTCTTATAGGTATGGAAGGGACTACTCTCATCAATACATTTGACCTTTGGTGGAAATTGGCATAAATATGTGTCATTTGCTTACTTTTAAATTGAAGATAAATTCAAAAGTGAGCACATAGTCATGTGCTCACTTTTGAATTTATCTTCAATTTAAAAGTAAGCAAATGACATATGTTTAGTTGCGATATCTAGTACATGACACTTAATTTGCAGTTGACAACTCTGAGCCACGGACCGAATTTACAAATGTAGAATACAGCAATTTACAACTGTAGAATACAGCAATTTACAATTGTAGAATATAGCAAATAACAAATGCGGAATACAGCAATTTACAATTGTAGAATATAGCAAATAACAAATGCAGAATACAGCAATTTACAATTGTAGAATATAGCAAATAACAAATGCAGAATACAGCAATTTACAAATGTAGAATATAGCAAATAACAAATGCAGAATACAGCAATTTACAAATGTAGAATACAGCAATTTACAAATGTAGAATATAGCAAATAACAAATGCGGAATACAGCAATTTACAAATTGTAGAAGCAATGTACAAATTGCAGAATACGTCAATCTACAAATATAAAATACAGCAATTTACAAATGTAGAATACAGTAACTTACGAATTGTAGAATAAAGCAATTTATAAATGTAGAATACAGCAAATTTACAAATGTAGAATACAGCAATTTACACATGTAGAATACAGCAATTTACAAATGTAGAATACAGCAATTTACAAATGTAGAATACAGCAATTTACAAATGTAGAATACAGTAATTTACAAATGTAGAATACAGTAATTTACAAATGTAGAATACAGTAATTTACAAATGTAGAATACAGTAATTTACAAATGTAGAATACAGTAATTTACAAATGTAGAATACAGCAACTTACTAATTGTCCTCCACAGTCTTAAACTGACATTGATCATGAATGTTGTGTTTTAACTAACAAACTAATTAACAAACAAACAAACTATTGACTAAATTTGTATGCGTTGTAATCTTAATCGATGAGTCTCGTCAAGGGCTGTGTCTATAACAACATTTCAAATCGATGTATTGATTTCACTGTCTGGCTAATTGGTAAAATGGATGAATTATATTGTCTTTGTTAACGTGACAAAACTTTAACACACAGCAGAAGGATTTAGACATGCTGAACAGAAATGAATCTCCAAAATTTTAAAATGACTTTTAAGTCTTTTAGGTCTGATTTCTTACTCGCTTATTAGAATTTTTACATTCGGGGAATAACAGGTGTGTTTTGTTTTTACCACATAAGTAAAATATTTACTATATATATATATATATATATATATATATATATATATATATATATATATATATATATATATATATATATATAATAATAAATTGTATATTTTGTGTATTCTTTACTTTACCAAAGAGTGTCCAAGATTTGTTCAGACAGATCCGGTTTTGATTTACACATAAAAATAAAAAGGGTGAAACTTCCAAGGAAGAAACCATATGCTCTCGCGAGCTAAGCCATTCATGGATATTTAAAGTCTCTGGTAAAATCTGGTAAATACTGTTCGCCATAATCGAACTTATACGCAATTTCATCATTACGAAGCAACAAACGAAATATGGTTACCAAATTGTTTCAAACCGGAAATTGGACCAGTAGATGGAATTAACACAATATGTTTCCCAATCTCAGATCTCCAGGAGCATGATATACTCCGTTACACAAATGTTGAGTCTATTAGTTTACAAGGGATGCTAAAGTTGTTGACAGACACACTAATAATTATACTCCTCTCCACCTTCCACCCTCTTTGCTTGGGCATAGAAAGAGTGGTACAACTAAAATTGTATTAGTGTGATACTCTCTCTCTACCTGATGGAATGACACTTTTATCATTCGTCTTCACTTGACCTCTGACCCTGACGCATCATCTCACGCGTCATCTTATCCGAACAATACCCAGCCATGCGTATACCTGATGTAGTGGAAAAATCGCAAAGCATCATGTCACAAACTTGTGTATCATTTCACAGTCACGCAGATCAACTGAGATACGATATTGATATATGGAATGTATAAATGCATCTATCCCCCACCCTTTGCTATTACATTAACGGCTGACATTTTCAGTTGCTGTGAACATTCTAGACACAAATGCGTTGAGTATGATGCTCGATTAAAAAAATACTTGTTTTGTTCCGTTCCTGCAAAAGAGTATATAGATCTACTCAAAGTTTTTATATATATGACGTTTTTATTGAATTTTCATCAAATGGGCAATAATTTCCATCATTTTTACCACAGTATATCATACATACACGAAAATGATGAAAATAACAGTATAAATTATGTTTTCATCTTCAAATCATGAAAACTGGTTATCACGTGACTCTCTGTGATACTTATTTGCAGTTTCAGAATTATATGAAAGAAGATATGTGAATTTGATAATCAGGAATAAATCACCTGAACGTGTCTTCACAACAAATCATTTGAACGTGTCTCCACAACAAATCATTTGAACGTGTCTCCACAACAAATCAATTGAACGTGTCTCCATAACAAATCACCTGAACGTGTCTCCACAACAAATCACCTAAACGTGTCTCCACCACAACATATCACTTGAAGTGTCTCCACAACAAATTATTTGAACATGTCTCCACAACAAATCAACTGAACGTATCTCCATAAGAAATCACCTGAACGTGTCTCCACAACAAATCACCTAAACGTGTCTCCACCACAACATATAACTCGAACGTGTCTCATCAACAAATCACCTGAACGTGTCTCCACAACAAATCATCTGAACGTGTCTCCATAACACTGACTGACATTTCTGTAATACTAAATTCAATTCATTAAAATACATTATTTGGAGTTAGTTTGCGGATGTTTTGGTTGGGGATGTAATTACTTTTATCATTTTTCAACTTGTTGAATTCGATCTATCAGACATATTGTAGGTAGTAAGAACAAAATTATTATTTCCGCATAAACTTTGTTTTTTCAGTAATCTCTTAATAATTTTGATTTGTAACTCGGCCCTATATCTATTTACTGTGATAAAGATAACCAAAAAAGGCCTAGATTTCTGCATTTTTCTATGTGCTGTAACACTGTTTTCGATTTGTAGGGTTGCAGGTTTTAAAACGATGAAATGAATAATACTGTTTTAATAAGTAGAAGTATTTTATGATAAATATAGAATTTTTAGGAAATTTTGGATATAGAATCTTTAAGTAAAATGTGTTGTCAGTTGTTGAAAACAAAAATTTAAACCTTCATCTGAAATATAAAGCATTTGGGGATATGATAATGATGATGTGAAAATAAATTAATTACAGACAAATATTTTTTATCTAAATGAATGGAATGTTTGAATTCAGAATGTTCATTTTTGTTTAATAAAATCTCCTTTATTCAGGAAATATTCATCTAGGAGTGTTGTACATTACAAATTGTGTTCATATTAAAAGCTAAACCTTTTAAATTTCCTGTTCTAGTATGCATCATCTCCTGAATACCCTTGTCCATTTTGTGAAACAGAACCGGGCTGACATGACACATACCCTAAGCTCAACAATGTGTTGTTGAAAATCACAATGGAGAGTGTGCCCATGAATGCCAGTCTCTGCTTAAATCATTATGAATTAAATTTCTGGCGATTAGTGTAGATTTCTTCTCGTGAGATGATGGATCTTAGAATCTGATGAAAACCGTGATATTGTAATATCTCAATTGAAAATATCAACAAAAGGCGGAATTAATAGAAAACCAATTGAATTTGGACGGAAGACTTTTCATCAAAAAGAATTATTAGGGTTGAAAGACTTGAAAGAAACGGGTCTGAACCTCGGATGTTTTCATCCGTGAGAGGTGTTGTCCTGGTAACTTTGGAGAATATTTTGGGTGTACGAATATAAGACTTTAAGCAATAAACACATAGCAGATATTTACAATGCGTTAAAAGGTAACTCAGAAAATATATCGGCAAATCTGTCAGTCACATGAACAAAATCTCCACTTGAAAATGTCATTTACTCGATATCAACCATGTCAATATTCAAGTTTTCTTCAATATTTGTAAGTTATTTATTTGAAGTTAAAACTAAATGTGAAACAATCATGTGATACACCATACTTCAGAATGTTACACGGGTCTTACATGTACTGTGTTAAAAGTAAAGTTTCTGCAGGTATCTGTTTATTTTATTTGTTTAGCAACTTTTAAACAAAAATTACGTGGCTGCCAGTGAATCCATACAAAATCGAAAAGTTTAGAATGTGTAGTTGTATGCTATAGTTCATCTTATATACTTCAGTTGAAAGACAAACTAAAACTCTAAAACACCCTATCTTTTGTGTAAACTTAGAATTCTATTGGCCGCGAAGCCAACATTTATTTCTCTTGGTGTCAATACAGGTTTGCACGTGATTCTCTCGACCAATCAAAACCGCCGTTTCTTGCACGGAATGTATCGACTCTCGAACGTGGGAGGCTAAGTTTTAGATTTCAACAGAGAACGAACGGTGAAAAGATCTATGAAAACATCCATGTCCCGTGAAAAAATTCAACTTTGATTCATGCAGGATAGGTAACAGTATGTCAATATTTCATCCATGTGAGACTATAGACAGATGAGTTCTGCTGATCACTGACACATTGGAGTCAAATTATGCATTGGGCCTACGGGCCTCGAACCAAAATGGCGGCGATTATTTGTTATGTGTTTAAAGTTTTTGTTATTTGGGAGTATATCCTCTTCAGACAGGCTTATGCCATCCAGGACAAATGTCCTTCATCGTGTTCCTGTTTAGGTAATCTTGTTGATTGTTCCAAGCAGGGGCTGATCAGTGTACCGAAGGATTTACCGTTTTGGGTGACGAGATTGTAAGTATTTGTCTTGTGCCTGTTTATGTTCATTTTGTTTACATGTTACGATTAGCAGGGTGCTGCACTGAAATATGTCTGGTCACATTAGACGATGGAACTGGCATCATGTCATTTGTATTTTACATTATTAGTTACGGTGTTGTATAATCTAAATTAGTGGCCACAAATTGAAATTCCAGTATGGTTGAACAAAAGTTAGATGTGTATTCACTCAGATAATGATAATACACCCCCCCCTTTTTGTTGTCAGCTGTAGTTTGATTTGATAAAACACAAAGTCAATATTCTGAATGCACTGAATGTCAATATTCCCAGAGTTATTCATATTGATATAGTCAGTATTTTAAAACCAGTCTTGATATATTTTCAGTATTTGGTTTATTTCTTTAAGTATTTGAAACAAAGCCTACTGCCAACAAATTCTGTCAACTATTTTTATGAAAACCAGTGAAAGTTGTCGACGACTTTTACCTCTCTTCAGAAAAATGTTCTTGATTTCTATCTATACACAGAGTTCACCAATACCTTTTTGCTGACTACATTTACATGTCTCCTATTCCAAAATATTGAAAGGGCTATTACATCTGTACATACTATTGCACAGGTGGAACAAGTGGAATGTTTTGGTGAATATTAGAAAACTGCTTTATTGGTTTACATATGACAAAGATAATGGTTATGAAAAAGGTAAACAAGGTATACCATAAAATTGAATCCATGAGTACATGTAGTTGACGTCAACTCAGTTGAATTATTGTTTATCATTTGTAAGTCAGGTTGACAAATTAAAATTAAATTGGTCGAAAGTATTCTTTCTGTGATAATTTGCAATGGTATTGATGAAAAATTAGATATAAAACTGATGTCATAATTATTTTGTAAATATTAGTGGATTAAAACAGATTTTTGAATTTCAAATTAAATAGCACAAATGTGTCACTAAGTAGTAAGTAAGACCTGAGAAACTTTTCAGGCTATTAACTAATAGAACTTCTGTATCAATATATCCTCTTAGGAATTAAAGTATTTGATCAATAGTATGTCACTATGTGTATATCTAATTACTGATTGGTTTTGTTTTAGAATTTAATGTTTATTGAATCAGTTGGTTTTAAACTGAAGTAAAAAATACCAGAAAATAATATTTTATTTTCTGATCAAAGTATAATGAGAACTTTGAAAAGTACATAAAAAGTTATTAAGGAAGATTATCCAGAAATAGAAACTAAAAACAAAAAACTCTGATTTTATAAAGTAAACTCTTTACAGACAAGAACTAGAATAAGGGTACATAATTTTCTTTATTTAAAATAGATATGAGGAAAGGACTGTGTATATATGTATGTATATATATATATATATATATATATAGTACTCTAACATCAATGTTTTCACCAATATTATGGTTTGATTGAACCTTTTCTGAATCCTCCTTAATTGAATAAATTATGGATGTCATATGGAACTCTGCAAAACCATGCGGAATGGGCCCCATTGTAATATGCTCTGAAAGCTTTCCATGTGTAATTGTTGGAAATATTGTTTCCATTTCCTTGAGTGGAAGTGTCACATTAGTATTTGTCAAACATTCTTGCTCATTTTCTGATAAACACATTCAGAACTTGTGTAGTAGCATAGCTAATAGCAGATTTAGCTTCAACTTTCACATTTTTCAATTTATTTATTGTCAGAACTAGGGTACATTTTTTGTATGCATTTTATCTGTCCTGAAATGTTCAAGGATGAAATTCATTTTTTATACCAAAGAATCCAGATTTCATCTGATCTCATTTACATGAATGTGAGTGAACTAGGGGAAAAAGTAATAATCTTATGTAAAAAGAACATTACACACATTAATGTGCAATAAAGTATGCAGCTGTAGATCTAAATATTTGATGCCTGTGTTTATTAAGTCATTTAGGCACATGGTTGAAAAAAAGTCTGACTGAATACTAAATGTACTTGAGATAATAAGGAGGAACATCTTTTTATCCACAGTTGTGTGTAATTTTGATGTAGAATCCCTTTCTTAATGACAGTACTTAGAAACAGTAAGATGTTTAAATATGTTGTCAGATTTAGTGTAAGTCAAATGAAAACAATTATTTTGACTGGTCATTTTGTCAATGATTTGTATGTTAAAATGGAGAACAGATTCTTAACTTTAGCATGGTAGACTGACTCTTTTTATATTTGGAAAGTATCTGTATATACATGTGTACATACATATAGATAGTAAAAATGTATGTCAAATTGTTTATGCATAATTCATTGATTTTGGTTGAAGGGGATGAGGAGATTTTAAAATGTGAAATGATGAATCTTAAGTTTCATTTTTAACACGGATTATTGGTAGTATGTGGCCTCATCAACGAAATCAAGCAATCTTAATAACACTTTATATCTAGTGACATTTAGGTTGATAAAATTAAAACAGATTAGTATAAAGAGATGTGTAGCCTCAATATGTTTATTTTCTGGGTAATATTTTAGCATATAGAAACTTCTTACCAGTATTTCCCAGACAAAGGTGCCTTATGAATGTTTACACAAACTACTCAAATTAACAGAAGAACGGAAAATTCTATACCCTTAAGAATGGAAACTTAAATTCAATAACCAGTATGGTTTAAACGATATTATAAAGTTTGTATTCACATTTCCAGCAGTTGAGTAAAGACAGATTTATTGAATGCTTGCATTACTGTGACAAAAGAAAAGGATTCATGTAATATTTGCTGTGTAAACTCCCAAAATTTTCTCCAGAAGCATTCAAGTGTCTTGTGCATGATATTAGCATAGGTACTGTAATTTGAAGTATTCTCGAAAATTTAAAAGTTTGAGGAGATAAAGTGTCTCATTATATTGCTAACATGACAATGTTTTAAACACTGCTTCTAAAAGTCGAGAGAAATTAGTGATGTTGAGGGCCTATTTAAGAAATAATGGAAAGGGTATCAACTAAAATATTTTCTGAAAAACCAACAAGAGGTACAATAGGGACATTTTCGTTTCATATTATAAAATAATCATTAATATCTAAAAAAAATTCCTTTCCTGATTGTGGAAAAAGTGCTGTTGGTGAATTACAGCTGAATGAAGCACTATTTCAGTACTTCTGACATGTATAACTGTTGTAAACTATGGTAGTCATGGTAATAGATATCAGAAATTTACCTGAATAAAAAAGTCAAAATTCATTGGTTTCAAATGTGTATTATACTGGTATGTGCTTTGAAAATGTTTTTAATTAAATACATGTTTTTAATAGATTTATTATTATACATAAAATATACACATATGTCTGTATTTCAACACAAACTAATTTATGCATATGTTTACACTCCTACCCTTGTCAATATTATGTTCATTTCACACCCAGTTTTCTTTTGGTTTAGAAATACAGACTTTTCAATGGCTTTTGAAACTCTTTGTTTTACAAACATTGAATACACGTGTATATGAAGTATATTTAAGTATAGAAGGAAGCAATATACACTTAATTCCACTTAGAAACATTGCCAGAGACTATGTATACAAGTAAATGGGTTAAGTGCTGTTGGTGTTAGTATGATGCTAGTGATTATATCTCCTCTTACTTTTCACACATTGCAATTCCCTCTAGGTCAGATTTAATCATTATACTGTCAATTAAATGTATGATCCAAAAATGGAGTAATTTTTCAAACTCTGCAGCATAGTGCATTTCACCCTTTTATATAAAGATTAGTTTATGAATTAAACAATTTTTTTCACAGAATAAAGAAAATTTCTTAACATGAAGGGAATATTTTTTACAGAACTTTTTTTATTCTTTCAAGTACCGATATTTTGCAACATGTATCCTTTTAACTTTCAGTTCTGAAAACTAAAATTGTTTCATGTGATATGAAGTTTTAGCCAGTTTAAAATTACATTTGTATTTATAGTGTATATGGTTACACAAAAATCATTTTGTTGTTTATTTTTCATGTAATTTTACAGGCAATTTTATGGTTACACGGTTATTGTGTTAAATGTACATGTATATGTGCATGTATGTTGATGTGTAGGTACATGAAACATGTACACATATCTTGTTACTGGTAAATATACATGTATTTGCAGACAAGTCTGTTTACTTGGACATAATTTATATTTCATGCACACAACTAGTGCTGTTCCTAGTTTATAGAAGTCAGAATCCAAATAACGTATACATATGCATCTTATTGTAATTCTGACTTTATTGGTTGAAGTGTACGTGTACAAGTATGGTATGTATTTCAGTACACTTTCATGTAAGTGTAAACATATATATGGCATTTTGTTTGTAGTTTGAATTGTGTTTTATGCCACAATCAACAATTTGTGAGTTATCTGGTGGCAGCCAGTTTTTGATGGTGGAGGAGAGGACCGGGTTACAGGTTACAATGTACCCGGGTAGAGACCACCAACCTTCCACAAGTAAACTGGCAAACTTTCTCACAACATAAGCTTAAGTTTCAGCGGGACTCAAACCCACGCTTACTAGAGGTGAGAAACTTTATGATTTGAAGCGTAAACAACACATGTACGGTATATTGTATGTTTCTTCATTCCTAATGCAGTGTACATTGAATTTTATAACATGCACAAGTGTACATGTACTTACATAAGATTTCAAATGGTTAAAGGTAGAGAAGTGTAGTACAAACTTTCTCATTTTGTTGTAGGGAACTGCAGTACAATGGAATAACAAGCATATCTGAAGATGACTTTAAAGGATTACCAAACTTAACACAGCTGTAAGTTTATTTTATTTATATACTTTTTATTATCAATTAATGTCAGATGTACTCATTTAGTTTCTTTCACCTCATGTGTGTACTACAGAACAGCAAATTAATGCAGCTTTTAATTACATATAAAATGAGTGATTATATCAATATCATAAGATTTTTATGTATTTTATTGAAATAGATTAGTGCAATACATCTTAATGTTGATTCAGGTGAGGATAGGGTAGGTCAACATTTAGATGTAGGCCCAAACAAGCCTTGCCTTATCTATATTAGTACATACTGTGGGGAGGGGGTGTGACAGTAGACTGTAGATGTGTTCAGCAGTTTTTGTAATCAGTTATAGTGTTGAACTCTATCATCTTAAAATGTAAAACATTTAATTGACTAGGAAGTGTGAAGAAGTATGAGCCTCGCCTTAAGATATACCCACTTGACTGCATATGCATTTATGTGGTCAGTCTGTTGAGGGTTTGATTATTTCTCAGCAAATGAGAATTTAAAGTTAGCTGCAGTTTAGTTTATTTTCTGGTTTCTGTGAATAATAATGTCACCAGAGCAGGGAGCTAGAATTTGAGTGTTGTTACTGGTATAGTACAACATACCCAGCAACTCAGAAACTGCTGCTTACCTTCCCCAGGTAAACTGGTAGACTTATATCCTTTTAAACAGTACTGTCTGAAGTCAGACTCTAACCTTGACTGACTGGAGTAGTGGAAAAGCATCAAGTTTTGATTTGATTTGATCACATCCTAACTATGTATAAATTAAAATGTAGGGCCCAGTGGAATTGAGTACATATATTTCTTTCACAATAATCATATTACACATTGATTATATTGCTTGTCAATTATTTGTTTGCTTACCATGTTCATTGCATTCCTATATATTATAATCTATACATGTAGATGTTGCAGGGCTCTACAACACTAAAAAATTCACTCTTCATTTGGCCAGTGAACCAGAAATTTTACTAGCCAGCCAGGAACTTTTACTCGCCAATATATATATATATATGCTCTAGTTTATCGAAACTGAATAATCAAATTGGTTGTTGTAAAGCGCATAACAGACCATGATTTCGATAATGTAATTTCACAGTGAAAAAGGACAAACTTTTGATTTCCGGTTCGGGGAAAAAACTGGTCGCAATGTGGCGACTGAATGAGGATAAACACTCGGCAAAATCTTAAAAATGGTCGCATTTGCGAGTGATTTGGTCGCATTGTAGAGCGCTGTGTTGGATGATGCTCTGTAAGCTTTTGTGAAGCAAAGTTACAGAAAGTGATTCTAACCAGATTACAGCTGTAACGGCTTGTATTAGACAAGACCATGACTATAATCTGAAACACAGAAAGGCGAAGTGTTACTGTAGAGGGGTGTGGGAGTATTCCAAAAATATATACATATTTCATTTTGTTATTTTTGTTATACATACAAAATGTCTTGTACAGAGGTCTGATTGGCATGTAATATGACATTTACAATTTCTCAAGTTCTGTGATGCCCTGTCTTTAACTCCTTCACCCCTGAAGACACATTTGGACTGACCTAGGACCTAAGTCATTGATTTATGGAAGAGTACATTGTTTTCAGGGGTTGATGAGTTAATAAGTTATACCCAGTATTAGACTAATGTCACTTCTACAGTTAGGTACATTTAGTTGGTCTTCAAAATTAACAGAATCATACATTAACACATACACTGAACATATGGATTTTGATTTTTTGCAACATGGATACAAACATCTACATTGTTGAGATTTAAGTTAATTTACATTTTATGTTCAAAATTCACTTACTTTTTCTTTACATACAAATATATTAAAAGGATGGAGACTATGTACTGGATAACATCAAATTCAGATGCAAGTGTATGAATACAGTTCATTTTGTAGGTCAAGAACCATTACGCTTTCTTATTCTTTCCTGCAGTTTATTATGTTACACATGAAGTGTTTTGGGCTTTATTGATTTATTTAATGTATGGGAGGCTATTTATTACAATACATGTTCATAAATTTGTTTATATTGTTCACAGTCTGCCTTCTTTGTTCCCTTTGTGTAGTAAAATGCATCCAATATTATGAAATAAGACTTTCTTTTGTGTATATTTATATAAAGTAAATTGAACTTGATATTTTGTGTGCGTATGAGATGGATGAATATAGATACATGTCTTTTGTTATACGTATGAGATTGATTTAGATATTGTGTACATTTGAGGGTAAAATAAAAATCTTTTCTGGGTGTATTTTTGCTTTAGATTGGTACAGGCAAATTTAAAACAACTTCTTTTGTATAAGATTGATGTGTACCCCTTTTGCGACAGATGATACATGTATTTGATCTGGACCAAAGATTTTTTTCATGCTGAACTCTAAACTGAACTTGGTTTCTACCAATCAGAACACATGCATCTTAATTGTAATGCTAAAGTAAACGTGTGCTTCATTGGTAGAGAAAGGAGTTGTCTTGGCTTTGAGCATGATTTTGGCCGGGTACTTCACCGTGGCACAATATGTATGGCTGTGAGAAAAGTCTTAAAGTATTTCACTAGACATAATGAACATTGTGCAAAGGTGAAATTGAAATTAGTATGGGTGTGACTTCTGTACATAAAGATACTGTCTTAATCAGCAGGAGCTTATATACACAGCTGCACAGTTCCTAATCACTTGAGCTTTACACCAATACAATAGAAATTAACTCAGACAAAAGCACTGATTTATGTGTAAATGATCTGTTAATTTAGGTTACATTCAAATACATATATGTTGTGATGTAGCTTTAGTACATAATAGTACAGTGATATGACATGTTGTGATGTAGCTTTAGTACATAATAGTAGTGATATGACATGTTGTGATGTAGCTTTAGTACATAGTAGTACAGTGATATGACATGTTGTGATGTAGCTTTAGTACATAGTAGTACAGTGATAAGACATGTTGTGATGTACTATACATGTAATATAGAATGTGCATACATACAACTGTTACTAGCAGGTGTTGTATGTGTGTGTGTGTGATACTACAGTACTACTAGCGACTGCTGTACATGTTAGTATACACAAATATTTTTCGAAGCATGTATATGGTTTGTAAGTGTGTGTGTATGGTGTGTAAGTGTGTGTATGGTGTGTGTATGATGTGTGTGTGTATGGTGTGTAAGTGTGTGTGTGTGTGAGAGAGAGATACTACAGTACTAGCAATTGTTACTTTGTCTCAGATCACAAAAATTTTCATTGTTAAATGAGGTGAATGTTTTATTAGTGGAAAATTTCCTGATTTATCAATATCATGACATTGTATCAGATGCTCTACTCATACATAAAGGTAAAAGAAAGCAAAATCACCAGTTTTTAGTTTTTCCATTTTTAGGTCTTTAAATGTGAGTCAAGTCAGCAGGACATTGCTGGCGATTGTTAGAAATTGAATATGGTAACTCTTGAGTGTAGACTATAATTTGGAAAATCACTACTGTGGATCATCAGGTGTCTGTGTTATTTGTCAGAATTATAAATTATTATTGAAACTGTAGTCGGTTTAAAAGGACAGGAAAACTATAGTCGGTTGAAAAGGACAGGAAAACTGTAGTCGAATGAAAAGGACAGGAAAACTGTAGTCAGTTGAAAAGGACGTGAAAACTGTAATCGGTTGAAAAGGACAGGAAAGCTAGTCAGTTGAAAAGGATGGGAAAACTAGTCATGGTCGTTACTTAAAAAGGACCAGAAAACTAGTTGGTTGAAAAGGACCAGAAAACTGGGGGAACTTGTAGTTAGTTGAAAAGGACTGGAAACGTGTCCTGGCAAAGTAGTGAAATGAATTAAAGGGGGAAAATATATGTACAAATTTGATACAATGAAGGCTCCTGACATGCAACATAATGTAGGCCCATGTGTTTTCCAATCTTCCTCCAGTTCCTTCCTTTTTAAGCCAAAGTTTGTATGATACGCATTTTAATCTGGTTTTAATGTTATAGACAAAAGCTGCCTAGCAATTGAATTCTGTTTTTATGTACAACTACTTCAAACATTATCTTGTTTGAATTTGTTGGTAACTTTTATTGGAATTTAGCTGCAACAGGCCAGGTGTTCATAAAACAATCCGCTTTGGTCAGGTAGAACAAATAGTTTTAAATTACTGTATAGTCATTTGTATGCGTAGTTGTTCAGGTGTAGCGTGTAGAGAGGCTTGTTGGAGTATTTAAGACTTATATTGACAAGAATATAACACACATAAACAACTTTACAGTACCACTTCAGCTTTGGGAATGAAAAGGAGTTTTGTTAAAGTCACAAAGGAAGAAAATAGCAAGTTTTATATACCAAAGCACACATTTAATAAGAGGGCAAATTTAATTCAAACAAGGTGTGAATATTAGGTGTACTACAAAAATCACAAGTTTTGGCTCTATCAACATGTACAAATTCTTTCTTAGTGTTTGTTTTTAATAAATCAATCAGCTTGATTACCTTCACACTGCAGTTTTATGATTTTTTTATTGGACTGTAATATTGCATAAGACTTTTCTCAGTTGTGATGTACATGTATTTGGAATTAGGCATTGAATATGTTATGATTCTAATTGTTTCAAGTGGAACATAGAATGCTGAGAACAAGCATTATCTGTCTGAGTACATGCCTAAATGCATTCAATGTGCATATGTTACGTACATCAACATGCTTATATACATACAAACACACCTACAAATACAGACACTCAGAAATCAGACAGATATGTAACCCACAAAATATTTGTATACGTGTTTAGTTTTGTCAATATCAATCCAGTATGTCGGGGGGCTGGAATTAATACAGCAGTTACAGAACGATCATATGAAGTATTGAACTTTTAATTTTTAAATTCAAAATACATTTGATATGATAAAAAGAGATAATGGATTAATAACTACTTCACTTGTAAATGCATTAGAACAATAACATGGGTCATTCTTCCTATATTTACTGAGCTTCAGGAATTTACTCAACTTAAGTTCACTCTTAATCTGCATGAAAGACTCAGTTGGACGTATTGTGTATTTTTGATTTGTTAGCAAATGATTTTGTGTGTGTCACATACGCTATTGTCTGATTTTGTTGGTGATTCTGTTCTCAATGGATTTGAACAGAAATTTGACTGGTGTGCTTCTCATGTGAAGTGCAGGCATTTAAATTAAACATTTCTGAGTCAACATTTCGCTTTTAACAAATCAAAGCATTTTCATTTTGTCTCGATCTTTGTTGGCTTTTGAATTTAAAGTTTCAGAGGCGAGAAGGAAGGATACTTACCAAAATACATGTACAAAAATAGTTAAATAATTTGTCAGTTTTATGTATACAAGGACAGACGAGTACAAAAGACCAGAGCATTAGACCGTGAAATTAATCATTGTATTCAATATTTGCTTTTAATCTCCGAAACTGATATGTGTCAAGCCCTAAGTGGATGAGATAGCCTTTACTAAATTTAAATGACCATGTCCCTGGCTTGCACCAGGTCAAATTTGATAAGGGCTCAGTGCATGAAAGAAAAAAAAAGAATACAGAATAATGGTTTAGATTGTTAGTGTGGCAGTTTTCAAATGAAATTGAGTCATTTTAAAACTGTGAAGTGTAATTTGTTTTAAATTATTTATATGTAAGTACGAGATTTCATCTTGTATGTTTTTGTGATTAAATCTCATTTTCTCAGCTGACCACTACAAGAAGCGAACACCTGGGGAATTAAGACTGCTTATAGTAGATTTTATGCCAAGGGGGATTTGTGTTGGCCTATTGTAGTAATAATGTAGAAAGAGTGTTATGACTGTTTTTTGGGTCAGTTTAGCACTTAAGGTGTGAAGAAATATGCAGGTTTTGTTAAGGGCTGACGATCTGCTGTTGTTCATTTGTATAGCCGGATTACTGAGCTAGAAATGCTGTGTAAATATGAATATGTTCTATTTCATGTGGTCGTAGAAACTACCTTTGTTTCAGATCTAGTTTATTTCTCTGACTGGTTCTTCCTTTTACAGTTTCAATAAATTTTTCCAGGATCTACATTTGTAGTACTTAGCTCAATTTATAATTCTTGATTTAGTTTATTCACATCATTAACAATGATAAAATATTGGACAATAGGATTTGATGTTTTTTGGAAACTCATTTAAGTGTGAATGTATATAACTAGATAACAATATAGTTTTTTATACAAATGTAAACTAGACATCAACCTGACCTCCCCTCTTCTTGTAACTGTAACAGAGGCTGTGATAAATTAAGTGGAAATTGAATTCATTTTGGACTAAACCACATGACAAGATTCAATTTTAAAAATAATCTTGAGCATCAGTTTAAAAATGATTTTGTAGCTGGTACTTTGACAGTTTAGGTGTAAGTTTATAAAAACGATGAATTGTTTTGTACTGCCCTTCATCAAATAACAATCTACATGCAGGAATTCACTTTGACACAAAACACTAACTTGTAAAGCAACCCAATAAGAACCCAGTGTTGCAGGGTAAATTTCCAGTAAATAAAATTATGAAATGATTGTTATAGGTTGACATCAAACAGTAATGAAAAATCAAAGTACTTTAATGCATTTTGTCCAAACCTATAAAATATTCAAGTTTATATTGAATTATTTTTTAAAACTTTTATAGAGTATGGAAGGAATTAAAAACTGAAAAAGCATTTGGAAATTTAAAGTTAGATTTTAAGAAAAAATTGTATAATTATTTTATAGATTGAATTGGTAAGTAAACTACATGTACTTTGTTAAATTTTCTGTCTTGTTAGTTAAAAGTAAAATTTTGTGATGAAAATGAAAGTGAATTACATTTGATTCATTATTAATGGAAATGAAATCAGTTCAATTTGATCTTTCATGAAGTATAGTTATAAATGTATATGTATGGATTATGAAATGTACGGATTATGATACATGTATGTATGGATTATGATATGTATGGATTATGATATGTTTGGATTATGATATGTATGGATTATGATATGTTTGGATTATGATATGTATGGATTATGATATGTTTGGATTGTGATATGTATGGATTATGATATGTATGGATTTTATGACAAATGATAATAACTTCAATTCATTTGAAAATAATGACAGATTTCTTGCCGTGTTGTGTTTTTCAACTTCCACTTTTTATTTGGTAATGTGATTAAATTAAATTTAACTTTTATCCAACTATTCAAGTTGGATTCCAGTATTGTGGAAGGTCATGCTTCATTTTGTCATGGCAACCCTTTGTCCATTCAATTACTTTGCATATTGTGGAGACATTATTAGCTAGATGAGGTAAAAATTGGATAGTTTTCACAATGTTTTTCTTTACTTCAGTTCCCCTTAATATCGTGTAATTCATTTTTGAATTTTGTTTGGGACTAAGACTCACACACTTGATCGATTTTACATCAGCACCTTTGCTCTCGTCTTTTTCAATGTAGCCCAACGATTGCTTTTAAATTGTATGATGTGAATGCTTGTTTGCGGATAAATAATTCCTCCCCCTTGAGTTTTATGGCTGAAGCGTGAATTTGAATATCGTATGTACCAGTTTCCCGCGTTCCCACATAAAAGCTTGCATTAGATTTAGATTACAGAAAAACATCTCTTTTTATTTGCATCTTCAAAGCCAACGAATAGATTTATAATATGTGTAAGCATGTACCCTGCGTAAATTGGATAGACATAATCGCATAACAACAGATTTCTGTTGGTGACATATCTAATTCTCTGTATGATTGGTTTGGGAGAAGAAGTCTTATTAAAGTTTGGCCACAGCTGAACTTCATGAATGTCACCTAAAATTTACTTAAAAATTAAAATTTATTTAAAAAGTTTAAACTTACATGATATTTCAAGTTTATAAGTCATCCTTGAAAAAAGGGAAGATTATGAATTGTAACTAAATGACTAGAGTAATTAAAAGAATTTGTAATCTGATGTAATAAATATAAATAGATCTGTATCAGTGCTTACAAAAGTAGAAAGATTTTCAGGAAAATTGAATTAAAAAGTTCTCTTTTGGTAAGAATAATTTTAAGAAGTAAATGAAACTTTAAATTAATTTGTTTAAAATGTAAAGTAAAATATTAAAGGCTTAATGACATTTAAATGAATACTGACAATAAAAATATATAAGAGGATAATTTATTTAAAGGTATTTGAGCCAGAGAATGGTGTACCGGCTAATGTGCTCAGATAAAATCAGGAGGACTTGTTTGACTTTATCAAGATCAAAGAAATTTAGATGGTAGTAACACATCTCCTTATAGAAAATGATTGTCATTGGTTAACAAAGTATTATTGTATTTAAACGAGACAGTAGATTAGATCATTGTGATTTCATCTTTGTATCAGTGTTAAAGCTGTGAATTTTTCATTTTTTTGATTAAAAGTTCAGTTTGTAATTGGGGGGGAAATGGCATTATGGATTGACACTTTGTGAAACCTAAGGTACATTATTGGTAACAGTAACAAACCTGCGACTTGGGTATATTACTATTGTAGGTATACATAATACTAGACCTTTCTGGACAGTGTTCTCAGTATGTTACCTTACAATTTTCTGGTCATTAAATTACTCTTGACCAGTGATGTCCATAAACTTCCCATATAATTCTAGTATGATCAGTTTTCATTTAAATATTTGTTCTTTTTGAAATCAAGGGTGTTAAACAAGTGGGGATATATTAGGAGTTTGTATGTTAAGTTTCCCTGCTTCTCAACCTAGGGCATCAATAATAACTACTAGTTGCCATTATGATCTTAATGCACCAGGAGTTTTAACAAGCAAATCAATTTCAGTTTATAAGTCAAGCATTGATTATAATCCTCCCAGTGGTACATGAATGAATACTGGGTTGTAGTTAGCTAAAATTCAAATTGATATCAAACTATGGTAAACTAACAATTGCTACATTTGTATAAAAGTTGAGCTCCTACATATTCAGTTCCACATTTAATATCTGGTTTTTTGTGTCAGTAAAAAATGCTGCCTCTTAAGTCTAAAGTTGGTAGTGAGGATAGAATATCACGGTTAAATGGTAAATTGTTAACATATTATGTTTGGTCACTGAGCACATTTAACTTAATCTAATGATAATGATACCTAAGTTTACAGCACGATGCAGACTTTTTTTAAAAGGGTTTTCCTCTTCATCAAATTTCATTTTCACTTTGGATAGTGGGTAACAAAAATGCCATTTACAACCAAAGGGTTTGTAATTTTGACTGCTTTATTATGAAAACTGAAATCAGAGATGAAATACATCCCACTTTTGGTCCCCATCTACATCTGCTTCATGGCTAGATTTTAGTTTGCAGGTGATGGCACAACACCCATTTCTGCTTGACAAAGTTTTGGTGGTGTTGTTTTTTTTTTTATTTTGCTTAATTTTGTATCAGTATTAAAGCTATGCGCAACTGCGATCAGTTTCTAATTGTAGGTTTGGAGTTGTCGAGGATGAAAGAATTTGCCAAGATTTATGACAAAACATGATAGCCCCAAATTGTAATGCTTCTGATTAAACTTTTGGAAAAAAGTAGACTAAATTATATCCATTTACCTATTTGTAAATCAGGTAAAGATTTTATGCTAATGCCCTTTATATATCAGCTGATTTTACCCCCATAAAACTGGAATCAGTTAGTACAGCCCTGGGAATTTTGGGTTTCTGTGTGTAAGCCTCTATCTATCCTTGTTAGCACCTGCTGGGTTGAAGTCTTTTATTGCAGTTTCATGTATGCTGTTTTAAAATGCAAAGTAAAAATGTTGACAGCATGTCATGTCTTAACTATCATCATTTGTACAAAACAAATATCTCCTTATTATCATTTACACCTTCTTATAACACTTCATGGTGTTTTCCTGTCAGTTAAATAATTAATTTGTTTGGAAATTCATGTCTGTGATTATTTACTTGTGAAGTTATATGTAAATGCGTATGAATTATGTATACATGTACAAATGTATATAAACCTGAGTGAAATTAAGACAAGGACATACATAATAATTGAGACTATTACTTAAGTCTAGAGAATTTTGCTCTACTTATTTTATCCTAAAATCTGATTGGCTGAGCAGGCCAAGTTAGTAGTACATTGTACCCTCCGACTTAAGACTATTTAAGTTTTCTGTAAGTGGGTTCAGGTGTGGCTCAGTGATAAGCAAACTAAACTGATGTGTATGGTATTAAGTCCATTTTATAAAAGATATTTGATTTATTGTGAAATTCAACTCACAGACTTTAATTACAGGAATATCTGACTCTTGTTCCATACGATGTTGAGTCGGGTATTTTGCATATTGATTTCATTAAATTACTCAGCAAAGTTGAAGATAAAGCACGGGTATGAAAATAACAAAGGAAAAAAAGTGACACTGACTTTCCTGTTCATTGTTGAAGTGTTTGATATTTTCTTCTTAAATGTACATGTAGGTTTTGTTGCAGATATGTGTACATATATTACACATTAACCTTGAATTTTGTTTTGACGGTAGAGGGGATGTATAAACCTTTGTATTATATACATGTACAGTGTTCATATATTGAGCAGCAATATTTTTGTTTATGTTAATTTAAATGACAGAAAAGTATAGATAAGTTCTCTGTAGGATTTCATTTTTCTGACACTAACTGGAATAAGACACAAGATTTAGCTGACTGTGAAGTCTTCTCATTAATTCAGCGATTTGATCACAGATTAAACAGGTGGCTGATAACAATGTTGTCCTTATCACGTTTGTAGCAGTCTGTAGATAGTTATTGGCTTGGTAGATCAGATCAACAGTTACAATTGCTGGATTTATCCTGTGGGATGCACCATTAGCTTTCCACATTTAAAATATCTAAACCTATAATTTCATCTTTTTGATCCATCAGTTATGTACATATATGATACATTTAGTGTGTGTAACAGCACAGGATGTGGAAGGGGAGATTGTTGACAATTTATTTACTTGTTAAATCATATGTGTAACATTTTAGTTACAGTGATTTGGGGGATCAGTTTGTAAATTGTAACTAAGGAAGTCTTTGATAATTAAATGTAATACAGAAATATTTAATCGCAAAAAAACCAGTATAAAATGTGCCTTTTCAGTTTTGGGGTTAGGTATTCATCTCTAGTTCTATAATTGGTTGAGAACTTTTATATTACGTTAAACAGAGACAACTGTCCTTTTGTTTAACATTTACTCTGCCAGGTCCTGACAGTTAAGTCTGTTTAATCTGTAAAAATAATGACAATTTTCAGTCTGACACTTGATGACGGTTGAAGTAATTGAGAGTAGTGGTTCTTTACAGTGATTACAATTGGTGCAGCATATCTAAGTATTTGATATTGAAGTCAGCACATGTAGAGCCCAAGCCTGGTCAATATTGACGTGTCAAATTCACCAGGAGGCTTAATGAAGATGAAAGTCAAATAAAACTTTCAATACTTCTCTTTCTGTAGAGTTGAGAAGAGAAACATTGTCCTGGTTTAAAAGTCTCCTTCATTCTTTGAAAGTTTGAACACTCTTTTAAGTAAATTTAAACAATAATTGTTTGATCATCAGCAGAGATATTTACCAAGCCAAATTTATATTGGTATAATTTTCAGGTGTTAATTTTCAGTTTGAGGAAGATCAATGACACTCGTTGGAGTATTGAAATTTGTTTAGACCAAGATTTTTTCCATTCCAAAAAAAACCCAAATACATGTACTATATATATAAAACCTGCTGTAGCAGCCACCTCTATATAAGGATTACCTGTTTATAACGGCCAGATTTT
Source organism: Atrina japonica (assembly GCA_030159075.1). Taxonomy (NCBI): domain Eukaryota; kingdom Metazoa; phylum Mollusca; class Bivalvia; order Pterioida; family Pinnidae; genus Atrina; species Atrina japonica. Next base: position 1,520 of record BROG01000779.1, on the reverse strand, counting down.
TAAAGTCCCTTGACTGCATACTTCAACTAACTTGAACCTGTGTATAAGGGTCACCTGCACATACAGGTCAATATTTTCTGGTCCCTTGGGTGGCCCCTATATACAGGTTTCATTTTATTTATATATATATATATATATATATATATATATATTTATATATATATATATATACAAACATACAGTCATACACACATTTCACACACACGTTTAATGTATATGAGAGAACTGAATACATGATATGCATGTGTATTGTAAGTACATGTTCATGTATCTGCCTGTACTTACTTTGTACTATTATTTAAAAAAATTTCAGTTTTAGAGTGTTCTTCTAATTATGGTTCTGTTCAGTCTTGATCGGTATTGGGGAAAAGTTGTGACGATCAATTATAGACTTGCTGTGATAAGTTTTACTGGATTATATGAACTGTTCTGTAGTAAATGGTGTGTAATGTACAAATGTAGGTGAAGTCTGTCCCCCAAAATTATGTCATTATATTTAAACACAATCATATGCATACCTTCCTTTATAAATTATGTACATGTGTAGATATATACAAAGTGCTGGGCAATATATTTTTCCAAAGAAATATTTTATTGCACATGTTTAATATCAATTTGAAGATGCAAATCTGCATTGTAAAGACTTTTTTGCATGTAATTAATTGATGTCTCAAGAGTTAGATGCTTTTTTTCTACATTATTAGTATACCACCAATGTTAAATGAGGTCATGTTTGAAGTATGAGCCAGAAACTAACTTTTGTGTTTCTCAAAACGTATTAACATCCAGAAATATTTCCATGGTTGAAATAAAACCTTGTCAGTTTTTTTTTTTTTAAAGATAAGTCCCTGATAATAGCTTTTTGTTCTGAACACATGTGTGATTATTTTGGGAAATTATGCAAATACTTTTTCACCTGTCAATCTCTCTCCTTCCATCCCCCTTTCTCTTACCCCTCACCACCCCTCTCCACGTTAATTTCACATTATTTATCTACATTTGTTTTATATAGATACAATAAATTGTTGGCCATTAAACTTGTACTAAATCCTAAATTTGAGCTTCATATACTTTTTATCTTTACATATTTATAGTTTTACAACTTCCAAACTGTTATACTGTACACAGTACATAGTGCGGGGATGACTGGAAAATAAATCTCTTATTTGAATGTAACACTCCGAATGAACACAAGGTGTTGTAAACCTGTCAGTGTAAATATATTGAAAGAGATGTCATAACGTTGAAATCAGCTTGGTGATATTAACACTTGAAAAACAAAGTGATTAAACAATGTAGAAGCATGGTCTAGCATAAGAAAAGACAAATGTACATGTGTATAGTTGATTGAAAATGTAGTAAATCTCCTCTCTTTGTGACAGTTTGTACTCAAGTGTTCCATAAGTAGGACTTTCAAATTGAACTTGATACATTGGACTAGATTCGTGCTGTAACCTTCACAGATTTGGATTGATTTGAATTTACTAAAATACATGTACATATATATATTGGTGTTGAAT
>BROG01000778.1:0-323521 GCA_030159075.1 Atrina japonica | reverse complement strand
CTGCAACACTTTAACAGTGTGTCACTATGAAAACATTCTGGTAAGGTATAAAGAAGTTAGGGGCTGAACTAGCGGAAGGACAGACATCGCCACAATCTAAAGATGGGCGTCTAAAATGTATTCAGTTTTACTTAACAGGGTGACCAATAAAAAACCAAAACAGAACCTATACAATTTTTATTTATTAAATCCTACATAAGTCCAACAAAATTCTAATTTGCAGGACTAAAACTTCAGTCTGTGTACGATAATTTCCTAAAGTTTAAGTTATTTCCATCGATATACATAAAATAATCTTTTTAAAATATGCTCGAAATGGCCTCGGCGTTGGAGGCATACTTGCATAAGTCGCGCAAAATTGTCAATTACACATTCCCACATGCTGTGAGGAATATCTCAAGGATAATGTGTACCAGAACAATCCTCAAACAATCGAAAAAACACTTTCCATGACAAAGTACAATCACTATAATGGCTCTCTACTGGTCCAACCTGAACCCTAAACCTTTACTCCCAGAATAATAAAGTTCATAGCTTCAGTGGCGATCTTTCTAAAATGTTTATTCAGTTTTTCTTTACAATGCATACAAGTAGTCTAAAACAGATTTTCTTAGACAAAGTACTTATCACCCAGACAAAACCCATGTGTACGAAGTGGTGACCGCCATACCTAGAAGTACACACAAACATAACTAGAATATTGCGAATCACAGACGGACCCTTTTGTATATACATTGTATATCATTGTAGAGATCAGAAAAATATTGACACTGTGAATCACAGACGGACCCTTTTGTATATACATCGTAGATATCAGTAAAATATTGACTTTGTGAATCACAGACGGACCCTTTTGTATTTCATTGTAGTAGAGATCAGTAAAATATTGACATTGTGAATCACAGACAGACCCTTTTGTATATACATTGTAGAGATCAGTAAAATATTGACATTGTGAATCACAGACAGACCCTTTTGTATATACATTGTAGAGATCAGAAAAATATTCACATTGTGAATCACAGACCCTTTTGTATATACATTGTAGAGATCAGTAAAATATAGACATTGTGAATCACAGACGGACCTTTTTGTATATACATTGTAGAGATCAGTAAAATATTGACATTGTGAATCACAGACCCTTTTGTATATACATTGTAGAGATCAGTAAATATTGACACGGTGAATCACAGACGGACCTTTTTGTATATACATTGTAGAGATCAGTAAAATATTGACATTGTGAATCACAGACAGACCCTTTTGTATATACATTGTAGAGATCAGAAAAATATTGGCGCGAGGTATTTTCCATACACACCTTCCATAAATTTTGATACATTCCAGAGAAATGTAGAATTCAGAGCGCTAACAACAAGTGAACAGGGGAAAAACTAAGTCAGGGGCAGTAAGCCGCACAAATATTATCCTATAGCGTTCATTTTAAAACTTGATCAAGCTTTTGTCCATATACCTCATCATATCATATAAACATGGCTGGAATATGTAGATTTGAGAGTACTAATGGCAATTGTTGATGGATGGAATGAAACTAGAGTTCCGCATTAGATTATGATTACACGTAACAGTTTAGTACGAAAGCCGATTGGTATCAAAGATAAAAATAAAATTATCTCGTAATTACGAGATAGTTATCTCGTTATTATGAGAAAAGATCTCGAAAGAAAAGATCTCGTAATTACGAGAAAAATTATGTCGTTATTACGAGATAAGCTCTCGTAATTCCGAGATAATTATGTCGTAATAACGAGAAAAGATCTCGTTATTACGAGATAATTATGCCGTTATTACGAGAAAAGATCTCGTAATTACGACATAATTATGTCGTTATTACGAGAAAAGATCTCGTTATTACGAGATAGTTTTCTTGTAATAACGAGAAAAGATCTCGTAATTACGAGTTAGGTATAGGAAATTACAGTTAATTATCCGTAATATATATAATAACTCGATATTTCGGAATAATAATTCGAAATTTGAAGTGTGTGTGTGTTTGTGTGGTTCATTATATGTAATATTTTCGTCATTTTAATAATAAATACAAAAACATGAAATTTTATTATTCTAATAATGACCATGTCTTGCTCATTGGCAACGAGGGTTATGTCGATATCCAGTTAATCGTTATAATTGAGTAAATTAAATTCTCTTTAACTCAAGTAAACATGATAAATTTTCGTTTTCTTTTTTTTCTTGAGATATTGGAATATTTGTCCAGATAATCAGTGTTATATGATCAATCACTAATGTTCAAAATTAAGATTAAGATTAATTCCATTGGCTTCACGTAGGTCTCTGACCAGTTGTTGTGCTGACCAGAACTGAATGCATCTATTAACCACTCTAAATATATTAACTCGATATTTAGAGATAATAACTCGAAATTTCTGGATTATATATTTTTTCACATGGCAGAATTACTCTTCCATAGAATTATATCCCCCGCTGTCGTATAATAATCAAATTGCGGCCGGTCGGACCGAAAATAGCCGAGTCTCCATAATTTCTTATCCCTAACTATCTCGTAATTACGAGATCTTTTCTCATTATTACGAGAAAACTATCTCGTAATAACGAGATCTGTTCTCGTAATTACGACATAATTATCTCGTGATTACGAGATCTTTTCTGGTAATAACGACATAAGTATCTCGTAATTACGAGATAATTAGGTCATAATAACGACATAAGTATCTCGTAATTACGTGATCTTTTCACGTAATAACGAGATAATTATCTCGTAATTACGAGATCTTTTCTCGTAATAACGACAATTACCTCGTAATTACGAGATCTTTTCTCGTTATTACGACATAATTATCTCGTAATTATGAGATCTTTTCTCGTAATAACGACATAATTATCTCGTAATTACGAGATAATTTTATTTTTTCTTTGATACTAATCTGCTTTCGTAGTTTAACCAAACACTTTTTAAAAAAGAACACACCATAATTCTACTACATAACCTTTACATAGTTTATATTAAGAACTATTTAAGCAAAGAGACTGCTGCAGCTGCAAACGTTTTTTTTTTCAACCAGAGTGAGTTCTTTATTTGCAATGCAATTCACAAAAGAGTGAAGTGGATGGTATTTTTTCAGGAAATAAAACTTTTTTACAATTGGGAAATAATAAATACAATTTTATGAGATTGTGTGAAATAACTATCTAAATGTATATAGACAAGTAACCTTAAAGGGCCATTAGCTGCATGTTTTTTTTTTTTAATTTTCTCTTTCTTTTTACTACTAGATGGATTAACAATAAAAAAAAAGAGATATACACAGGAATAAACATTCTTTGGATTCCTATATATTTTGTGAAAATTGGTTGAGAAAACCAATTTTTCACTTCATGGATTAATACTACCTTACTATTTGTATTTGCGTACCAAACTAGACCTGACCTTATTTTAACAAAATATATAGGAATATAAGATATTTATACCTGTGTATATCTCTGATTTGTTACTGTACATCAAGTACAAGTACCAAAAGTAGAAAAAATTGAAAAAAATGTGATTTTGGTAAACACAGCTAATGCCCCATTAACTCATCAACCCCTGAAAAACAAGAACTGTTTGTAAAACAGCTATGCCCCCTCCCCAATAAATGGAAACTGTTAATTATTGGAAATTTTTAAAAATCAAGGGGCATAACTCTGTCAAAATTTGTTTGATGGTATCCAAATAAAAATAGATATTCTCATAATGTATCTGTATGCCAAATTTCATTTCAATATGTGCACCTGCTGCAGAGATAATGACCGGAAACTGTTGGTGTATGGACCGACCAACCTACCAACAGCGGCAAAGCAATATGCCCCTCTTGCTATGAGGTGGGGGCATAACAATGGACACTTCTGTACTTTGACCAGTTTAAATGTGTCTTTAAGGGTGTATGGGTCAAGAAATGGACAAGAAAACACGGTCTTATAGGTTATAACTGATTTAATTATTCCAGTGCTAAGACATACAATGAAGATTCTAATTAGTAGCAGAATATAGATATACTCAGATATATATTCTCGAGAAATAAATTCAGTACGAGTGTTAATTTTGGAAAATCTGTAGTTACAATACTTAAAATCAAATATATCCGAAACATAACAAAACTCAATAATGACTATTCCATTCAGAAAAAAAAGAAATTTATGAATGTGTAACAAATGTTCAAAATATTTAAAGAAAATAGGCCACAAACAACATTGGGTTACAAGCTGATATCAAATATTTTAAAATCTAAAATATTCCAAAATCTGTATAAGTTCCTGTTGTTGTTTTTATATTTTTAATATGTCACTGTATTATTAAGAACCACAGTCTGACGAAGGGTAAAAAGCCTACAGATGCTACTTTTGTAGAATGATTAATTGCACAACATTATGGATAAGCACAGTCTATGATAACAACTTTTGTTAGTTCACGAACATTGATTGGGTAAAATCCGCATAGTCGTAGCTGTCTGGTATAGCGCGTCCTGACTTGTCGATGTACGGTTTCATTCTTGCTATGCAATAGTCTGCTTGTTCTTTTGTCAAGTTCTGTGAATGAAAAAGGAAAAACAAAATGTAAAGATCAGAAGATGTATCTTGGCAATAACAACAACAGTCACATGGAAAGGTCAAATTTTTGTTTTAATTTTCTGAATCTCTCAGCCAATCAGTGTTACTGTAATTAACTTATCAACCCCTGAGTCACATTTGGACCTGTCCATTTCAAACAATGGTTAAGTCCACTGCTAGCACAACTAAGGGGTGTATCATGTAGAGTCCAACTTATAAAAATTAAATATAAGTACACATATACTTACAGCATATAGTTCCTGTGCTGTTATGTATGGTTTCTCTCCAGACGTCAGTGCTCTGAATGCCTGTTCTACATCAGAGCTTGACTGAACATTTTCTGTCTCCCTGCTAATCATGAATGCCATGTACTCTTGGAGAGAGACACAACCATCCCTAGGAAAGAAAATGAAACAAATTTATTAACTAGCTTCTGCAATTAAGAGGCAAACATAAATATTGTTTAATTGATATTGATTAACTGTTGTGTTATTTCACATAAAGAATCAACATTTTAGAAGGTGAATTGAAACAAATTTGACCACGGATACTTCTTAAGCCAATGCAGTGAAGATTCTCTTACGCGCAAATATGGTCATGAGAACTATGTCTTACACAACAAGACCTCAACTTTCACCATCTATCTCAGAATTTTGACACAAGAAAGAGTCACCGTAAGGTCACATCCAGGTAATCTCAAAAACAAAACAGCACTGTCCATTTTCAAAATATACTGGTTAAACATTGTTTTGCTCTAATTTGATGCATTTTTCTAACTCTAATCTTCGAGACAAGACACAAAGATGAGGTTTCCCTACACCTAGTCAGTACTAGTCAGTGACCTATTCTCGTCAAATACCAATTCTCGCCGACTCAGTTTTTTATTTACCCAATATTTTCTGTTTCTAAGAGAAATTATTTCTTTCGCAATTAGAATAGTGTCTTGTCAAGAAGTCAAAATTCTGGTTAAGTCAAAGTTAAACAGCCAGTCCTGATTTTTATTGATAAAAATATGTGTTGATTAAAATTTTGATTATCTCAAAATCTGCATATATATCGAAGTAATTGGGGCGGTCCTGTGAATTTCAAGATAACGAGATTCCACTGTATATATTTGCAGCTTGAATCTCCAGTAAGTGGAAACCATAGTTCTATGAACTTGAATAAATTAAGTCCACCTCTGAGCTCAAAGCACGTTAACTACATGTACATCTGACATTACAATATAGTGAATGATAAAGCTTACCTATTTGGATCCACCACATCTAAAATGGCCTGGAACTCTGGATCTACTTGACCTTCCTCAACTACAGGTAAATCGTAACCCAGCGCTCGAAGACATGACTTGAATTCTTGATGATCAAGCTTGCCTGACTTATCCTTGTCAAAATGTCTGCAAATCAAATATATTATTTTTAAAAATTTTACAGTTCTCTTTAACTATACATCCCCAAGATTGACCCCCAAAAACATATATGATCTCTCTCTCTCTCTCTCTCTATATATATATACATACATACATACACACACACAGGGATTTTCAACACTTTTTTAGAATGGGGCCTCAGCCTTTTGAATTGGGAATTTTAGCTACATTTTTCTGAAGCTGGGAAATCTAGAAATATGCAAAATTGTGTGAAAATACAAGAATTCCTTCATATTCATTGTCATTTGCTTCATTTGGGAAATTTCAACTGCAAATGGTAGAGTGGAAAATCCCTGATGTGTTTGGGAAACACCAGGCCTTCAAGAGCTATGGCATTCATGATGACATACAAGTCCAATATCTCTAATATACATATATTGTTGAATGCTGGCCAATATCCAACTGATCTCACTGAAATAAAGCAACGTACCAAATTTGGCTGAACTTTCAGGATGGAAACTTAAGTCATTTGGTGGAAATAAAATATTGCAAACGGATAAACTCAAAGACAGACAAAATCAATGAATAAAAAAGGGACTTACTTGAACATCATGCTGAACTCCCGGAGTGCATCCTCAGACACACCACTGCGGTTTCGAGCCTGGATTTGTTGATCCAGGTTATGTTGCATTCTCATACCAAGTTGATCCAGTTGATCCCACTGTTGAGCCAGTCCCACTGTGCTATGTTCCGTGTATCTACAAAGCAATGATCACAGTTTTATTACTACTTCTCACAGGGATTTTCATACCTCCTAAACTTTTGGTCAGGGGTCCGAGAAAATTGGGAAAATATACGCCCTTTTGATTAAAAATGTGAATTTTTCATTTTCCCCATATAAGGATTATAAAACTTTTTTTCAAAAATATTTATCCTTTAAGAACTAGTTTAATTTCTTATTTTTATAAAAAAAAATCACCGACGAATTATAAACTGTTTATAGTTTTCCTTTTAAATTCATACATAATTACAAATACAATGCACACGTTTTAATCAAATTCCGTATTCAGAGAAGAAAACATTTCATCTGTTGCCATTGCTTTGATGACATTTGTTAAAAAAAATTATCTACTTAGAAAGAAGAAGACAGTTTCTCTTAAGAGTTGCATGACATGTTAGGTAGTCACTAAAACAGATGATGCAGTTCAAGCCCAAGTCTATAAAGATTAACCGGATCGTACTAATTACCACAAAAGCATTCATTTATCGAAAAACAACTGAAGTTGCCGAAACACACTAACATGAATAAACACACTCAATTTGTAGATTTATATTTTTAAAATCTACGAAAAGTAATGTAGAAATATTCCGACAATATCGGATTATCTCTTTAGGACTGCTTTTGTTCAGTTCAGTTTCTTTCGGTAACTGAAGTTAAAAAGAAGAAAGTAACCTATGTTTCCAACGACAAATTTATAGCAAATCTGATTTTATTACAGAGCTAATTGGTCAGAATAGAAAAGAATAATCTGATGATTTAGTTTGAAATATTTTCTTTTATATTTTAAAACTTCTGAATTTTTGCCTGAATTTTGGGAAAATACGAGCCTTTTTCACATGGAAAATCCCTGATGATAGATGCAAATATATAACAAGAAAAGGACATTATCACCTTACTATGTTTCTGCCCTGAGTAATTTTTTTAGAAAGCCTTTTTGCTTATTTTAGCTATGATTCAAGTTTGCTAGCATATCAGGTTTTCAGAAAAGGTAATTATGGCATTAAGATTTGATTTTTTTATTTCAAAAGATTTGGTCTAGTCCTTTCGGACCCAAGGGAGGAAACCTTATGAAATTCAGAATTTATCTTTTCACTAGAGTTACAACATACTAAATACTAAATCTGAAGAGAATTCGTCCATTTTGTCATTATAATTCTTGAAATACGCTGCAACAAACTGTTATTTCACCAGTTTTTCAATGAGACATTTCATGATACACCCTTCCCCAAAAATGTGTATATACTGTAAATCTGGTTTCATTCACGGCAATTTTATTTATGCATAATAATGTGCTCTAGCTCATGAAAATAAAAACATTGCGTAATGAACTATGATAGTAGTTTGACGAAATGGGCATTCAAAATCGTGAAAATATCATTTAACGAATAAATTTAGTATTTGGGTATCACGAAAATAAAGTCCTGCGAAAATTTCCGATTTACAGTTATTTCGCAAGAGCTCTAGCTTGTGAAAATTTTAAAATTGCATAATGAACTATGATAATAGTTTGACAAAATGGGCATTCAAAATCGCGAAAATATCATTTCGTGAATAATTTCAGTACTTGTGCAAAGTGAAAATAAAGTCCCGTAAAAATTTCCTGATTTACAGTATAAAAATGCAGCGATAAGGGGTTTGAAAAAAATCTGTTGAATTATTTACCTGTTATCCAATATAAGTCTCTCTTCCATAGCAGCCCCTAGATCTTCTATCTTCTTTAACTGACCCTTCTGTGCACGAACCTCTGCAGCTTTTTGCTGGAAAAAAGAATATATAAATTACATGGCTACTGTTTACAGAAACATTATCAATATCAAAACAGGAAATCAAATGAAAATCTGGGTCTCCGGTTACATTCAAAACCTAATTTGTTGATTCCAGGATTTCAAATGAAGTACTTTCAGTCATGTGACTTTGTCCTGATACATGATCACATGATCAAATTTCAGTCATATACTGATAAATCTGTACAAAAATTGAAAGCATTTGTTAAAGCAAGTGGCCCGCAAGGTGGTCCAAACGTACGTCCATGTGATCAATTCCATATATTTATACCATCAATATGGAGAAACCTTGCAATTTGAAATCGACAAACTCTTTCTAAAATGGTCAAAAGTTGCAATCTAGTTGTCCAACCTTGCCTAAGACTTGTGACCTGTTGCAAACTAGCCCTGGCATCATAAAACTAAAAAATTACTGAAGTCTAAACATTTTACTCAACTTTGGCAAATCCTGTAATATGCTAAGTTGAGAATATTCTCAGACTGACTGAATTCTCCAATTTTATGGTGCCGGGCCCAGGTCTCATATTTTTGCTACATCTGCTGTCACACAAGCTATCAGAGATCTAAAACAATCAACTTTTACCTTTGTAGCTTCCAACTGATCTTCAAGTGTTCCAGAACCTTCCATCATTGCAGCTCTGGAAATAGTTAGAAAAGATGTAAATAAGACTTAACAATCTAAACAACAGATGAAAAAAACAACAACACATTTCTTTACTTTTCCTTTCAAAGAATCAAACTGAAGATAGCAAAACAGCATCCAATTTACCAAAGAAGAAGACAAGACCATAGATACTGATAAAACTTTAAAATGAAATTACAGTTAACAAAATAAGTACATAATTGTACAGGTTTGTCCAAAAACTGAAGACACACATAAAAAATTAAAAGAAACAAGAATATTTATTTACTGAGAAAAATGCTGATAAGAACATAAGAAACAATATTCATCAAATGAAAGTTTTGTATACCTGGTCTACCACATCAAAACATACACAAGACAGCGAACGACACAAGTAAACAGGTAACTACAGGTAAGCTATGCGGACTTTAAATTTGGCCCAACTCTGTACAAGTACTGGGCATTTCAAGCACATTAAAGTCAAAACAAGACTGCTATTTTTGTATAGAACTTTTTTTTAAAATGATTAACAGATAAAATATGCTGTTTCAATTTTCTTGTGAAGAAACAGAGATGATGATAAAATTATTTATATATTATAATCTTAAAATATCTTGATCCAAAATTTGAAGTTGAAGGTTTAATGTTATATTATCTGAAAATGAACTACCTGTAACCAAAAAAAAAAAAAAATGCTGCAAAATTTATCAAATAAGTTCACATAACATAAAGAGTATGGTAGCCCAAAACATCACATGCATTTGGCAATAATGTAGGAAAAACTCATTGCGGAGAAACGGTTGGTTGTACAGGGAAAATATCACGATGGAGGATCATCGGGAGGAGTTTCGGGAGAGTTTAGTATTGCCTCCTACTGTAAAATCACAACCTGCCATGCTTCTTACAGAGATAACACGTCAATCATGATTATAAAAATCACTGCTGGAAACCAGGAAATCGCAGAAAAAACACAAACACAAACAACATACAAGATATATGGAGTTTAGTAACATTCTATACTGCATCATTGTTGATGAGGACAACATGTTCGGTACTCTAGATAGGGGGGAGAGGTCCTTATTTGGTCGAGAATGTCAAAGCAAATTTCATTTACATCAAAACCATTTATTTTGATATTTTTTTGCAAAATTATGTTTTGTCTGTTAAATATTTATCTAACCAATCATATTGCACAGATCCCTGATGATTACAATTAAAAAAAGATAAGAGTCTGTACAAGAATTATACTGGAACCAATAGTTTTAGTTACCGATTCATCAATTCTGATAACACAGAATCAAAATCATATATTTGCTAGTAAGTTTGTTTGTAGCTGTATCGATTTGGGGGGGATTAGGTTATTAAGAGAAACAATAACGCCAATCAAATAAGTAAAACAATAGATCTGATTAATTCAAATCATTTTATGATAAACTTTCCTAGTCAGCAAATCTGAATATCCACTCCAGTCATATCAATTCTATTTAACTGTAAGGCATTGCTTTCAAATGAAAAGCATTTCTGTTTATCCCCATGATAAAATTTATTTTTATCCCTGTTCACCAACTTTTTAACGTCTTACGTTAAATGCTTGGCCAACAAATAGTCACAATCTGGTTCAAGTCATGAGTATGATTATAACAATAACAATCTTGTTCAAGTCATGAGTAATTAAAGGTCTTCTTTTTACAGGGCAAACAATAACCAACTGTGTGACCTTAAGCAGTTCAAATAACAACATGGAATTCTGACATATAGTAGAAAATACAAGCCGCACATTTTTTATACAAACGGGGCCAACTAATTTATTTAAAGAATCATTTCATTTTATTTATAAAATTAATCTTTAAACTGCAATGACAATCCGGCCATGGACCATACTACACAAACAGACTGGGTCAAACCATCACATGAATTAACAGTACAGCATGTATATATATATATAAAAAAAAAAATTTTTGTTTCAGCTGCTGCAATAACTAAAGATGCAGTTGTAAGCACGCTATGTCATCAAATCCATCTCCTTTAATATAGGTCACAGTGATATAAGGCAATTTCTATAGTTGTCAGTAAAAGACGTGTTAAATGACATTTAACAATATTAGATCACAACTGGCATCATCACAACTCATTCGCAGTATTCCTCAGCATGTTGGCATGCCGATAAAACAGAAAAAATATTAACCCGTCCAGTAGCCAGAGTCTGAAGTCCATGGTGTCGTATAGACGCACATATACACAGAGAGGGAAGCATGTGGAGTGTTGAAACACAAAGCGAGAAAAAAAAAAAACAACCAGTAATTCATAGATCAAAATTAGAAATCACAGAACAGAAATCATTTAAATCATCATATTGCTAGTTATCAAACGAAGGCCATTTCAAGTTTTTGTATGTTAAGTATCCACCTTGAATTAAAAATCCTAACTTACTATTCAGAGTACCCAACATATGCTAGAGTACCCCGAGTGCGCTAGAGCACTTTAAATACCGGATGGCAGATCTATATTAGCTTTAATTTATCTGAACACTTTGTCTGCATCAAACCTACCCCAAAAGTAAAACACTTTCAAACCATGTGGTAATGAAAGGAACAAACATTCCCCAATTACCTATTGTGTGCATGTGCAGTTTTTTCGTTTGTTTTTTTTCCTTTTCTTTTTTCATAAATATGTCTTAAACAAAAGCGCATGTGGATGTTTAAGAAAGAAAAAACTTGGAATGACCTAAAACATTTCTCTATCACTCCATATTTTGGAATAATTTTTTTTTCTATATAAATAACACTGACACATTTGATGCAATTTGATTTTAGGTCATATGATACTTAAAAGACAAAAAAAAGAACAAATGTCCAAACTGATAATACAAAATTTATACATTAGAAAATATTTCTCCATTTTGATGGACGGAGTTTTAATCAACATACAACTGTTATATGATCAGCAGAACTAATTATACTTCATTCCTTTTGGTCAAAATATAAACAGGTTGAAAGGCTTTAGGTTACAAATTGTTCCATTTCTATATTACAAACCCATAAGTGACAGGAATCTACATTTAGAGGGAATTCTGTATCTATAAATAGATTAATTATGTTGTGTTGAAACCAATACAAAAATACCAGTAACTGTATAATAATTTCCACTTTCAAACCATGTGGTAATGAAAGGAACAAACATTCCCCAATTACCTATTGAGTAGCATGTGCAGTTTTTTTGTTTGTTTGGTTTTTTTTTTCCTTTTCTTTTTTCATAAATATGTCTTAAACAAAAGTGCATGTGGATGTTTAAGAAAGAAAAAACTTGGAATGGCCTAAAACATTTCTCTATCACTCCATATTTTGGAATAATTTTTTTTCTATATAAATAACACTGACACATTTGATGCAATTTGATTTTAGGTCATATGATACTTAAAAGACAAAAAAAGAACAAATGTCCAAACTGATAATACAAAATTTATATATTAGAAAATATTTCTCCATTTTGATGGACAGAGTTTTAATCAACATACAACTGTTATATGATCGGCAGAACTAATTATACTTCATTTCTTTTGGTCAAAATATAAACAGGTTGAAAGGTGTAGGTTACAATTTGTTCCATTTCTATATTACAAACCCATAAGTGACAGGAATCTACATTTAGAGGGAATTCTGTATCTAAAAATAGATTAATTATGTTGTTTTGAAACCAATACAAAAACACCAGTAACTGTATAATAATTTCCAAAAGCAGGAATACCTAGAACTCTGTGACATCTTATTCAATGGCAATTCAAACCAGATCAAATTTCATTTTCACCAAAATACTAGACTTGTCTGTAAAAGTTGAATTCTTACATTGGACAGTACTAATTCATCCACCCTTGAAAAACAATGGACTCCTGTAAATCATTGATTTTGGCCAGTCCAAATGTTATCTCCTGAGGGTGAATGAGTTGACTAGTGCCACTGCATCAACTGAAAAAACAGCCAGTGTACTACTAATAGTATAACCTTCCAAGCAGACCCATGATAGATTGTTGACACATAACCCATAAAAATGCTATAAAGTTTACATCCGATTTATAGGAAATGTCTAGCTTAAACTTGACTTTTCATTACAGCCGATACTAAAGGTAAAACGTATGTTCATAATTTATCTGTTTACAATATAACATTCTGAAGTGTGAGACGCCTATAGACGAAATTAATATTTCAGCATGTTTTTAGAATGCAATTCACCTCCTTAAAACATAATGGACTTGACATTTCATCACTAACTAAGACCAGTCCAATTTTATCTTTAGGGGATGTAGGATTGGAGAAACAATACTGACCTTGTGTCTGTCAACCAAGTATGGAAGGCATTGGCAGCCGCGGCAAACTGTTTACGAAGTTGGTCATTTTCTTCTTGCCTCTGTTGTTCACGACCAAGTTCTCCATCTCTTTCCTACCAAAATCATTTAAATTATCAATAGTAAACCTCAAAAACATTACAGATACACAAATATATTCAGTCATTCTATTGTCTGTGTCAAAAATGATATTGGAAAAGTCGAAACTTAATTATGTTTTCAGGTGTACATTTTAAGATTTAGTTTAAATTCCAATAACACATGTACTGTACAAGGGGGAAATAACATGCAGTGTTAATATTCTCTTTATTCACGATGTTGATAAGAAACGGCGAATAAGTTTTTCATGAAATAATATATAAGTGTAATATATCAGGGTCATCTTTGCAGGACCTGATCTTATGTTAAGCTATTTCCAATCCGTGAAATTCTACAAACTGCGATCATTTCAGGAAAGAGCAAAACGTGAAAATTACAAACCATGGAATTAAACCCTTGAACACTATATCCATAACAAATATCATGAAGGTGAATGGCACCTACGCATTTGTTTTAATAACAAAAACATTTCACAATCATTTGCAAAATGACATTATGAAATAAAAACAAAACAAATCTGTTGTGACTGGTAGTCAGTCAACCATGTAACATCTTAACACTAAAAATGAAAAAGACATGTTTTAAAACCACTCAAAACTCTGACAAATGTTGCTGAATGTCCGCCACGATTTATGTCGGCCATGATTTAAATTGTGTTTCAGTGATGTAAAGCATCATAACAAATTTGGCTAAAATCTGAGAGAAGAAACTCTCAAATTACTTGACATACTGTTGCAAACAGAGGGACAAACAAAAAAAACCCATTATGCCCCTGCCATCATCTGGAGAACATCAGAAACATACCATACCCCCTGTCATCATCTGGAGAACATCAGAAACATACCATACCCCCTGTCATCATCTGGAGAACATCAGAAACATACCATACACCCTTGTCATCATCTGGAGAACATTATAAACATACCATATGCCCCTGTCATCATCTGGAGAACATTAGAAACATACCATACCCCCCTGTCATCTGGAGAGCATTAGAAACATACCATATGCCCCTGTCATCATCTGGAGAACATCAGAAACATACCATATGCCCCTGTCATCATCTGGAGAACATCAGAAACATACCATACCCCCCTGTCATCATCTGGAGAACAGAACCATAACCCCCATATGCATCTGGAGAGCATCAGAAACATACCATACCCCCTGTCATCATCTAGAGAGCATTAGAAACATACCATACCCCCTGTCATCATCTGGAGAGCATTAGAAACATACCATATGCCCCTGTCATCATCTGGAGAACATCAGAAACATACCATATGCCCCTGTCATCATCTGGAGAGCATTAGAAACATACCATATGCATCTCTCATCATCTGGAGAACATAAGATACATACCATAATTATTCTCTTCAAGTTTTTCCAGGTTTCCTCCAAGGCATCCATGGTGAACCAGGTATAGGGATTGGCTCCAACGCTGAAGCTCTGAATCTGCTTATCAAGTGCGGCAAGTTGATTGAAATCTGCCTGGGCAGCACTGAGGGACTCCTTGAACTGTTCATGAGACTCCCTAAGGAACTGAAAGACAACAGCAGTATATAGCACATACGTCAAAATAATGTTAGCAACACAACATTATCACGTCTCAACAATCACATTTGTCCAATTGTCCAGGACAAGTCCACTCTGCAGACAAATGCTACTGTGGGACAAGTCCACTCTGCAGACGTATATGTACAAGTAAATGCTACTGTGGGACAAGTCCACTCTGCAGACCTATATGTACAAGTAAATGCTACTGTGGGACAAGTCCACTCTGCAGACGTATATGTACAAGTAAATGCTACTGTGGGACAAGTCCACTCTGCAGACCTATATGTACAAGTAAATGCTACTGTGGGACAAGTCCACTCTGCAGACGTATATGTACAAGTAAATGCTATCGAGGGACAAGTCCACTCTGCAGACCTATATGTACAAGTAAATGCTACTGTCGGACAAGTGAAATTGTTGAAAACAAAAATTAATTCAATAAAAATTACTTGTTTAAACTCAAAACAAATTTAACACTCAATTTTCAGACAATTAATTTTTTAAACCAGACACGTAGATTTAAATGCAACTTGTCCTGCAGGACAAGTGGAAATTTTTTTATGATTGTTGACCTCTGTATTTCAATTATGTCAAAATATTAAAATGGTACTTTTGTTTTACATCCTGCTAAGAATTTTCCACTTATATGGAGATGTCGTCAGCCTTAGATTAAGTGCCATAACTTTTTATCTATGCAAAAGGAGCTCTTTTACATGTTGCGCCTGCGATGACACTAGACCCAATATTACAAATATAACAACTCATCTCAAAGACCTGAGACTTTCACTTTTTATGCCAAGCGCAAAGGAAGTGTCTACCTTTTTTTTGTTAAGAAAAATGTCTTGGGTATGACCTGGTAATGCGAGCTTCCACGCTCGTCAAATACTCTGCCGCTAGACAACCACAAGTGGTTCCTACTTTCCTCCCTGTGATGCAAACACTCTACCTGCCATATTGCAAGTAGTCAAATACTTGAGATCTTAACAATGGAGTAAATGGGTGTCGACAAAAGTCCATTCACAAAAATCTGACGACATGTAAAGGAACACTACGATTTGATTTTTAGAACAAAAGCTTAATAAAAAAAATGAATTTTGTGAATAATATTTATTATAACTCTTCATAACACTTCAAAATCAACATCTGTGATCATGTTCATTATATTTTTGACTTCAAATATTCAAACAAAATTTTTAAGTTGAATTTTGATCATATAGGAAATTGATTTACCTGTACTTGCAAACATGTCTAAAGGGCTCTCCATCAAATAAAAGCTGATCCATTTCCTCTAACTTTGTTTCCTATATGGAGTGGTAAAGCTCCAAACGTTACTGCCTACCTTTATATTTATTGGAGAATTATATTTAGCAAAGTACTGCCTACCCTTGTTTTCATTGGAGAATTAAGAGTCACATGGTAACCCCATTCTAATGCCTGCACACTTTAAATTAGCATTTTAATGACAGAAACCACAAAATGTTGACTTATGCTAGCTCCTACCTTGATCTATGACCAAATTACTTTGTTGAGTATATTGATGAGCTTATAAATAGTTACTGATTTATCATATGGATTTGTTAATTTTGATACAGATTTAGTGATACAATATATTTTTTATGTTGTGTATTTTAAATAAGAAACTCTAGACAGTGAAGAAATGTTTCGATATAGATTGTATTACAAAAGATGTAAACAGTGAAGTTCAGCAAGTGCACTGAAGTCAGTCGGCAGAACTTTGTGCAACGTCATATATATATATATATATATAAACTAGCAGTGAAATGCAAATCCACTGCGAGTTTTCAAGTCATTTACCAATGAAATAACGCCAAGCAGACAGAGTGCACCAGAATTATATTTAGCAAAGTACTGCCTACCTTTATTTCCTCCACAGAATTACATCGCACCGTGTCTGTCAGATCTTCTTCTGCATTCTCAAACCAGCTGTTAAATGCCGACGCCTTCTTTGCGAAAGTTAGGTACAGATCCTCGATCTGTCTGTATTGGTCTTGAAGACGTAGCAAGTTTTGTTTGCGTGCATCCGAGTCATTCAGAAGCTTCTTCCACCTGTGAGAGATAACACATTGTATACATATAAGAAATGTGTGTTTAAATAGCATATAAGGGACAGGTCCAAAATCAAAAAGTGCTCTGCCCACCCCATCTTCATTATTGAGGGCATAATAATGAATTTTTCTGTAATTGTTTATACACTTAATATAGAGAACTCCTGAAGTATTTTCAAATGTTTTGCTTTTTTTCATTCCCTTTATTGGGGTAGAAAAATTTTAAAACAATGTAGTGAATATTTTCTCCTTCAGTTAACAGAAATATTTCATGAAAGAAAAAGTATTTTAAAAAAACTTGTGATGGAGTGCTTTTAGATAGACCACTAGTTTAAATGCTGAGGGAGAAAATTGACTTTTAATTTACCCTGAGTAGATCCAAATTTCAACATGGCTTGAATTTTTGTGAACTAAAATCAAAGACAACAAAGTTAAATGCCATAGAATACCCTAACCACAGAAATCAGCCCCCATCCCACCCCACTCAGTGTCTCTATAAAATATAAATAAGCTCCCTTCCCTACCAACTCCATGTCTTTTTAAAATACAGTGGAACCTGTCTTGAAAAAAACACATCAGCCTCTGAAATGTGGGCTCTCAAATCAGGTGGTCTCTTAAAAGAGGTTTTATCTAAAGGATTATTAAACCAAGTGGTTTTCAGAATGTGGTCTCAAAAGACAGGTGGTCTTTCATTAGAGTGATCTCTCAAGATAGGTCCCACTGTATAAATGAGCCTCCATCCCACACTACTCCCTTGTGTCTATAAAACATGGATTATTTGAAGAATTTGTGGTCCCCAACCTGGGGCATATCGCTAATATATATTAAGGTGAAGAAATAACTCGGATATGACTAGAACAAATAAAATCACCAAAGTGTATAACTCTATAACTAAGGGTGGTATGTGTGTATCTGACACAGCTCTTCTTAGAATGTATATCCTCACCAGATATGGGAAGCCTAGTTACAGAAATGAGGAAAATATGGCCCGGACAAAGAATACTAGGACGGACGAAATGCAAAACTATAGCCCCCCCCCCCCCAATCCCCATCCCCACCATGGGAACAAGTGGGGAATTAATCAACATACCTGTCCATCACGTCGTTATATCTTTTCTCTATTGCTGGTGTCTGTGCATGTTTCGCAGCAATCAACTGATCTTTCAATGCAGTTATTGTCTGGATCCCTTCCTTCTCAAAAGCTTGAAGTCCAGCATCGAAAGTTTCCTGTTAAGAAAACCCAAAAGCTTTCCTTACGATTTGTTTGAACTTCAATATAATTACGGACACATGAGGCAAGATAGTGATCTCAGGTAATATCATCAGTAAAAATTCATGAACGGTTTTATACAGTACCCTATAACATTTTTGCCTGTCTTCAATTTCCACCTTTTTCACCCTACAATGTGAGGGCAAATCTAAAATAAGCTAAATGTTGTAAGATTCCTTTATAAACAGTTAGTGCATAAGTTAAACAATTATTGAATGTTTTATAGTGTTTAACTCATCTACCCCTTAAGTCACATTTGGACTTGCCCATTTCAAGGAATGGTTAGGTCCACTGTCAGAATTATGGGGTGTATGATTTAGAAACAAAATTTTATAATAATTTTACAAGCAATATGAACCTGTTCACTCCTAAATTATGATAGTAGACCATACTATTTATTGATTTGGGTGAGTCTAAATGTGACTACAGGGGCTGATGAGTTAAGGGCAAAAAAAAATTCCAGATATGTAATATCCCAAGTAAACAGTATTTCACTTTTACTAGATTTTTTTTTTATCTCTTACCTGTTTTGTAAGAAGGGTCTGCACAGATGAAAGATCTCTCCCATAATCATCAGATCTGACCTGCGTTTCTTTGTCAGCTATCCAGCTTTCCACGACATCAGTCTTCCACAGAAATTGCAAGAAGGCAGAGTTGTCGATAAGCCCTGCTTTACGTTTATCAGCTGCTAAGTCCAAGTTGTCAAGTTTTTCCTGCAGCCCACGGATCCTCTGGGAAATACTGTCAGCATTATGATTTCCCTAAAATCAAATAATGTTATTAGATTTCATATTCACTCATTGATGTTTGGTGTGATCTGATTGGTTTATAAGATCACACAATAGTTGGTTACAAAACATCTTGTTCCCAATGAATATACACTGAACCTGGTGAAGCCACAAGATATATGGGTTTTTACATGTAATAGAACAGTATTTTGGGTATAACAAACTTTCTATAGCATGATTAATGGTATAGTAAAACATTCATATAACCTGGCAGGTCATAGTTTCATGAACCCTTTCGTGACCTGGGCAAATGTAAATCTATGTCAATGCAGAATAACAAAATTAAAGACACATTCAAGTGAAACTGTTTCTAGTTGTCACCATATCTACGCGTATCCAGTGGGAAATGATGAAGCATTTCCTGTGAAGCCTGTCTTAACTGAAAAGTGGGTAAAATCATCCGAATGATAATCAAAAGTGTAGTGCACCCTGCCAAGTTATATCAATCAGATATTGGTGAAAAGAATTTTGATATTTTATTTAACTAACGAGAAATTATATTTCCTTCAAAATATTGCAAATGATGTACAAAGAATAATCAAAGATTATAAAGCTCATCTCATCTAACACAAATATTTTTTTACAACCCCCTCCCCCCCAATTCTAAATTCAACTAATCTTCTTTAATAACCACATCACTGAAATAAGAGAAAGGTCAAAACTGAGTCATTTTTGCCATATATAACAGTACTAATCCCGCACTTGAAGTATAACATGTACTAAGATTTGTACAATTTATATACTGTACAAATTTAGAAGCAGTTACACCTGACCTCTACTTGTCTTTTTAACTAGATGCTGATGCGTAAGGGAACATCTCAGCACCCTATGCCTAATTAACATAAAAAATCATGTCAGTTCTATGCTAAGATGAAAAAACGATGCAGAAGGTTTTAACCAACTTTAAGAATCACATGGTTACCTCACTGATCAGTTTCTCGCCCTCATTTTTAATTTCTGTACATCTTTCCTTGTGGATCTGGAAATCGGTTTCAAACACCTCATGTTTTTTTAATAATCCCTGAAAAACAAATATCAAAATGTTATTGTTAGAAAAACCCTGTAAAATATGCTACTCAATGAAAAGATTTGTCTATTCCGGTTCTTGATGCAGAAAATCTGCTGGCCCATCTGATACTGCTGCCATAGCAACTGAATATGTCATAGGAATAAATATAAACAAACCTGAACTGTAGCCATGGTGTCATAGGATTATATATAACCAAACCTGGACTGCAGCCATTGTGTCATAGGATTAAACATAAACAAACCTGGACTGTTGCCATGGGGTCTTTGGATTAAATATAAACAAACCTGGACTGCAGCCATGAGGTCATAGGATTAAATATAAACAAACCTGGACTGCAGCCATGGTGTCATAGGATTATATGTAACCAAAACTGGACTGCAACCATTGTGTCATAGGATTAAACATAAACAAACCTGGACTGCTGCCATGGGGTCATTGGATTAAATATAAACAAACCTGGACTGCAGCCATGAGGTCATAGGATTAAATATATACTAACTGGACTGCAGCCACGAGGTCATAGGATTAAATATAAACAAATCTGGACTGCAGCCATGGTGTCATTGAATTAAATATAAACAAACCTGGACTGCAGCCATGGTGTCACCATAATCACCACCAGACAACAGATGTTGTTTCTCAGCAATCCAAGCTTCCTCTTCCTCTACATTAGCACTGAACTGCTGGTAAGCGTAAGATTCCTCAAGTTTCTGTCCCCTGAACAATAGAAAAATTTATTGTCAAGTAAGCATTTGTATAGTAAAATCTAAATAACCTGTCTAGGCAAAGTCTTGTGAACACTTTCTTGACTTTGACGAGTTTATATTTTAAGTAATAAAGTATAACATTATAAACTAGCATAAAAAGGCCACCTCTGTATAAAGGGCACCTGCCTATAAAGGTCATTCAGTCATGGTCTTTTGTTAACTTTTTTTATATAATGCATAAACCTATTTACAAAGACCACCTGTCTCTAACGGTTTCTTTTGCCTGTTCCCTTGAGCGGCCTTTAAAGACAGGTTTGACAATATACATAAATAACGAAAAGCACATTTTTTCAAATCTATTTGAGCCATGTTTAACTCATCAACCCCTGAAAAACAATGGACTCTTCTATAAATCAATGATTTAAACCAGTCCAAATGTATCTTTAGAGGTAAATGAGTTAAAAAAAAATCCTCTGCCATCATCATAACAAACTATATCGAGTCAACTTATTACTTTTGATCACTTCATGTTTCGCTTACCTGTCTGCAGCCATTTGTTTTAGTTCTTCCCAGCTATGAGACAACTGTTCCAGACGGGACTGAATATCTGCTGTATTGATGTCCGATTCTTCTATCAACTTGGCACCAGTCTCCTGCACTGCCTGTAATAACAAAAACAAAATAAGCACTTAAGATTAGAGACCTCAAACCAAAAATGAACAAATTAATTACCCTGGCAAACTAAATAAAACATTTGATGCTTTTGGTAGATTATAAAGTCTATAAGCCTCTTTAACAGTAAAATCTGTCAAAGATATTCTCAATGAATGTTTAATGATTTCTAGAGATATTTTCATTTTTCAAAAGATTTCATCAAAGCTAACCGAAGTCAGGAAACCAAGTGGACACAGGCCCACATACTCTTCATCAGATTTACAAGTGTCTCTACCTACTTCTGTGAGACTTCAAATTATATGTATGATATCCTAGAATATGTTTGCTTTGTTGGCTCATGTCCCACCAAAGATCTACATACATGACAACATCTGCAGCTGAAAGAGAAATGTCAAAGCTACCTTTGACTCTTAATTCTTATGCCAAATACTAGGTGAAGTGACAGTCACTACCTCTTATAAAGTCTTAGGTATGACCTTGGCCTGGGAATCAAACCCGGGACATTACTGTTGTAAGGGGAACATTCTAACAAAGCCATTACAAGCAGTGATTTTGAAGGAACAACCTGGATTACAAAAACATCATAAATCTTAAAAAAAAAAAGTTACAATTTCATAAAGTGTACATATCAACTGAAAATCTAAATTATGGGTTACAGTTAGATACCTGTATGGCAGGTTCAAGGGTTAAAGGTCAAAGTTAGATACCTGTATGGCAGGTTCATGGGTTAAAGGTCAAAGTTAAATACCTGTATGGAAGGTTCATGTTTTAGAGGTCAAAGCTAGATACCTGTATGGCAGGTTCATGAGTCAGAGGTCAAAGTTAGATACCTGTATGGCAGGTTCATGGTTTAGAGGTCAAATCTAGATACCTGTATGGCAGCTTCATGAGGAGAGGTCAAAATTAGATACCTGAATGGCAGGTTCATGGTTTAGAGGTCAAAGCTAGATACCTGTATGGCAGGTTCATAGTTTAGAGATCAAAGAAAAATACCTGTATGGCAGGTTCATGGTTTAGAGGTCAAAGTTAGATACCTGTATGACAAGTTCATGGGTTAGAGGTCAAAGTTAGATACCTGTACGGTAGGTTCACGGGTTAGAGGTCAATATTAGATCACTGTATGGCAGGTTCATGGGTTAAAGGTCAAAGTTAGATACCTGTATGGCAGGTTCATGAGTGGTTATTTCAGCCTCCAGACGTTTGTGTTTCTTTCTCAAGTTCTGTACACTTGTAAGTTCTCTTCCGTAATCATCTGAACCAACCAACAGCTTTTTTTCTCTGTAAAATACATGAAGGAGTGTTATAGCAAGATAAAATGGATACTGCTGTTACATTTGAAAAGATAAAATTATTATTTCTTAGATGAGCTTTTCATCTTTCTCAAAAGCAAGAATGTATATGTTCATAAATTAACATAGTTACATAACATTAACAAGTTTTGTTAAGTCATTTTGTTTTGCTTTTGTTTCTACTTTAAACTTTAAGATAAATGTCAAATTCCAAAATATTTCAATTGTAATTATAAAGAGGCTAAAAATCTTTTTTCTATACAAATTGTAATATTAAGTTTATGCCTTATCTCTCTGTCTACTTCTCTCTCTGTCTACCTGTCTGTCTGTCTGTCTGTGTCTACAGGTCTACCACGGTAAATTGGCACATGTTTACAAACACAACGAGTCTAAATTAAATCATAACAGGGGTGACAAGTTATTTGTCGTCTCAAAAGTATTAGAGATTAAGTAATGCATGGAGTCCATGCAAGGCCTGTATTACCTGTACAACCTATTTTTGGAAAGTAGACTGTATTGTTTTGGTTTCTGACTGAACCAGGATGTGCCACTTTACCTTGGTAGACCTATACCTGTGTGTCTCTCTGTGTCTACCTGTGTGTCTCTCTCGGCATACTTACTTAATCCAAGCTTCTTCATCATCAATATCTCTCAAGAACTGATGCATGGTGTTAGCTTCATTTAATCTACTACGACGCTGGATAGCCAACTCCTTGATCCTACAATGATGAGCAAAAATGCACCAGTTTTACTTTAATGATTTTCTTCATGTTTAAATACTGATAATTTTGCAACAATAGGCATAATTAATACACATCTATTGAAAAATATGCAAAGATGTGTAGAGTAAATCACAAATGCCCCAAGTGTAGGCAAACTTCAGTTGGATTAATATTTCAACAAGCTGATAATGGTTCCCTTCCATTCCCAATGCATTGATTTCAACAGTAATTCTTATTCATCTTGGGATACTTACAGAGATAAATCTGCGAGTCCTTTGTATGCTTAATAGTCTAATTCTCGTTATGAACTGAATATAAACACAGTGTTATTTTATTAAGAAAGTCAAAGTTGTAAATATACAAGCATTATTCATTTTACATCAATTATTTATAACTTATATATATAAAAGTCACTTGTTGGCTCCAATATTGATCCAAGTGGAGGTACTCAATGTGGGGGAGGGAGGCACAGTATCTAGAGAAAACCCATGTGTCCAAGCTGGCTATCGCCATATCATCTCAAATACATCACTGCCCAATTTGAGTATCAAACTCAGGTCGCAATGGTAAAAAATGAGTGAACTACTTTGGACACAGTGACACCCAAGTCAATGCCTTAGACAGATACGCCATTATTCAAAACAAAAAACATATCCCCAGACATTTAGACTTTAATGGTACAGTCAGGGCCCAGAACCATCAAACTTAAGAATTATTAAAGTCAAAAATTTTACTCAAATAAGGCAAATCCTGAAATCTGATTGGCTAAGCAGGCAAATTTGATAATTTTCTCAAGACTTGTGTAAATAACTGATTTAGAGATAAAGTCAAGTGACATAAATTTTGATCAATGCTATGGACTTGTGCCAATACATGCAGGTTTATTACAATACCACACCTATCATGATCCAGGACCTTGGTTTTAAGTCTCATCTGAAAGACCTGTGACTTTTTCACTTCCTATGCCAAGCATCTGACAAAGAAATAGTCAAGAACTTTTAAAAGTCTGAAGTATGATGTCACAGCAATAATCACCAGAACCTCTCAATAGAAAGGCAAACATTCTGAAGAATTCAGCCAAAACATCACACATATAATCTCCATGTAAGTATAGCATGATGCAGTTATTTATTCTTCTTAGAAATCAATTACACTGGACAAGAAGGAAGACGTCAAACTACTTACTTGTCATATCTCTCATTTATAGTCCTCTTTCTCACTTCAATGCTCTCGGCATCCCAAACCTGAGCATCTACAAACTGGTCAGCCTGTGTGTTGAGGTCTTTGAGGCGATCCTAAAAAAAAAAAGAAATTCAAAAATCACTGGATATGTACTATAGGTATATGACATGTTTGGGGCAACGGCAGTTTACTGGTCGCTTTAGAAACAGTAAGGGGAAATACTTCTAACCTAACCCTAAACCTCAACCCTAACCCTAACCTGAAATCCTATACCTAAACCCCAACCTAAAGCCCTAAACCTAAACTCTAACCCGAGTGTGACCATTGTTAAAATTCGAGATGTCCTCAGAGAGCGGTAAAGTGTAGACTAGCCGACTTTTTTTGTTTGTTTCATTGTTGTTTCACATCTTGTTATGAATTTTTCACTTCTATGATGACAGCACCATAGATCCCTGGCATCGTATCAAATTATCAAAGACTGAAAGCTCTTGGGATTCAAGTTCAGATAAATTTTGTCACAGGACAGATGGTGAAACCAGTATACACCCTATAACACATTCTTGAAGATATACCCTTAAAAATGTTTAAGTTGGTTAAACAAGGTCAATCTTTATGTAGAGTACACTTCACGTGGTATTCCGATTCTATCAACAATCTGATTTATCTGGTACCTTCCCCTACATCATCATTGGATGTGATTCAAGTAAAAACAACCCAGAATTCTTGTTAACCAATATATTTTCACTGGGGATTACTTTTAAAAATTTTCTTTGCAAAACCTTTCACGAGTGATTGAGTTCTGGAAAAAAAAATTAAGCAAAAGCAAGAGCTGTTTGTAAAACAGTTATGCCCCCCCTCCCATAAACAGATACTGTGAATTATTGGAAAATTTCAAAGCTCAAGGGGCATAACTCTGTCAAAAATTGTTGGACAGTAACCAAATAAGAACTTGACCTACATATTCTCATGATGTATCTGCATACCAAATTTCATTTCAATATGTGCACCTGCCGCAGAGATAATGAACGGATACTGTTGGTGTACAGACCGACCGACAGCGGCAAAGCAATATGCCCCTCCTTCTACAAAGTGGGGCATAATAAAATTTATGTCCGAAAATAGATAGAGTGGTGTAAAATTTTGCAAATGACCTCTAAATGCATCATTCACTAAAATCCCCCCCCCCCCATTCCATGTCTATGGTACGCAAGACATTACACTTACCTCATGTGCAGCTATATCAGCCTCCAGTAACTGATGTTTCTTCAATAAGTTTTGTACAGACGCCAAGTCCTTTCCATACTCCTCAGATGCAAGCATTTGTTCAACCTAGATCAGAAAATACAACAAACAATAAATAATCTTCATCTTATAGATAAGTGACAAGCACCTGCTTGACCTGGATAAGAAAATAAAACAAACAATAATAATTTTTTTATTTCCCTTTCAACCCACAGGCCATTATAGACTGGTCTAATACAACAGAGCAGATTATACCATTAAGTTTCTTCATGGTGGAAGGGTTAATACCAGATAAATATTTAATCAACCACACTTCACATAATATGTGATACAGTGGAACCTGTCTTATAACCTCCTCATCTGCCACTGAAATGAGAGGTGGTCTCTCAAATGACGATTTTATAAAATAGTCTGACAAGACAGGTGGTGGTCTATGACGGTAGTCTGACAAGACAGGTGGTCATCTATGACAGTGGTCTCACTAGACAGGTGGTCAGTGACAGTGGTCTCACTAGACAGGTGGTCTTCTATGACAGAGGACTCACAAGACAGGTTCCACTGTAACAAGCTGAGTATGTTGCTTTGTTAGTCTCTATAATACTAATAAAAACAGTAAGACATACCTCTCCAAGCCAGAACTCCATATCCTTCACTCCAGCATTGTAAGTTTGTTGCCTGTTGGCTTCCTTCAATTTGTCACTCTTCTCGGCAGATTTAGCCACTAAAGTTTCCCACTGGGATGCCAGACTCTCGAGTCGAGCTTGTACGGCATCTTCGGAACCTGCACATTGCCTCTGATCAATCAGAGCTAGAAAGAATTATAAAATAAATGCAACATTGTACCATTAAGTCAGAGAATATTCTCAATGTGGACTTCTTAGCCGATCAAATTTAATTTTATGGAATTTCATCACTATTGATAAAGCTACATGTATATCTTCTGAGCACTTCAACATAAAAAATTATGGGAGAAGGGGAAAAACTTTGAAATTGCTAATTCCAAATAGAAAGAAAATATGCGGTCTGTCGTTGTTAAGTGAAACTTGTATATAACGACCTCCTTATGGACACAAGAAAACCAGCCTTTATAGGGAGGTGGTCTTTATATAGAGTTTGATTTCTACACAAATGGTACAATTGGGGACAACTAAATAAAAGATTTCGTAACCAGGTGCTCATTATACACAGGTGGTCGCTAAAGCAGGTTTTACTGTAGTTTCCCAAAAGGCTATTGATAAATCATGCCATAACTATAAATGATGCAAAGTTTGAACATAAAGATTTCTGACACATACTCTGTCCAGTTGCAAGAAGAGCTTGGAGCCTGTCTGCGTTAGCAGCAATTTCTGCTTCAAATGCTTGGTGCTTCTGATGTTTGCTCTACAAGAAATTCAAAATGAAAATTACATCAGAAAAATTTGTTACTGGTCAACCACCGATTCTCACCATTTCGTTTTATCCGATATTTTCCGGTTTCGCAGAGGGATTATTTTTTCTTTACGTTCGACAACCAGAATCATTTTCGGTGTTAGTCTGAATCCAGAAACAAGATGCAGAATCCACAAATCAAAATAACACGACCAATAACAAATCAGAAAATTTCGCCATGATGTTGAATTTTGTTGATTTCATTTATCATGACGAAATTTTAAATAAATTACACATCATTTTTTTTTTTCAACAAAATTTAATGCCAATGAATTTGTTTTATTTTTTTCTAAACCAACGAAATTTTAACCTCACAAAATTTTTCGGATTTTAAAGCATATATGTGCTCCATTACCTGGATATTTGTTGGATCTTTATAAGACTCATCCATGGCGATTTGTAATTTCTCTTGGAGCCAGTTCTCCATTTCATCAGCATCTCTGGAGAACTGCTGTAAGGTCTGGGCCTCTCCAAGTTTTGAACGATTGTCTATCAAAGCTTCTTTCAGTTGCGACCAACGGTCCAAAACTTGGTCACGCTTGTCCTGAATGGCGCCACTGTCGTAATGTTCTCCACCAATCAATTGATCAGCAAAGAGCTGTAGGGCTTGGATCTTCTCTTGCTGTTGATGTACAAAATAATTGTCACAAAATCATGTACTAATGGCAAACATATCTCACAGCAAGAGAGAGAGCGAGAAAGAGAGGGAGGAGAGGAGAGAGAGAGAGAGAGAGAGAGAGAGAGAGAGAGAGAGAGGGGTGAGGGAGGGAGAGAGAGAGATTGAAATTGAGAGAGACAGAATTACAATGGCAACTGAAGACATTTCCTAAATGAGAAAATGGTCTTTCACAAAAATGTGGCAATCTATCTATCAAGGAAAAGATCCTCATCCTTCTATATACGGGCTGGCAATCTTTTGCATTCATAGGCAGACAGAGAGTCAGATAGATAGAGAGATGGGTAAACAGATAGACAGTATGTTGATACAAAACCAAAAAATATAAGACGTGTTTGAGAAACACATTGCCCCACCCCCAAGATCCCATTACTCTGGTAAATAATGCTGAATGTTAGCCATGATATGTAACTCATCCTATATCTTAACTTACAAAGCTTCGTACCAAATTTGGCTAAAATTGAAGGATAGAAATTCTAACTATGTGATATAATGCAAAAGTTGCAAACAGACCAAAACCAAGTCCCCCCCCCTCCCTTTTGATTTTAGGGGCATGAAAAGGGAATAACTAAGGATACATGCTGGAGAAGAGAGTAAAAATAGAAAGTTAAAAACCTGGCTGCTGATGGCTCTGTCGAAGTCTTCATGTTTCTTTATCAATGTTTCCACATTGTCACCATCAACAGTATCCCCTGACAGGAAAGCTTCACGAGACTGCATCCATGTTTCAGCCTGCTCGCAGTCGCGGTAAAATAGCTGCAGTTCTAAACATTGGTCCAATTTCATTCGACGAGCTATCCATGCTCTGAAATAAAAAAAAGATGGATACTCAGCGACTTTAAAAGATCAACTCTGTACAGCAGCTCATTCACACAATGTCAAATGATAAAAGTCACAATAGTAATATTGTTCCTAAATACACTGACCTAGATTTGTATCAAAGCATCAAAGGTACTATGCTTTTTTTTCATCCACATCCCTCTATATGATTACCATTTTTAAATGAAATTTTTCATCAGACCATTAATAAATTCATTTTTTTTTTTTTAAATTCTATGAACGAGCAACTTTCAGAGAGTTTAAACAACACAACTTGCTGGAGGCTGCATTGTATCTCAGATACTGAAACTGTGACCGATTTTAGGAAGACATTCAAAGAACATTATCTAGGTCAAATTGTCAAAGGTCATGGTATCATCTGAAAGGGCAGGTCATAAGGATTGCAAATGTGAAATATCAAAGCTCAACTTCTTATATTTCAAAAAGTATAGCCATGGTTTAAGTATTTGTCCATGGTTACAATGACCACTGCTTCGAGAGATATGATATTAGCTCTCTGGACATTTTATCACGGTGAGTTACAAAAATCAATGATTCTTTTAATCTGAATTTTGTTTCACGCAACACTAAACCATTTTTCAGTTATATGTTGGAGGCCAGCTTTTAATGGTGGAGGAACCATCAGCCATCTGCAAGTAGACTGTCAAACTTTCTCACAAAATTCAGCTTAGGTTCCTTCCAGCAGGGGTTCATCGAACCTGCGGTGACCAGAAGTGAGAGACTTAATGGCTCAAAGCGCAATGCTCTAACCACTCTGCCATGGAGGCCCCCTGAAGACCGAGATGCTGCACCAAAAAATATCAAACAAACAAACAAAAAATTTAAAAAAAAAAAAAAACCTATCTACTCTCCTTTACTTGTGCAAACAGGATGCTGAAGTTAAAGAAAGAGCCAGTTAAAGGGAATGAGGAAGAAATGGCCCGGAAAGAATTTATTTTTTAATTACACCAAAAAAAAAAAATGAGTCCCCGACCACAAATTCGAATTGGAGGCATAAAAACCAGATTTTTATACATACTGTTCTAATTCTTCACGAGCTTTTGCAAGTTCCTCCAACTTATTGCGGACATCATCACTGGCATAATGCTCATTTTGGAGAAGCTGCTGGCCAAACACCTCAAAGGCCTGGAAAGTTCCTGATCTGGCATCTATCTCGGTACGATGTTCCTATAGTAAATTCAACACAGTTAATTAATAGTGCTGGCATACACTGGGAAATTTGTATCAGGACAATATGTAGAAAAATCTATCATTTTGGGATCACCTTGTTTTGAGTTGTTCAGGCTCAATTTTGAGATGTTAAGTTTGAATGTCATTAATAAGACTGTGGTGTGAGAGGGAGGGGGCATACCGTGCTATAAATTTCAAAGTCAAATTTCAGGTGAAAATATTTCCATTATGAAAAATCAAATAGGTGGATCATCTCATTTTCTCTGAAGTAAAAATTATTTAGCAAGGGAAAGCTGAATAGATCACCCAATGGATAGAAGTTTTTACATCATAAAACTGAATTTTTTATTTTGCTTAACCTTATTAAGACAAATCTGTGTTAACTTACCTGCTGCTGATAAAGTTATTAAAATGCAGGTGTTGTACGTCGATGTTTACCTAGTGATCCATCATGTTCTAACAAGATATATTTACCTGTCACTACCCATTTGCCTATTATTCTAGTCGAAATTGGTACTAAACCAACATATGGATTAGTCCATTGTCATAAATAAGGGAAGACAACATGAGAGAAATGAATATGTTAAACAACCTACAGATTTTTTTCGTTGTAGGATACCATTACCTATTACAAATATTGTCAATATCCGAGACATTTTATAAGTAGACAACTCATCTAGAAATGAAAATTAAAGTTTCCATTTAACCTGCCATGTAAGTGCATAAACTAAAAACACTGTATGCTTCATATCTAATCCAGCACAAAATAAAGTATACATGTATATCATATTACAGCATATGAAAATATCAAACTTCTAAAAAAAAAAGAAAAGTG
Organism: Atrina japonica; assembly: GCA_030159075.1. Lineage (NCBI taxonomy): Eukaryota > Metazoa > Mollusca > Bivalvia > Pterioida > Pinnidae > Atrina > Atrina japonica. The sequence goes on along the minus strand of BROG01000778.1, from coordinate 292,463 downwards.
ATTCCAGCTAACATTGAAGGCAAAATGAAGCCCTCTACTGAAGTTACTGTAACATGTACATCACAATGCATTGTAATATCACTATGTTAAAACTATGTTCATTGCATACTTTTATCAATCAACGGCTATGAGTAAATTCAGGATTCACTTGTCTAACTATCAGAGGAACACGTTCTAAACGATTGTTAGTGGGTCATGCAGTCTGAAAAAATGTCTATCAATGCAGATCAACATGACCAACATATACAAAAATCCTTCAGTCCAAAGAACACCTGATACAGTCAACATTCTTTATCTCCCAGCCACTCTCTCTTTTTTTTACCCACCCACTCTTTCTTTTCCTTACACATCTCCTTTCTTTTGTCCTGACTCCTTTTTCTTTTCTGTCCCTAACACCCCTTTTCTTTATCCACCCACTCTTTCTTTTCCTTTCCCAACCCCTTTCATTTCTGTCCCTATCCCTTTACTGTTCTTTTGTGTAAAATACACTAATTTTTGATGCTCTTCAGATCTTTATATTTTGACAATGTTAGACAAAAATCAGAAACAATATGAAGTATTCTGTGGACAATAATACGCAAGTTTGTCAACAATAAAATGTCTTTTAAAACAGACAAACTTTGGAAATATTAAGAGTTAGTAATGATACAAAGAATCTTTCCCCCTTCTCCCAAGTCCTGCCTTATATCATCCAACTGAAGATCATATTTATAGAATTCCGGATATTTTATCACTGTAAGATCATGGTAAAGTCAACAAAATGGACTGCCAATTCCTACTGACATGAGCTTCACTTTCTTTTTAATTATCGTATTTATTTTCACTAGTATAAACTTGAATACCATCAGGCGTCTGAATTCAGTCCTTTACAAATCAACGTCCTCATAAAAGTTGTCATCAAATAATGGGTAAACATGCTGTTAAAACAGAGAGATGTGTGACCTAGTTCTTACCATGCAAATCTTGAAACATAACAACACACTTAATTTACAAGGTGTAAATCTCAACACTGTCAAGTCAGCAAACAAGAAAAGCCGACAGTTAGGCATGTCAAACCCACTGAAAGCTACGATACAAATCATGATGGATATAGGGTTCATGTCAAACCCACTGAAAGCTACTGAAACAAATCATCACATATATAAAGGATTCAATAACTCCCATCAAGTGTTTTGTAACATTTTACTTTCTGTAATCAAAATTCCTCAGTGGAAAAGAATTGAAGTCTAAAAATCTAAGTGTAGAAATTTGTCAAACAATCAACTGAAACATTTTCTGTACTTCAGAAAGTATTCTAATATGTGTGTCCTTGCTGTCTACACATGTTGGAATTGTACACATGTTGAGATTGTACACATGTTGGTATGGCACCAATGCTAGAATTGTACACATGTACACATGTTGGAATTGTACACATGTTGAGATTGTACACATGTTGGTATGGCACCAATGCTAGAATTGTACACATGTACACATGTTGGAATTGTACATGTTGAGATTGTACATATGTTGGTATGGCACCAATGCATGTTGAGATTGTGCAGATGTTGGTATGGCACCAATGCTAGAATTGTACATATGTACACATGTTGGTATGGCACCAATGCTAGAGTTGTACACATGCTGAGATTGTGCATATGTTGGTATGGCACCAATGCTAGATTGTACACATGTTGAGATTGTTCACATGTCTAAATTACAGATATATCAGTTAAGCATGTAGCTTTAGTTTACATCCTAATTCACCTATCTCCAAATGCTCTATGCAGCACCTTTTGGCAAACTTTTCCATTTGTACACACCTGTACAACATGGGTAACTAAATACCTTGTTTCATTTTTTTTTTAGTAGTAGTAGTATAGGCTTTCTCACTTGTATACATTTTACACATGCATGTTTCACACATGAACCAGTTTGCAATAGTTCTAAGACACAAGCACTTTACATATGTACACTAATCACACACATGTACAGCACACAGGTGAAGGTTTAATTATATATGTACAGGTATATCTGTCCTGAGAATATTGTACAGTAAAACCTGTCTTGAGAGACCACCATTATTAAAGACCACTTGTCTTGAAGACCACATTCTAAAAAGTCTTAGTTAAACAATCCTTTGAATGCAACCTCTTTTGAGAGACCACCTGTCTTAAGAGACCACATTTCAGTGACAGATGGGGTGGTCACTCAAGACAGGTTCCACTGCAGTAACATCATATGGTGCTGACATGAAAGCGATTGCCTACAGATCTTGTACATGCATTGCACATTGTCATATATGTCATACATGTATTTGTAAATATCAAAACAACAATAGGGAGAAACTAGGTCTTAACATGTTAAAAATATAGACAATTCAATACTGAGAGAATCAGGGAACTATGATCGCATATCAATATACTATAAGATTACGTGTTAGTTACTCCATACTTAAAGACTGGGACACATAGCTTGTCCATCCTCAACACAAACACACTTAAAAACTGCAACACTTTTAAAAAAAAAGTAAAAATTCTTTTGATAACAAGAAAAAAAAATTTTTAAATATATATTACTTCTAGATAAGACTAACAGAGATATTGCCAAAGAAACCAAACTACAATAGGATACTCTGTAGATCTGGTCCACCATGCCAAAACAAAAATTTATGAAAGATGTCCCAAAGTAATACTAGACTTGCTGGTTCCACATACTATTATAAAATTTTCATCAGACATGAAGTCTCAACTAAAAGACCTGTGACTGTCAAATTATCATCAGTTCTGTGGACTTCTGATAATGTATATAGGGTGCTTTGATGTGCTAACTGTACTGTAACATGGGACCCCAAACATGGAAGTCTCAACATAAAGACAAGTCAATGTCACCTCTTTTGTAGAGCTCTTGTTTAATAAAAGACTTTTGTGTGGTTTGGACTGGACATAAAATCTCAGGCCATCTGCTGGCCAGGTAAACAATCAAAATCCCACTTTGAGTGGCGACTCATTCAGAAGAGGCCTACAGTAATATCATTGGTGTGTTTACGATGTATTGCAGTAGCATTACATCCTTTTCTGGTAATATTGTTCCATATTCTGTCCGAAATTCTTCACTTGCCGAGAAATATTACTGACAATTAGTTCCGGTTTTTTCATAGTATTTTATGCCACAGTTTTTATTGGTGGAGGCCAAAACTTGGTTAAAAAATGTACCCTGGAAAAGACTACCAAACTTTCAAGGAGAACTTTGTGAACACTTATCCACAAAACTATGCTACGTGTTAGCATCTTAAAGTATCACTGGGTTGCCATAAACTATGCAAGAAAAAAAAAAACAAAAAAAAAACACTCCCTGACTTTTCCTAACCAAGTGCCCCTTATTTTGGACTCTTTACAGATAACAATTTTTTATTAACAATCATGGCAACTGAATTTTATATATTGGGTAATAATTTCAATATTTCCCCTGATTTTGCTGAAATTTAAGTTTTCACCAACTTCTTTTCAAAATTCACTGATAATTCAATGGTCCTGACCTTTAAAAAAAAATTCAATTTTTCATGACTTTTTGAGTAAGATGGCAACCCTGTAAAAGATACATTTCATACATCTGAGGTTAGTCTAAGTGGATATTTCTATGAACGACAAACAACATTAACCTTTATAATAGAAAATGTATTGCAGACAGAACTGCAACTATCATTCTAGGAAGAATTTGGAACCATGCTGTTCAATGTAAAAGATTTATTCAAAACAAACTTGATGGATTGTAAAAAGTCGTGATGCAAACATACTCTAACTTCTATCACAACTGTTGATGCGGTTAGATCCTGAAAATTCTATCAAACACAACAAAAATATTCTAATAAATGATGCGGTTAAGTTACTAGGCAACAGTTGCCATAACAACGGGCGTGCTGACATGGAAAACTTGGGGTCACCTCTTCCATCTCCTCCTCGCCTGGTAGCTGTGTGATGCCATAGTGGCTAACGATCTCGGAGCTGATCATCTGTAAAGGGGAGCAACTCTGTAAGGTGTTCATGTCGCCTGTCACGGCCTGTAATGTCAGAAGCAAGCCTTGCGATTTGTTCATGACAAAAATTCTCCCTGTTTAGTGTGTCTATCACTATCCCAATAAATAGAGTGCACGGAACAGCCTTGATGTTGGTAAGTACCGACTGACCAATTTTCTTTAATATCCCCAGTAGGAATCAGATAAAATGCACTGGTGCATGGACATCACACTTAACTAATTAGAACAACATGAATATGGAACCCAGAAACAAAAAAAGTATCAATTTCAAGAAATGTATACCAGCCTCACAAATACAATGAAAATCATGAATTTCACTTGAAGTTCTGAATGTGTTAAAGCATATCTAAAATTTAGGGACATACAAATACATGTATGAATTAGCACAAAATAAACTACTGCGTGAACGTATTGGCCAGCCCACCATAAGCTGCAAGACATTTACGTCACCTCACGTTACAAAATGACGTCACATTTCAATTCAGCATGTTGTAACAATATCGATTCAAGGGAAGGAACTCTACAAGGCTTACTGACTGACATATTACAATTATTTATAATCAATAATTTAAAAAAAAAAAAAAAACAACAACTTAAATCTCACTAAACTACTAATAACTACTGGTGCCAGGCTGGGTCAATTCTCAATCATTCATGCAAAAAAAAAAAAAAAAAATCCAAATCGGTTATAGTGACAGTGAAATTTGGAGATGTAACACAGTAATATATGTGTATGAATTAAGAAATTAACACAATAAAACAAACGAGAAGTTATGTCCAGGAATAAAAAATAAGCTGAGCCCGGACTTTAAAAAGCTGGCATAGATCAAATGCATTGAGAAGGAAACCAAACAAGAAAGCAAGGTATAGCTGGTTCAAGAGAGCTTCTTTTGCCTCTTAAACTGCTCCAAGAAGCATCTGAATGTGGATATAATTATCAAACTTAATAGAAAATGTTCAAGTTAGATGAGACCAATTATTGCGGAGAGTAATATCAAAATATAAGCCACGCTACATCAGATCTAAAGTTCATCTCATAATCTAAAAACTTGGGATTCCTTAATCTGTTACCCAAATACATCTTGCTTAAACACCATACTTTATATGCAGTATGTCTGTGTGTGTGTGTGTGTGTGTGTGTGTGTGTGTGTGTGCGTGCGTGTGTGCACACATACTACACTGTATTCAGTAAGAAAATGAAGGAAACTAGATAGCATAAAGATAGAACACTTTTTAGAGTTATCAGGATTTTAATTGAGTAGAAGATTTTGTTTGTTTTTCTGTTGTTTTGCATCCTGTCAAGAATTCTTCACTCATATGTCACAAGCTTTAGGTGAAGTGCCACAAATTTTGACCTGTGCAGTTCTAAACCTGGTTAAAGGATGTACAATTTTCAAATGAACTATGACAAAAGAGCCACTGAAGTTCCATAATCAATTTGAAATTTCTAAAGGCAGCAATTTGTTGTTGTTCAAAACAAATTGCGAGGCAGCATGTGACAAAATATGCTATTTATAATGCTGTAAATGCATTGGTTAAGTAATGCAGTTTAACTTTGACCTTGACCTTAACCCTAACACCATCATTGGGTGACGGGCATTCTCTTTACAAAGAATTTTCACTGTCACATAAAAATGCAGCAACACTGAATACAAATAAACAAAACACAATTAACAAATATTGTAACCCCCCCCAACCAACAGTTATAAACCTTGTGGTGATAAAAACTCTTAAATTCTGGGGAATTCTAGCCTGTTTGTTCGTTTCACATCACAATAAAAAAAAAAAAATTTCCCCATGATGTGGTGGCAGCCTTTTTAAAATGGTGAAGAAGGAAACCCTGAAATAGTGTACCAACTTGAAAATAAAAATGCACCTCCCATAGTTAAACTGGCTACCTATCCCAGCAAACAAACAAAATTACAGAGGCATGTAATGGGGGCCATTGTGGTTTGAAGTCAAATGCTCTAGTCACTCAGCCACAGAGTCCTCTGTAAATCTATAATCAAGTAGGATCTTTTTATACTGTGAAAAACAAATATTGTTACAAAGCTGGAATTGGAGTTGAAACACACACACTTAATCAAATCAATTTCATAATAGCATAAAGTGGAATACAAGTTAATCTACTAATCTAATTCACGGAGAATATACAACAAATAAAAACTGGGTGTTGAATAACACAAATAGTAGTAGTAGCAGCAAACATTCAAAACATTGTCAAATGCAAAAAAAAAAAAAAAAATTATTGCAAACACTGACATTAGTTAAACCACAATGAATATTCATGTATATCTTACCAACTAAAGATTTGAAACATAGTAACTGTCACATGATCAAAACACAATAGAAAACTTAAATCTGCAAAGTTCAAAGATTCAACGAAAATGACTGGCACACATTAATAGTCTGAACATCTTTTACAGCAAAACACAAAAAGCATAGCTTTAATCAAGACGTGTTCATTAGTTTACGTATTTTGCGTAGAATTACAAGTATGTCAATATCTCTTTACCATCGGTGGTATACAAATTAATTAAATCAGCCTAACGAGGAAGAACGTTTGGATAACATCTGATGCTAGCGAGTAGCTCAAACCAATATATTCCTATATTCTGACATATTACAATGCAAAAAGTTGACATGGTAAATCTAAAGAAAATATGTTGTTTTGGCAAAACGAACTATCAAAAATTTCCATTGTAACTTTCAAAACTTCTGATAAACTTTCTGATGACAAAAGCTAACGTCAATGAGAAACATCTATGCTACATTAAAAACTGCAAGGGATCATCTTGTATAGGATAGATGATAAATGAATTCACCTTTAGAAAACTGAGAGTTGAAATATGTAACATAAATGCACAAACCTCAATTTTTTTTAACAGGGAATATCATTTATGTAGTAATAATTCTTGCTATGAGTTGATTTAAAAGATTACATAAAATACCAAAGAAAACAAATTTTATCTCATCATATTTTGATTTGTTGTAAGTTCAGTGCAAAATCCATTATTGGAAAGTTGTAAAATGGGCACCTTTGACAAGGTCCCTCTAATGACCATGTCCCTAAGACTGTCATCTTGAAGTGAAACTTGCCACATATCTTTATAAATATCACACTGTTACAGCACATGTACAGATAACTGCTCTGCCATGATGTAATATAAATCTTAGAAGAGTTTTCCACACACACAAAACTCAAAAACACATAGAAAAATACCTGATGTCTTTCAAGCAAGGCCTCGGCTCCAGTGACATCCTTTGCCAGCTCATCAGATGACACTAATGACATCATACTGTTGATCCATGATGTCAGATCCCTGTCAACATACAAGAGTACTGGATTAGCAAACACTTAATGAAGGCAGGGACAAAATAAAAGAATTTTTGATAAATTGCTGGGGTCCATTTCATCAAGAAGTCGTGGGTCATAAGTCTCAAGTTATTTGATCTTAAGACAAAACTTACGACCGTTTTATCGACACTACCCTAGGTCAAGTCTTAAGGTATATTCGCACATTTTATAAAAATAAGATATCAATAATTTATGAATACTTCTACTTGCTAGATAAAGTAAGACACATACTAAGATCACAGAAGTCTGCATTGCTATGGGAAACATGGGAAACATTTTTCCTCTGAGCAGTGAACATTCTGTGGTAAGTAACAATGCACCAATGCTACAAAATGTTACAAGTAGTGCTGAAGTTAACATTTGATTATATTTACATTTCCTGCAGCAGTTGCCCATAGATTCAGTGATAATCTAGACAGCGTTCAATTTAGCTACAAATGAAGTTTCTCATATGACGTGACACTGTGATATAGCTTCATTCATAACATGACGTCACACCAATATATTTCATTTAGAAAAACTCTTTATTGTTCTACCTAGAACTTCACCGTATCATCATAATGAGACTGATCACATATAAGGCGGGATATCCAATTCCATTATTTTGTTTTTCAATTTAAAAACTAAATGTAAATATAACAAATAAAGGTTTGTCAGATTGATTTATTGTCAATTTGGATGCCGTTTGGGTGCCAGATAAATAGAATGGCGGCATCCATATTGACAATAAATGCAATCTGACAAGCGTTCATTTTTTTTATCCTGGAAAGCCGATAGAAATATAGTCCATCTCTGCAATGAACATTTTCCTATGATCTATTCCATCAATTCCTAGAAAAACAAACCTGGACAAAACCCTGTCTTTAACTCTTCACCCCTGAGGTCACATTTAGACTCATCCAAATCAACAGATAGCATGGTTTACTTTTGTACTACATGTATTTAGATTCAAAATCACACACTTCCTTTTAGTGACAGTGGACTTTACCATTCTTTGAAATGGGTGAGTTCAAATGTGGCTCAAGGGGTCAAAGAGTTAAAAAGGCAGAAATTTAAAAACTATTACAAGTAAATGCTGCTTAGTAAATTGGTTTTGTTCCTGGAAATCAGAGAAATATACAATCCATCCAAGCACTCCATGCACTAAACATTTTGTTAATAAGAATAAACACATACCTATAGTCACTGAGGAATCTCTGGAGGTCGTAGCTATCCAGCAGTTTACCTTTTCTACCGTTAGCCTATAATAGCAGTAATAAGGAAAAAAGTGAGTCACAATTAACATAGGGATTGGACCTTCACTTCATACAGACACAAGAGAATTATAACTCAGAATTACTGAAGAGTAGATGCTATATTTTGTATAGAGAAAAGAGCATGTACTTTGCAGGACAAAGGATTCATATATACATGTATATCATAGTCTTTTTTTTATTATTTATTTCAATTATCCAGAAGTGCTCCAGTCCTATAAATCTGGAAATTTTCAGTACAAAATGGCATTTCATAGTCAACAAAATTGAAAAACTAAACACAAATGAAATATAAAATGAACCATTTCAACCCTAAATATCTAAATGTAACATTCTTTTCTATTGTTTAGACCAGTCCATTACGGCCTGTAGGGTTGAAAGGGTTCATTTTGCACGTGGAATCAAATCCCAAGTCATCCAGCTGGCATGATTAGCACTTTGACCAACATCTACTTCAAGCTGATGAAAACTATCCCAATAGATAAAGGCACCATGTTAAACCTATCATCCCTTAGTATGTAAATGGTATGCTCTTTTTTATTTTCTTAGAATACATGTAGTTAAATTTAGGGATTGATCTTACCTTGGAGGTCAAGTTGTTCCACATCTCGTTAATTTCCCTCTGATGTTCGTAGATCTGTTCAGCTTGGTCTGGATGGGTTTGCATCAGACGCTTAGCAGAATCATCCAAATCGCGCACCTGACAAGATAAAAACAAGACACACCTGTACAAACACCTGAGGGGGAAAGAGAGTTGAATTATCTAAATTTGTGGTCATTTTATCCAGAAGAACAAAAGTCAGTCCAGAATTAATAAGGATTCTGAGATTATTTATGAATCAATACATGTTCCCTTCCTGTGAGATCATTATTAAGTGAATGGTGAGCATTTACAAAACTCACTAAAACCTTCACCAGAAAGATGGACTTGACTGACCAGAGGACTAGATGTAGACAAACTCTATAGTCTGTTAGGGGGGCAAATAAGTTTGTTTGTTTGTCTGTTTATTGTTGTTTAACGTCCCACTCAAGAATCTTTCACTCATATAGTGTCTTCACCAAATGCTGGTGAAGGGCTTCAAATTTTGGCCTATGCTCGGCACTTATGGCCATTTAGCAGTGAGGGTTCTTTAACGTGCCAACACCTACTGTGACACGGGACCTCGGTTTTTACTGTCTCATCCGAATGACAGAAAACCGACCTGCCGCCGGCTGGACTCAAACTCACAACCTCCAGATCAAGAGTCGAGCATGCGACCGACTGAGCCAGGCCGGCTCGGGGAAATAAGTATTCTTCAGTTTGTATAAAATACATATAGACATGATTATAAGTGCTACCAGATTTTGAATGTTCTAGAATAAAATAGATGGCCATCTGGAGCCTTTTCATTAGCTTGTGAAATTTCACTGATTTCCGTGCCACATTGTTTTTTTCTATACTAATGACTAGTGAAGAGAAAACTCTTTAGAAGACCACATTACTGAAAGAAGATTTTGTTTGCACTTCTGAAATTTGGAAACTACAATGTAAAGCATGATGCTGTATCCATTGGTTGACCGATGTTCTAAATCAAATTTACAAATGGCTACCTTGAATCATCATCTTTCTCCATGTGTCAATATTGTTCTTTCATCCTACAGAAAATATTGGACAAAACCCAAAACGCTCAATTGAAGCATCTTATATGGAAATTTACGATTGATTGATTAACTGATTATTTGAAACATAAGGTATTACTGGTGTCTTTGATACACTTAAACCGTTATAACATTCTTTAAAAAAATCTGATATATATGACCATCTTACTTTGTCACCAAGGGCAGATAAATCTCTTTCGATGGCATCATGTTTACGCTGTAAAGCTTGCACACTGGCCAAATCATGTCCATAGTTGTCACTGTTAAGAGCTTGGTCCTTCTCATCAATCCAGTCTTTAGTTTCATCAACATCTCTGTAATTATGAATAAATTATTGAATTAACAAGTCCCTCTTAACAAAAGAATTGCCTTGTGCACAGGTTAATTTTGGCCAAAATCACTTTCCTTCAACGTTTTTGTTTCAAAGCTGTTTTACACTCCCGTCATCGGTTAAGATGACCTGCCAGAGATTTAGATCTATACTATGGACTGGTGTCAAAGCTGTGAGGTCTATTTCATATGCCACACCCACTTCTTTATAGTTTCATTCAGTTTAAAAGCCTATCATATCCCAAAACGAGAATCACAATTGGCCATGACATCACATGACAGAAGTGACATATCACATGACTTTCATATATAAATGTGACATATTACATGACTTAAATAATATTATGCCATAACATATTACATGACTTGCATATCATGAAGCTGTAACATATCACATGACTTTCATATATAAATGTGACATATTACATGACTTAAATAATATTATGCCAAAACATATTACATGACTTGCATATCATTAAGCTGTAACATATCACATGACTTATGTCATATTTGATTGTGATATATCACATGACTTTTCAAATCTAAAAGTGACATATCATCACATGACTTGAGTAACATGTAGCTCTGACATATCACGTGACTTGTGTAACATGTAGCTCTGACATATCATGTGACTTTGAGTTACATTTAATCATACCTGTGAAATCTTTGTACTTCATGAGCACTGCCCAGTGTTTCTGCTCTTGTGGCTGTGACAGCCTGCAAGTTCTCCCAGCGATTGTTCAGGGTCTGTAAAGATGATGTAGCAATGGAAAATAAATCATGAACTTTAAACAGGTTATAGATCGTTTCAAACTGATCTTAATATAAGTAATTTACAACATGGAATTGTCCAATATTCCAGGTGTTTGAAATACCAAAATATTAAAAGGTGTCGGTAGAATAATTAGAATTGATGTGTCACATAGAACTTAATTAAGAGTAACGTCCACACAGTGTTATTAGAAAAAAAATAATAATAAAAAACCCTTGTTTGTTAATCTAAAATAACTTTAAAAATTACTGGTAGAAACATTGTGTACATATTTTGGACAATTTAATTTTTGTCATTTTAATAGGGTAGCCAAATTGACCAAAATTAAATAATGGCCAGAGCATCCCAATTTATGGTAATACAAGCCATCAAAATTGATTATTTTGTATTTATTAAAAGTTTCAAATATTCAATGCTTTATAAAAAAAAAAACCCAGGTTTGAAAATATTATGTCATAATTTGTGGTTAGAAATCAAATGTGAATAATGGGCGAGTAAACATTGGATTCTTTTCATAGATGGAAGGAATACCAATTGACCTATTGCCAAATGCCCGACACAGCACCTTTTGGCAAACTTTTCCATTATGACGTCACAATCAAATGGCCTATCAAACATGTGTGATTATGACGTCACAATCGAATGACATCAAAAATACACATGGAGAGTCACGTGTCAGACATTTGGCGATAGGTCAATTATCAGTGCAATATATGCATGATATGTTAAAAATTTCTACGGCAATATATCTTTTCTGTTAAAGTTAAGGTCAAATCACAAGATGTATCTTTTTTATCAAAATGAAAGTCATATGCCCGTAACTTCTATAAAGCAGCAGTTACCATTCCTCTCATTTAAAGATATAAACAAAAAATTAGTGAAAATTAAAACAAATACTTACAGCTATTTGTTCCCGGATTTTATCAGCTGCCTCAGTTTTGCCCATAGCTGTTAATCTGTCGGCAATGCTGTTAAGCTCCTGTAGTCTGGCCTCATTTGCTCTCAAGTCCTACAAAAAACAAATTTTCATCTTTAAAACATTAATATCACTAGGTAACATGCAGGAGTCCATGAATTTCAACATCTCAACAACAACAACAACAACAACAAAATAATAATGACATATTTTTGTCATGTTGCCAACAAATATAATTATTTTAAAAAATCATTATTTTAAATTCAAAAAGTATACCTGAATGAATGATGTAGCATAAAATGAAATCATTCACTGGAGTGTAATCATCAATCAATCAAATACACAATAAGAAATCAGCAAATTTAGCCACCATGAAAACTATTTCATAAATGCAAATATATATCTACTTCATAACATCTCCTTTATTTCCTCATGGCTTAACCCTCTGAAAATAGTTTTACAGATAAAAATCACAAACTTTGACCCAAATTAAAATATCCATATTTAAAGTATCTGAAATACCTCAAACTAGGTCACATGGATTACTAAGGTCTTAGTCAAGGTCATGTCAAATGATTAGTTTAAATCAAATAAAGGCCATGTTATATATAGCTACATGTCAATTTTTTTCCATTTTTTGGTTCAAAAGTTTGAACTTGAGATACTGGTCATTTTAAGGGAAAAACGGAGAGGTCATGACTTTATCACCACCACTAATAGCAAGGACACATACTTTCTGGAAGTCATCAAATTTCTTCTGCATTTCTTCTACTTGCTCCAGATCATCACCAACATCCTCGGCCACCATTATGTTTTCTTTCTCTGTGATCCAGGCTGCAAGTTCACCCGCCTCGCGGACAAGTTGGAATGCTTTGCAGGATTCCTGCAGTTTTTCACGTCGCTGATTTCCTTGGTCCAAAAGATTGGCATATCTGGTAATGAAAAAAGTTTATGTCAGTATTTTAACATGTTCCCTCTTCTTCCATCAGGTTATCAATTTCATGATGTTCAATCAGATATGTTTCACATGCCTGACCCAAAAATAAACCAATCATGTCATGTAATGGCAGAATGGGTGGTTTCTAATGAAAGATACCACTATACATTTAATATCACCACCATACATGTAATATCACCACCGCACATGTAATATCACCATTGTACATGTATTCTCACCACTTTACATGTAATCTCACCATTGTACATGTAATATCACCATTGTCCATGTAATATTACAATTGTACACATAATATTAACACCATAACTGTAATATGACCACCGTACCTGTAATATCACCACTGTACATGTAATATTACAAATGTACACATAATATTAACACCGTAACTGTCATATCACCACCGTACACCACTGTACATGTATTATCACCATTGTACATGTAATATCACTGTACATATGATCTCACCATCGTAACTGTAATATTACCACTGTACATATAATATCACCACTGTACATGTAATCTCACCACTGTAAATGTAATAATATCACCATGGTACATGTATCATCACTATAGTACATGTAATATCACTGATACAATTATTAATATCAATAGAAATATTTTGGAATTAACTATAAGTAATAAGATGATATTTTTCCTGAGAACATATATGATAATGTAAAAGAATGTTCAAGAAGAGTAAATCGTGACATTCTCAAGATTTTTCATAACCTTAAATAAATACATTCTCTGCAAAAAATAATGGACTACAGTATGGTGCCAAAATATGTCCCCAATAAAAACAACATCACCATTTTCTTTCAGGAAAATATTTGAGGCACCGTGCTATAGTAAAACACTAAATATCTATTGACAGTGTAAACATTATACATTACAAAGTGCTAGTGGAAAGCTTTTGAAGACATTTAAAACTGCTTGTGTACTGTCAGTATAAGAAATCCAAATGAAATATGCACCTATCAATTCTTAGACTTTATTATGGTGTAAACCTGGCATTTTTCTGTCAATTTTGGGGAAATGCCACTGGCGATGTCATTGGAAATTTTAATGTGAAATTGTGTCAAATTGGGAAACATTGTTTACACGTATGTATATTTATATTAATTATAAATGCAATGGAATCTTTATTTTACATGCATTTTCCCCCTGCAATTATTAATTTTTCATTGCGGTCATGGTCTGTTCACCCAATTAAGATTTTTTTTCATCAAATTGAGAAAAACACAGTCAAACATCAGCCATGTGAAACTACATAAAAAAGCCTGTAAACATATTTCCTTCAGATTTACAAAATATAAGAATGCTACATATATGTACCTTAACTAATTATCCTAAAAACACATTGGACTGGGGTCATTGAATAGAGTTCAGTATGTCAAAATAAACGAGGCTAACAGCATTACAATAAACTCATTACCAGAGGTTACAGAGGTAAATATCAGTACTCGGGTCCCTTGTCCTTTCAACAGACACTTTGAGACAGGGGTAAAAAAATTAACCATTTCGGTTACCCTTATCTTAAAGATGATATATTTATCACTTCAGGACCCAGTAGCACAAGAGGTTGTTAAATTTAACATGAAGTTAACTAATGTTAAACCAATGGGCTAACTGTAGATTAAATTTAACAATGTGTTGTGCAACCAGGTCCAGGAATTCCTAAATTCTGGGTTTAGGGTCCAAAAAAATACAAAAATACACAACATTACAACTAAAACAACAACAAAAACTTGATTTTCACGATTTGATTGAAAACAACACTTTTTGAAATTCAGAATTGAAAATTTTGGCATATTTTTATGAAAATGCAAAATTATTTTCACACAGGGCATGGGTCCTGTAACTGGTTCCAAAAATGGCCTAGGAAAATCCCTCCACTTGGAAGTATATTACCTGATTGGTTTTTGTTACAAGATTTAAAATCTTCAAAAGATTTTACACACAATTGCACAATGACTGATGACATCTATCACAATGGGTCACCTGCATGATACAGGTGACCTAAAAATAGAAAAATGACTAACTGACCAAAAGCGTCTTCTTTTCTAGTTCAATGGTGCAGTGATTGGTGGGAAAACAAACACACACACATGATATTAAGAAAATTAAACACAATGTTCTCTTATGTGAATATGTTAATATGTATACATTTATTTCTACAAGGAAGACGTATGTTAAGTCAATTATCAAAATCAACAAAATGTATTCCACAATTGGAAACAGGTGTACGGTTTTAAAATTAAAAGGCAAACATTTTTTTTTTTTATTTCTTCTCTAATTCATGTACAGCTTACAAATGTGAGGCATCTTCTGCACAATCCTCAACAGATGAAAGTTAACGAGATATCAACAGTCATAAAAATCAACATTCTTTTTTAAAAAAAGAAAAGAAAACAAAAACAAAATAAATCTGGGGTGTCGGTAAAAACTGACAATATATTGTCTAAATGAAAATGAAATGGAAAGATCGTAAGAGACAAGTCAAGATAATGATTACATCTAAATCTGATTCATTCCAGGGAAGTAAAGATGATAATATACTAGTATAAGATAAAGTTTGAGGTAATCCGTGACTTTAGGCAAACAGAACATGACTTTCAACATTGTTTTCATCAGAATTTATCATCTTGAGCACCAAACCTACATAAAAAGGTCTAAAAATGAAATATATTTCCCTATTTATAGGACAAAGAAAATGGTATTAGCCCGGATCTGGTCTGGCATGGATGATGTATATATGATAGACCACACGTACATATAGTGTGGTCTTCCAGTGAGGAGAAAATTTAAAACAATCTCTGGGAAAGACCATTATCCTTCTGTGTGTGAACTGGTGAACTTTAGAACCATCCCATCAAAGCAACTTAATATGAGAATACTAGACCATCCCATCAAAACACATAACGGTAATCTAATCTGAGCATATGTGATAATCTTGATCCAATCCCAACCTAGACCATTCCATCAAAACTCTTAAAATCTAATCTGAGCATACTAGCACATCCCATCAAAACTGCTTATATCTAATCTGAGCATATGTGACAATCTTGATCCAATCCCAACCTAGACCATTCCATCAAAACTCTTAAATCTAATCTGAGCATACTAGCACATCCCATCAAAACCACTTATATCTAATCTGAGCATATGTGACAATCTTGATCCAATCTCAACCTAGACCATCCCATCAAAACAACTTGTATCTGATCTGAGAATAAGAGCCCATCCCATCAAACCAATTAAATGTAATCTGGGCATATTAGCCCATCCCATAAAACCATTTAAATCTAATCTAAGCATACAAGCCCATCCCATCAAAACAACTTATTTCTATCTAATCTGAGAATTCTTGGCTATCATATTAAAACCACATATGTTTACATCTAATCTAAGAATATCTGATCTGATCTGGATAATCTGATCCAATCCTGACCTAGGCCATCCCCTCAAAACCATTAATGTCTAAAATCTGTGTACATCTAAGAAACACAATGGCCCATCAAACTATGCAGTATCTGCCCCAAACTTAGTCTAATACAGACATCCTGGATTATTACAGACAAACTGCTAGCGCAAATATTGATAACCTTTTGATGATTCTCAAAAGAACAGGGTACAATCGGAAGAAATGTCATACTGAAGGAAAGAACAAGGAATGATTACTAAGTATGAATCAATCAGAATGACTTGTATTATTAATAGTAAATGTCGAGAGGATATATATATAAAACTATGAATTAGTTGAGAAATATAATGTCAATAATTCTGGAGAGGCTGATGAATGAATGCACTAAACAGAAGTATATGATGATAGAAATTTCATTTATTTTCACTGAAATTAGACAATGAGACTGACCTCTACACATATCAATCAGTCTGATGTAAAGGTCACACCATTCAACCTATTCACTACAATGAACTTGCCTTTATCACTCAACAAGACGAGTCCAAGTAGCAATATAGGGATGATAAGAGTTAATATAAATGTGCAGTGACTTGACATAGTGAGAAGTTGTGTTAATAAAGGGAAGTAAGTCATGAATATATAAAACCATGAAATCATGAAAGTGATATTCATACATTATCAAAGATGTTCATTTCTGTCACACAAATTCTACTTACTTTTCCTCCAAAACTGGACTGAAAAATTGCATACAATGTCAGCAACAGAGAAATGCATGTCACAACTGAATTATGAAAAACATGAGGCAACAACCACCTTATTGTCACCCAAATCCCGGCCCCGGGGTCCCAAAATTCAAAATTTGGTATCACCCTTACCCAAGAAATGATACCAGTACATGCCAAGTATACAAAGACTAGGTATTTTTGAGAAAGCTAAAAAAATGTTTAAAAATTATAGATTATACTAGCTAAACTGAATTTCATTTACACCAAAAAAATTTGATTCTTCTGTAAATGGGCATCATGCTTTGAACCATGAAGTCTCTGACTTCTGCAAGCACAGGTTTGGGCCATGCTGGAACCTAAGCGGATTTTTGTGAGAAAGTTTGCCAGTTTACTGGCAGAAGGTCGGTGATCTCTTCCGGGTACAATCATAACTGAATTCTCTCCTCCACCATTAAAAAACATATAACTGAAAACTTGGCATGAAACACTATTCCAAATTCTTCAGTAAAAGTTTAATTCTTACATCTGACTATATTTCCTAGTGTAAATGTATCATATGAAAAAACAGAAACTTCACTGCTAACAGCATAGCCCTCAGAAGAAATGCCAAATGGGTTGTCATAACAACCCACAAAAAAATCAATAAATGTAACTTACAAATGCATGACGGTGGATTTCAGTGAACCACGAGTGGTCAACTGAGTAACTCAGGGTACAGCGCCACCAAGTCATCTAGTCAACACTTAACTACAACTTTCATTTAATCATTTTAACTATCGAGACTATTTTGATGCTTGTAAAACTTCTGGATAAAACTAACATAAAAACACATCATTTTTTTTTTCATTCACTTCAAAAAAATTTTAAAATAAAAAAGTTAAAAAGGCAAAAGTCAAAATTGGGTAACTTTTTTTTTATGTTTCAGAAATTTCATTTGAACAATAATTTTCATTATCACTCAAAATTTATGCAATAGATAATCAAAAATGTACAATTGTTGCTTAAATTTTGTAAGTATTGACGGAATGATCAAATGATAATTGAAAAATTAGTAAAATGTGGCTGATATCATTACAAATTTCTTTTTAAAGAAAAGATAAAAATAAAACAGTAATTGATATGATGTCATCCCTCTTCAAAAGAACTTAAAAAGACCATACATGTACTAGAAAGTCAATTAAATACCATTAATATTCCAATTGAAATATAGTGCCATGGTTTTATTTTAAAAATGCATTAATTTTGAAAAACTTCAACTTTAGATAAAAATGTGTATCAACATACACTACAAAGAGAATATATAGATATCCATGCAAACTTGTACAGAGGAAATGACACAACTTACTTTGAACCTCACAGAAGAGGGGAAAAACGCAAGAAGAATAAGATACAATAGGGGACAGAAGAAAGAAAATAATGATATGATTATTTGCTTTAATGCTATGAGAAACTTTTAATCTTTAATTATGTATAGAGAGTGATAATGTATACAAGATGAGTTGATACAAGCCCGTGCTTTGATGCTTTCACAAAAACTTTTTATGAGTATTTTTAGAAAGCAATGATAAATGGAGAAGAATTCAGTTTGAAAAAAAGTAGAAGAATTTAGTCTGGAAAATCTTCCTGAAATGACAGGAGAAACTTGCTATTCATATGTTCCACACAATTCTGTTCTACAGAATAGCATGGTTGTCTCCATTTACACAGCATCTGAAAATACTGCGAGTTTTTTTTCAAACTGTTTTTAATCTACTGACAAAAGACAGGGTGGGAATAAGCATCGAAGCCAATTACATAAATGCACAGCCACATACTTCTAACAACCAGAATAAATCTAATTTCAAAATTATTATAAAATCTACAGTGATAATGATAAAGAAGTGTATTATAATCACTCTTCAACATGATCTGCATATGAAATTCTGTGTGAAATAATGTCACATGATAAACAGGTGTGTGAAAATCAATTTTTATCCTGATGTGCATGAAATTCTGTGTGAAATAAAGTCACACGATAAACAGGTGTGTGAAAATCAATTTTTATCCTGATGTGCATATGAAATTCTGTGTGAGGTAATGTCCTATGATAAAACATGTGTAGATATCAATTCTTATCCTGATGTGCATATGAAAGTCTGTGTGAGATAATGTCCCATGATAAACAGGTGTGAAAATCAATTTTTATCCTGATGTGCATATGAAATTCTGTGTGAGGTAATGTCCTATGATAAAACATGTGTAGATATCAATTCTTATCCTGATGTGCATATGAAAGTCTGTGTGAGATAATGTCCCATGATAAACAGGTGTGAAAATAAATTTTTATCCTGATGTGCATATGAAATTCTGTGTGAGGTAATGTCCTATGATAAAACAGACGTGTAGATATCAATTCTTATCCTGATGTGCATATGAAACTCCATGTGAGATAATGTCCCATGATAAACAGGTGTGTGAAAATCAATTCTTATCCTGCTGTGCATATGAAATTCTGTGCGAGATAAAGTCCAATGATAAAACAGGAATGTAAATATCAATTCTTATATGATGTGCATATGAAAATGTCCAATGATAAAACAGGTATGTAAATATCAATTCTTATATAATGTGCATATGAAATTTTGTGTGAGATAATGTCCAATGATAAAACAGGTATGTAAATATCAATTCTTATATGATGTGCATATGAAATTCTGTGTGAGATAATGGCACATGATGAAACAGATGTGTAAATGACTAAATATTAATTCTTATCCTGATGTGCACATGAAATTCTGGGCAAGATAATGTGTATAAAGTCTTACTATTTCATCACAGACGAAAATAACTTAATTTCAAGTCATACAACAGGAAAGATTATTGTTAAATATAGAGCAGAAATGCAGATATGGTTACCATAGCTACAAAAAGAAACATGAACTAGATTTTCAGCTTTTATAATGTATCATATACATAGTGTTGATAATTGATGTCATTCCAAGTTATAAATAAACTTACATAATGTCTATACCGTCACTGAAACAAAGTGCTTTTATATCAGATTTTATGACACTCACGTACAACCATACTTTTAACCACATGTTCCAGAGCCGAACAGGTAAATTTACACTTAAAAAGAGACCACAAGTAATAGTTTGTTTGTTTATTGTTGTTTAACGTCCCACTCAAGAATCTTTAACTCATATGGAGACGTCACCAAATGCCGGTGAAGGGCTTCAAATTTTGCCCTATGCTCGGCACTTATGACCATTGAGCAGTGATGGATCTTTAACGTACCACCACCTACTGTGACACAGAACCACAAGTACACAGCAGGTTTATGATAATGACAATATGGATTGAAAACAGTAATACCAGTATCAAAGCTAGAGGTTTTTAGCGTGGCACTTTGCCCTCTCCCAATCTTGCCGTACCCGATACCCTTTATAAGATCCCACACGTGCCTTCTGTGCCTAACATGTTTTTTTAATTCAACAAAATTATGTCCTGCATCAAATGAACAACTCATTCAAGTCCTGTTCAAAATTGCAACTCATCCAAGTTCTGTTCAAAATTGCAACTCATCCAAGTTCTGTTAAAAAGAAAGGAAAATCAAGGCAAAAGTCCTACAATACAATTAATGCCTGGTTATTCTCCATTCTGGGTCACCAGAAGCAACATCTAAAGCAACATCGATCTTAAACCGTGGAGTATACTTACTGTGTTTCAATCTGATTTTGTCTGACAGATATGGTAAACTCATCCATCAGATTGCTACGACTAGCAGACAGACTGGGGTCCAACTTCTTCACGTATGCTGCCGGAACAAATCCCTGTCGGTCATTCACTTCTACTTTCCACCAATCCTGAAAACACAAAGTGACCAAGGTCATATACGAGGGGTCATACAAATTTTTCACATTATGATTTAAAGTTGTGTTTTTTTTTCAGGATTTTTCAAGAGTTCATAATAAATTTTAGATTCCTTTAACCTTATATATATGAACTCATTCACCCCTAAAGACACATTTGGACTGGTCTAAGTCACATTGTTTTTCAGGGTTTGATGATTTAAACAAGCAAGTATTTGTGCGATCTGAAAGAATTACTCAGGACAAAACAAACAATTTATGGATTTTCAAATTACTTTTTACTCAGGTAAAAAAAAAAACAGCTAAAAGTGTCAAACTCAGCCATTAATCAATTTTGCAAGACTCAAAACCTTGCTCACTAATATGAAAATTTTCAAGACTTGACAAAGGAATAGTGCTCTAACATTAGACTATAAATGCTATGCTTTAGTATTATGGTCATTATCAAGGTAGATGCCTTCATTGTCAATTAAAGGGTTTTTCTCATAACTATTTGAGATAATAACAAGAGATACAAATGGTCCTAACAGTCATGCAAGATTGCACCCAACTTATGGGTCGAGAAATTCAGCATTTTGCTACCATTTCCCTCAAAATAATGTGTACTAAATCTTAAGAGATCAGGCTCAGTAGTTTTCCAAGCAAGTAACATTTTGACCCATAGCTCATAGTCTACTGATGACAATAAAATTGCAATAGGGCATGCTAAAAATCATGCTGTCTTGACCTTATATTCAACAATTTAGCCCAGGCCATTTTCACTGGTGTGAAAGGCAAAACTTTCTACTAAAGGTAAAGATTTCGTCAAGATTCCATAAAATTACCTACAGCCATATTATAACTGTTACCACTAATCAATATCACATCTAGGTCACACCATGGTGAGCTCCAAACTTACTTTGTTTCACTGTTAACTCTTTCATCCCTAAATATTTAGATGGTATGCTCTTTTCTAATGTTAGAACCAGTCTATTGGGTGTCTGTAGGGTTGAAAGGGATAATGCACGTCAGTACCACACTATCATTATAACACAGCATGCCCAGAACTTACCTTATTAGCACTGTTTAACAAAGTCAGGACATCTCCTTTCTTCATAGAGACTTCTCTGGGTGATTTCTCAGTGTAATCATACAATGCCATCACTTTCTCTGTTCCAAGGTCATCAACTACAGGGGCCTCCTGTTGCTATAGAAACAGCAGAAAAAATACATTGGTAATACACAAACCATTTATATAGCAGTTTAAAAAGCTCTAGGGGATTGGTCAGTTACTTTGAATGAATTATATACCCAACTTTTGAATCAGGTAGGAGTTATTTCCCTTGTCTTAAACTCTTTATATCTAAGCACACAAGAGGTATGACACTGTCAATGACAGTAGGTGCAAACATGATACAAAATAGTCTTGTCTCAAAAGGCCATTTTCATTTTTTTTATTCCTCTACTGTTTCAGATCAAAGAGAAGAAATATCCTCAAAGGGAAGATATCACCTTTTGGCTTTTGTCAAACCGACAAGAGAAACAGTAAGGAAGAATGTTTGAAATGTCTCCAGATACCACACGCTGTTGATTAGGTTGTATCCACTGCTAACTTTCTTATGGACGACTAAAAATAATGTCCGAGACCAAAGTTTAAGTGTGGATGACTCAGAAATAAGGCATTTCACTTCTAACAGTTCAGAACAATCAACTACCATATGAAATCACCATGTACAAGGAAGTGTTTCCATATTGGTGAAAAGGGAGAAACATGGCTCATCTGTAGAGGTTTAATGGAGAAAATAAAAAATTAACATTACAGCAAAATTTTGAAATAAAGAGGAATTCCTCCAATTGGAGGAAAATTCTCATGCCTGTTTGTATCAAGTCTGCTTCAGACAGATAAAGTACAGATCATTGTCTTTCCTCATATCAATTACCTGAGGAAATACCATACATTATAACAGATATCAAAATGAAATATCAATGTGATATCTACACTACCTTGCATGCTTGTGCCTGGTCTCTTAGTCCCTCAATAACGGATCTGTAGGCTTCCAGATCAGACATAAATGCCTCATGTTTCTTCAGTAGGGCCTAGATAAAATAAGAATGACAGAAATAGAAAAACAATGTCAAATAGTGTTGTGTCTTGTTGACAGAAAATATAGTGTTAAACTCCTTATCATGATCAGTATATGTATATATAAAAGCTTCATATATTTACTTCATTTACATATGTGATGTTCATTTTTCTTTTTCAAGATAAATTTAACTAAAGTTAGATTTATTTTTTTCGGTATTTTCTAAAATGGCTTTACTTTAATTATGTTAGGGCTTAAGCAATAACTATTACAAAATTGAATTTCAGTGATGTAGAATGTAAATGCCAAAATCAACCAATGTAAATTTTTTATGTCATTCAAGACCAAAAAAAATACAAAAAGATGTTCAATTGAACCCAACCAACACATTTTGAAAGCAAAAAAGGTAAAAAGATATTACTTTAAACAGTTTTTTTGCCAATTTATTTGTTTTTTCCTTATGAAATCTGGAAATCTGAAATAACTTTTTGGCCTATCGACAAATCCACTTGTAAACTCTTTGACAAGACTCTTCAAACCAAATTTTTAATGTCTACCAGAAATTAAATGACTTACTTCAGCAGAGTCTTCATCTTTCCCATAATCTGTATTTGCTGCAAGTGGTTCTTTCTCTCTCATCCATGACTCCGCCTCATTAGCATCGGCAAAGTATTGCTGGGCCTGTAGAGAGTCCTCTAGGTCTTGTTTTCTCTGTTGTGCCTTGTCCTGTAGATAAAACCATCAAAATTATGTTGTGTGTGGTTAAAGTTACAGAAAACGTTGGAGGGATCAATAATAATGTACTTCCTGATTTGACTCTCCAGATTTTCTCATAAGGTTTAAATATGCATCACAAGGAAATTCATTAAAACTCATCCTTTTTCATGCAAAATTAACATTTTGTAAATATGTACTTTTAAAATCAAAATCCATTTACATTCTTCTGTTAACCCCCCCCCCCCCTACATTATTTAAAAAAAAAATACCAAAAACTTAAAGGTGATCTACATGTCTGCTAGATGAGATAATTTCACAATTTTAAATGAAATCATCAAATACATGTATTTTTCCATAAAAGCTTCAAAATTGTTCACACCTCTGATGTTGTTTTCTCTCTGATTTTTGTTTGTTCAAGATGTCCTTTTCTCATACTAAAGTGGCTATGAGGTCATATAAACAAACTGCAGAGCACGGTTTTAATGGGGGATTAATGAGTTGCCAAATGCTTGAAGTGTTGCACAGACAATACCAAATTATGTACTAGCTATAAACAGGTGTCAGAAACTCTTAAACAATCTTGTAAATAGCTTCTCTGATCTGAGATGAGACATTCTTAACATCAAACTATCATACCTCACCCATTGGATAAATCTTATACCACATTTAAAATTCACAGTAGCATTAATCAAGGAGGGTTCAGTTTTCATTTCTAACTAACCTTCACATGTATCATTAGATAGGGAGAAATCAGTAATTATCTCAAACTAACCTTGAGTTGTTGCCACCTGTCCTGGAGCTCTTCAATTTTTTGCTGGATCCCTTCAGCAGCAAAATGGCCATCATCTATCATCTGGCTGCCATGAGTACACACATTGTTGATGCGTGGTTCGTGTCCGGCTAATTCTGCTTGTAGAGCCTGGTGTTTCTTCATCAGATTCTGCACACCAATCAGATCACGACCTACAATGCAAAAATGAACACCAGGGCTCTAACATTTTTTCTACAGGATAAATGAATACAGCCTTGTAACAGGTGTTTTTTTTTCTTTTATTGATTAAAGATATTTTGCATTAATACATCTTGTGTCCCACAATCATTTTTTCAATTAAATGGAACAGTTAATTTGCTACTGGAAATATTCAAGAAATGATGACTTTAAGTATATATTTTTATATCAGTGCAGTAGGGAAATATTGCCATAACAGTACCTTACCTACTGTCACATAAGACCTAACCTATCACCAATAGGGAAATATTGCCATAACAGTACCTTACTTACTGTCACACAAGACCTACCCTATCACCAATAGGGAAATATTGCCATAACAGTACCTTACTTACTGTCACACAAGACCTAACCTATCACCAATAGGGAAATATTGCCATAACAGTACCTTACTTACTGTCACACAAGACCTACCCTATCACCAATAGGGAAATATTGCCATAACAGTACCTTACTTACTGTCACACAAGACCTAACCTATCACCAATAGGGAAATATTGCCATAACAGTACCTTACTTACTGTCACACAAGACCTACCCTATCACCAATAGGGAAATATTGCCATAACAGTACCTTACTTACTGTCACACGAGACCTACCCTATCACCAACTGTCTGACATGTGGCTCTCAGTGTTTAATTTTAATGTTATCCCATTTTGCCAAGGATCAATTGTTTTACAGTTAGGACTGTCATTGATAGACTGGATATCGATGCATCGATATATACGAATTGATTCAATAAGACAATCAATATAATTTTTTAGTATCAATACATTTCACAATGTATTTCACAGTGTGTATTTTCTTTCACAATTTCCAAAATTTTCCAGTTGTTTTACTTCATATTCTTGAACTGTATTATATTTTATTCTAATTGTTCAATTTGTTCAAATAAACAATGCTTTCCTTGCAATGACTTTTTTGAACTGCATTTCATAGAAGTACCATATTATTCGATTTATCAATATATCAATATTTTTTACTTATTGATATATCCATAGATAAGATATAGAAATGAAATGAAGTCTTTATATATTTATAAACTGACCTCTATTGGTTGATGATGCAATTGGCTCTTTTTCACGAATCCAATCCTCTTCATCCTCAACATCACGGAGAAACTGTTGCAGTTTGAGAGCATCCTCCAATTTTTGTTTCCTAGCAACCATTGGTTCCTGAGAAACAACAGTAGTCATATGAAAAACTGAACACAAGAGTTAAAAATGTGAAATCAAACAGAAAATGTAGATCTTGTAACATAATAATGAAAACTTTGAGGATTCTAAATTGTAGGTACAAAGAGGTTAAAAGACTGTCGCTTTCTGTCTAAAATACCGCAGTCCAAATATAAAACGGAAATGAGGCAAAAAAGTCCTTATTTGTCATGGATTTCTCATCCTACCCAGATAACCTCTGATCAACAGGTTCACAAACTGACACTTCTTTCTTCAAACTTACTCAGGAAGCTACATACAAAATTTGAAAAGAATTGGACCAATTTATTTCAGAAGAAATTGAAATATATCCAGAAGTTTATCCATAATTCAAGCAGATGAAAACCAACAAAAATACCAATTAAAGGAGGCCAATTCACCCATGGCCACTTATTTTTGTACTTGGCGACTGAATTTTTTTTCTTGTTAACCCAAGTGGCAAGTTCAATATTTCCACATTCATAAAGGTATACTGCTTACAATCAGTGCGGTGTATCAGGACTCAAAAGTGTATCACGATAAATTATAAAATATCATCTTGTATCACGATATATATCATATTGTTAGGAATATTCAGTGTAACATTAGAAATAGTAGTGTGAAACACAGAAACAGTGAAAGTAAAACTACTATAATTATTCATTACATCTTGGACATTGGTAACTTATTTTAGGCAAAAAAAAGATAATTGACATAGTACTTAGGTGAATCTAACAGACACTGATATATCAATAAATGAACCAAATAATTCTGCATTTTTCTAGAAAACAGAGACATTTTTTTTCATATCGATACACAATGTACATGTATCGTATCATCAGATATAAAATTGCAAGATATCGTTGTATCCATGTATTGTTACACCACTACTTCCAATCAAAAGCTTTCTCTCCCTCCATTAAAAATTTGGCCGAGAGATTAATTATGAGGCAATTGAAGTTAGCGTTCAAATGAATCTTTATATTCCCTGTTGATTTAGTTTTCAATATTTTATATACAATATCTTGTCCCCTAAATTCTATATTGGGCAAGTAATTGTCAGGCCTTAAGAGACCACGTGACTTGTGAGGAGAGGTAGTAAGAAAATTTAAGTTCTATTTCTGCAACAGGTCCCCCAAATAGACTCGGGTAACCTAAATATAAGAGTGGTATTATAGAGCTCACCTGTAGAGCAGAATAACGCTGTACAACTTGGTTCTGTTTGTCTTTAATATTGTCAGCATCAAAGTGTCCAGACTCCACAAATTGGTCCGCTTGTATGACGATACTCTCAATACGGTCCTGTCGGAATAAGAAAAAAAAAAAGACTAAATATAAAATCAAAAACCAGAGTAAAGTTTCCACAAGCAGAAAATCTTAAAAATACACCGGACATCACCAACGTGAACCCAGTCAATGGTTGATGATAGATTCAACATTTGCCAGATAGACTGACTTAGGAGATGTCCAGTTAAGTCTCATTCTAC
Organism: Atrina japonica; assembly: GCA_030159075.1. NCBI lineage: Eukaryota > Metazoa > Mollusca > Bivalvia > Pterioida > Pinnidae > Atrina > Atrina japonica. The sequence goes on along the minus strand of BROG01000778.1, from coordinate 264,749 downwards.
AAAAAAAAAAAAAAAATTTCAGTGACTGATACCATGTCATACCCAAGACTTTAAAAGTGCTAGTGACTTGTTCCTGTCCAAAGCATTCAGCATAGGAAGAGAAAGTCAGGGTCTTTCGGACTTTAGAGATCCTGTATCATAGCAGGCTAGGCATTGCTAAGGACCCTTACTTCATTGGCATAAGTCCATAGCACAGGTCAAAATTTGTGGCACTTCACCTATAGCTGGTGATGGACCCCTTTAAGTGAGTAAAACTAGGAGCAATAACAAAACAAACAAACAAACAAAAATCCTTCATTTAATTGTTATTTTCTGGAAAAGGGAGATGAAAATTTTACATATTTCCACAGAATATAAGAATTTTTATTTACTAATTTCTTGATATTATTTTCCTGAGCTAATTTTTCATGTATATCTATATGCTGAAGCCTCTTAGCCACAGCATAGGACAAAATAGTACCATGATAGAAAAAAGATCGCTGACAATTACAAGGATGTACAGCACCTGCCAGTCAACAAAACATGTGACAAATAGAAGGGTTTCGGACCCACAAAGGTCGCCATAAACATCCATATTTTTTTTGTACTGTAACTACATGCATATATTTGAATAGTGATAATCACAGATGAAGATTAAAAAAACAAAGAATATATCTAATTGTAAATGATATTAAATAAGCATGCAGTATCATGGCTGTACTTATTTAAATCAAACACATAATTAAGGAGGTTTGTCATTCAAAAAACTATGCAAAATTGTTTCTGTCTTCAAGCTGTCTTCTTGTTTTATGATTTTATGTTTGCTGTTCTTTTGACAGGACATTTTACCCTTTCAACCCTACAGGCCAAAATAGACTGGTCTTAATAATACAAAAGAGCATAACATCTTGATTTTCTGGGATGAAACGGTTAATCAAACTGAAATTTATTCTTAAGGTCATCTGATGTAACTAATGTATTCAACTATCAAATGGTTTTTATAATGCATCTTCTCCATGAAAATTACTACAGTACTATCATTACAGTGAGTGACGAACCTCCTTAATGTATGTTGTTGATATGAAAATAAATCAAGAATCACAAGGATCTACCAGATAATTTTTTTTGTGTTTTCTAAATTTCGAATGACAACTAAACAAACAATTGAAAAAATACCAAAATGTCTAATTCTGTCTCATGTTAAATGTAAAATGAATGGGTACTAATTAACTGTACAAACAATAAAATGTTTACATGTATATATATATATATAAAAAAAATAATAATAACTGACAACAATGCCAGTACTAATAATTACCCTGTTATTATTCACCTACAGACACATATGTGGTTGTGACACCGACAATATTCATGTGCATACAGTGAACACTCGTAATATTGTTTTTTCTCATTTCACTTCAATTTCAAAGACTACTGTATCTTACAGCTGAATCCGTTTTTAAATTTTTGGAAATAATTATTACTGTAGAGTTCACACGACATCTGACCCCTGATTCTTCTGTTAATCAATGACTTGGGCTAGTCCAAATGTGTCGTTAGGGGTGAATGAGTAAACTAAATTAGTTTTAGAAGATATCTATGCGATACAAAAAACCCTGGTTAAAATGATATCCTAATTTTTCTGATTTTAATGGATGGATTTCTTATCATAGGTCGAATAATCTCTGATCAACAAGGCCTTTTTCTATATAACTTTGTCTGTTTTTTTTATTTTTCTATTTTTTTTTTTTTTTTTTTTTGGTTCTATAAGTTATACTAGACAAGTTTTCTGTATTATTACATGGGTGGTTCATTAGAATATACCTGGTAAAAGACCATTTACTTTCTGCAATTAATCTGGTTACCGACCTCTAACAATCTGTTTCAGTTCAAATAAGACGAACCTTCTCTGACACTCCCCTCTAACCTTCCCAAACACTTAAACACGAGGATTGATTGATAAGTGTTGAGCCTCATATGTAAGGTTTTGTCTTTTGGGTGAGGCAATCCACTATTTTTCAACATAATCTCCTTCAGCGTCTATACACTTTTGTAAGCAATGTTTAAGGGCCTCCATGCCACTTTTAAAAAAGTCCCTTCTTAACTGTCCAGAAAGTACTCCACTGTATGTATGATGTCTTCATCTGTTGGAATGGGTACTGGAAATTACCTTTTTCAATTTTAGGAATAGATGGAAGTCTGTTGAAGCGAGATCAGGTGAGTAAGGGGGATGTTAAATCAATTAAAAGCCACAATCATTAAAGGCAGCCATAGCAATAACAAGACCTGTGAGCGGGGGCATTGTCCTAGTGAAAGACGACACCTTTACTGAGCTTCCCACAGCACTTGATCTCAATTTTTTCTCGTCACTGCCTAAGAAGTGATGCATAACATATCACCTATAACAATATCATGTACTTTTGTGACAATTTCATGAGTAACCACAGTGACAGGCCTTCCAGGATGGGGGTCATCCTGAAGGCTCTGCCCGCCACGTTTAAATTTTGCCATCCACCTTTTTATGGCAGCATTTGAAGGGGCATCTTCTCCTAGTGTTGCTATTAGTTGCTACCATGTCAGCATGAATAGCATCAGGTGCTAGAGCTTTCTTGAATATATACTGAATCATTGCTCTTTTGGTAAATTTGTCCATTTTGCTCAAGTGACTTGCCCTGATTACTTAAGAGTGTTACCTCTTTGACAAAAAAAAAAAAAAGATATGATCAATTGAAACCAGTCATTGGTTACAAAGCCTTTAATAGTGGGAGAACAGTAGGGCCGAAAATGGGCAGCACTGCCAGGGTTAAAAAAATTTGTATAAAAGCACTCGCCTTTCGGGCGAGTGATTAAATAACTTCCACTCGCCCAAACTCATTTTGCACACGCCCAAGTATGAAAACGTAGTATTTCAAAGTAAATGTGTTAAGAGCTTATAAAATCTTTTTTCAAAGTAAATAGATTTTATATGACTTAACAGATATGATACTCTTCATTTGTCAAATTGTTTTTTTTTTCTAATTAAGTACTTATTATGATGGAAAATGTGTGAAAATCTTACCACAACTTTTGTATGCTCTCATTTTAAGTTTTTTGAATTCAAATTCTTGACTGAAAATTTGGTTGCTCACCATAAAAATCTGGTTGCCCACAAAGAAAAAAAATATTTTATTTAATTTTGTTTTTTTAAGTTAATTCAGATTTTACAACTTCTATACAAATTATATTGTTATGATTATTTTACCAAATCCTGAAATTCAGGTCCGTTCGGTATTGGTTCTTTTATTTACACACATCCAACTTCCACTTCCTCAACAAACTGCATGTATCAGCTGTCAACACACGATGTGTTCTGTGACATTTTTGGCCATGAGGTAAAGACTAACATGTTAAATTGTCAATAAAATAATAATTTAAGTTTCTTATTGTTTATCGTAATGTATTTTTAACTTAAAATAGAAGGAAATGGATCAGTTTCGAAATTTAAAAGGGAAAACAGATTTTCAGTAGGCCGTCACAGCGTCAGCACTCGCCACACGGGCGAGTTCATTATGTATATTTACTCGCCCGAAACGATTTTTTACTCGCCAATGCGAGCGGGCGAGTGGATATTTCAAACCCTGACTGCTTAACTGCTTCAATACAAAGCTCAAAATGTATCAATCAACCCTCGCAGACCAATCTATCTTAACTCATTCACCCCTAAAGACTCATTTGGACTGGTCTAAGTCATTGACTTACAGAAGAGTCCATTGTTTTTCAGGGGTTGATGAGTTAAGTCATCATCAAATAATATTCACATGCATCTACAACATCACTCCCTACATTTGTGACAGTCACTCTGCTTCTACACCTCACTTTGATGTGTGCACTTTTGTTTCAGACTGTATGTGAATGTGCACTTTTGATTTCAGCCTGTATGTGACTGGTACAAAGAAAAAACAACTTTTTGACAACAGATAGAAAATCAGGAGTATTCTAGTCTACCCAAATATCACTTACTAGGTTCCATAGGACCATGTTCTGTAATGGAAACACTTAAAGATGTGGTAAGAGAGAAAAGAACAAGAATAAAGTGAAGTAATATCATCAACCCCTGAAAAACAATGGACTCTTCTGTAATTCAATGACTTTGACCAGTCCAAATGTGTCTTTAGGGATGAGTGAGTTGAAGGTACTCTTTTACAGATAGTTGTCATACAATCAAAATATTCTTTGTTTTGGTAACAACTGAACAAGCTGGACAACAGTGACTTATACCATTAAAAACAAGCATTCTGAGAGCACCGGTGAATCAATAGATGTCCCCTACCTGTCAAACCATTATAAACAAGCATTCTGGGAGCGATTATCAATCAATAAATGCCCCCTACTAGGGAAACCATTATTAACTTATCCAAAGCCTTTACCAGATAAATAGCACAAAGACACAAAAACTAGTCTCTTTCCGTTGGTTTCACTGGTAAGGCCCCTTTCACTTAGTTTCACTAGTAGGGCCCCCTTTTTTTAGTTTCACTGGTAAGGCTTTTTCCTGCACCAGAAACGGGGCCTGTACCTTTCCAATTGGGAATTTTGCAAAATTTTCCCAAAAACTGGGGAAAATCTAACAGCATTAGAAGTAGGCCTTAAGATATTTTCTCTTATATTTTAGTGATTTATTTATTCAATTTTACAAAAACCATCTGCCTCCCACATGTAAACTGGCAATCATTCTCACAAAATCAACTTAGGTTTCAGTGCCGAGGTCAAGAGATTTCATAATCTAAAAGCACAATGTTCTAACTACTCGACCACAAAGGCCCCATGGAATTCTACAAAAGATGAATGTCCCGATTTTGAAAAATGAACAATTTATACATTTGTGTAACAGTTACCTGGGAGTACTTGTAGTATAACAATAAGTGCATCGATGTAGAATTCAAAGAAATCTGAGTCGGCCTGGCTCAGTCAGTAGCGAACTCAAATCTTGATCGTGAGGTCATGAGTTCAAGTCCAGCAGGCGGCAGGTTGGTTTCCTGTCCTTTGGATGAGACAGTAAAAACTGAGGTCCCGTGTCGCAGTAGGTGTCGGCACGTTAAAGAACCCTCACTGCTCAATGGCCTTAAGTGCAGAGCATAGGCCAAAATTTGAAGCCCTTCACTGGCATTTGGTGACGTCGCCATATGAGTGAATATTCTTGAGTGGGACGTTAAACAACAATAAACAATCAATCAAATCAAATCAAAGAAATCTGATGTCAGATATATGTAAGTATAAAATAACAGGTCATGAAATAAAAAATATTGTATCTTTAACTAACCTGGTGGGCAGCAACATCAGCCTCTAGTAACGCATGTTTCTTCTGCAAGTTCTGCACACTGGTCAGGTCCTGGAGGAATATACGAGATCATACATTATGTTTTTCTATCCAATTAAGACCGACTGACTGATTGGTAACAAGTAATTAATACATTTACAAGAGATTCACTGATAATTATTGATTGTCTACATTTAAACACTCTAAAAGCCCTCCTAGCAGTCAATTTAACACAGCCTTCCATGAATGATATTTTTTCAGTTTCAAAAAAAAAAGAAAAAAAAGAAAGATCGCAATAATTAAAAATTAAAACAAACCCAGATTATGCTGTATTTCATATTTATAAATACAATGGTTACATCATGAAATATTGTAATTCAAATGAATCTGATTTGCATTTTATACACTTATAACATTTCTTTTAATTTATTCTGATATGCATGTAGCTAAGAGCTTCTAATAACAATTTTTTATTTACTCCAGATTTTACACAATTTCAACTAGAAATAGCACTAGTAGAAACAGAACCTGAAAACCAGAGTTCAAAGGTCTAGTGAAGCAATGCTTTTCTCCAATACCTGAAGCTTACCAATGCCTAATATACCACTCCTTTACTATATATGTATATATAGAAGCCATCTTATAGTAGTTAGATTAAGCATCTACTAATGCCTTTGTCTATCTGTCTGTCTGTTTCTCTTCATGTTTCATCAAAACATGAATTTAAATCGATTTTAAAAATCTGATAAAAAAATTGCAATTGAAGACGATGACTGGTCAAATTATGCACATGAAATTGAACAAAAATACAAATAAAAACAAGTATAATGCAAACAAACGGTGAGCCTCTGATTATTTAGTAACGATGCAAATAGTCATATACCTGCAAAATCTGCAAACAACATTGACCAACAAAAGTTAAAACATCAGAGCATCTTTTCCTTAGCCTGATTCCTATACAACTGTTATTAATGTTACAAGAAGACTTGAAGCTTTAATCCGATTATCATTTACAAGGACAGTCAAACTTGCATTAAGGGCCACCTTTGTATAAAAAGCACCTGCCTATATAGGCCATTCAAACATAACCTTTGTTGAATTTTTATAATGAAAAAACCTCAAAGGCAACCTGTCTATAATGGCGCCTACATTTGCCTGTTCCCTTGGGCGGTCTTTAAACACAAGTTTGACTGTACTACATTAATCAGCAATAAGTTACCTGACAGCTACAGTCTACAGACACAAGGTTCAGAGGTGTACATTTTTATCTTATTTACATGCTAAATGTAACACCTGCAGTGCTGCTGAAGATGCACTTGTTTATGGTACAACAAATACACAGTTGAAAATGCAAGCTTAAAGGGTGGGCAGGTGATGACTGTAGGGGTTGGTATGTGCTAACACAGGTGTGTAAGTGAACTTATCTAATAAATGCTCACAGGTATCAGGTAAGCTACCTTTTTGTTGGTGTCTACTGTATAGATCTGCTACCTGTGCAAACTGCAAGCTAACTGTCAAGCATTTGCTGCAGTGTTTCCAGGCTTCAAGGTGTGTGAGGTTTTCTCTGAATGCATGCCGGGGGTAGGGGTTAAGGAGGGGTGGGGGGAATTGTAATGTATCAAACAAGTCTGATTATAACTTGAAATATTTTGTTTCCTAAGACTACAATTAAATAACGAGTGCTTTTTTCTTTTCTTTTTCTTTTTTCAGATATCTATCTAATGTCATCAACTTTGTAACTTAATGTAAGTTGTAGGTAATAATAGGGTCTAACTAAATGTACAATGTTAGTAAAACATTTAGAAATGAAAAAATTGTCTCTAGCATTAACATTAGGCACTAAAAATCAAAAACTTTGGAAAAATGAGAGAACAAGAAAAGTTTTTATTCTAAATTCTACTAATTGCTGCTTGCAATAGTCAAAACTCATTTAAGTATTAAAATGTTAAAAAAATAGTTCTGTAGCAATGTTTTAAATGAACAAAAAAATTAGAAGAAAGTACTTAATTCTACTGAAATCATGTTGAAAGGAGAAGTAAAACAGATAAAAAGAGGATAAAAAATCATGTGCTGTGGCAGTTTTTTTCTCTTGAAACACTACCTCCGAACTAATCACATTGCAGACTGAAACACGAGTATTAAGGTCAAATCCAAGGAAACCTTATCAAAGTCTAGCAACAGAATCAAGTACACTAATTTCTCACACTAAATAGACAAGACAATGGATTAACAAGCTTTTTGAGAGTACTGAAGAATCAATTACATGCCCCCTACCCATGAAACCATTATAAAGTGAATGGTGAGCCATTAAGTAAAATTGTAACCAGATGGACTGCTGTAGACTAACCCTACAAATCTGCTGATGTCATCATTGCAGAACTAACAAAATGTCTTTAGAAGTCAATGTTGAACTGTCACAATAAAATGAGACAATTTAATAAGAACTTTTCATCATCTAAGTGAAATAATACGGTCCATAACCAAAAGGAAACAAACATTTTTGTCTAAAACTCTGGGAAGGTGTGGCACGTTAAAGAACCCTTAGTGGAATGGCATCAGTCCATAGCACAGGTCAAAGTTTGTGATACTTCAGCTAAATCTGGTGATGTCTACATATAGGTGAAAAATTCAAGACAAAAACAAGGGTCAACAGTTACAATCAACTGACCAGTAAGACCATTAATCTGCTTCAATACAGTAAAACCTATCTTGAGAGACCACAGTCAGTGTCTTAAAGGACCATCTGTCTTGAGAGACTGTTGTCATAAAGGACCACCTGTCTTGAGAGACTGTTGTCATAAAGGACCACCTGTCTTGAGAGACTTGTCATAAAGGAACACCTGTCTTGAGACAGCTTTTAGCATAAAAGACCACCTGTCTTAAGAGATAGATATTAGCTTAAAAGAACACCGGTCTTGAGAGACAGCTGTCATAAGGACCACCTGTCTTGAGAGATAACTGTCATAAAGAACCACCTGTCTTAAGAGTCAGCATTCTAAAAACCACTTAGTTAAATACTCCTTTGAATAAAACCTCTTTTTAGAGACCACCTGTCTTGAGAGACCACATTGCAGTGGCAGATGGAATAGAACCTTCACAGTAATATTATATGAAAAAAATCAGTTATGATTCATTGATTGAAGCATAAAAATGTATTAGAAGACTTTACTCCTCCATATTTTCTTGAATGTAAAGGAAAAAATGGTTTTCCTTTAATGTGAATATTTCTGGATTGTTTTGCTTTGTAATGCAATTTTAACTCATCAACCCCTGAAAAAACAATGGACTCTTCTGTAAATCAATGACTTGGACCAGTCCAAATGTGTCTTTAGGGGTAAATGCTGGAGCCCTGAGATGGCAAAACACAACACACAAGGCAGTAACAAGGTGTGAGAAAATGTTCACACATGGCAAAAGAGTGAAAGGATTAGGAATTTGATATCAGAAAGCAATGTCCTACTTTTAAGGAGACATTTTAGCTCCTAGATTCTACCATCTAGCACTGTTTAAACATGCATGACAGAAATACTTGTGGAAATCTTCCAAACAGATTGTGGTTCTTTTCTGAGGCTAAAAAAGGGATAACCAATGGTGTTGAATTTTTTAAGAAAATAATAAAAGAAATAATGATTACAAACTGAAATGGGTTATCAAATGTTTGAAAAATCTTGGAATATCAATGGAAATGATTTGCCACTTTTTCTTATAAATTCATATTATGATATACATGTATATATATCATTGGCTTGTTACATATTTCAGTGTACCGGTAATTCTGAAATTTGCATGTAATTTGCATGTATTATAATTATCTTTATTTTATTTCTTTTCTTTTTTTTTGGGGGGGGGGGGTCCTTGTAAATGAGCAATGTTTCACAGTATCCAGAATCTGTTTCAATCTTCTTACGACAATTTCTACAAGTAATTTCCCACATAATCACAGAAGCACACAAAAAAATATCATGAAATAAAAGGTGCCATAACTCACATGTCGATGGAGGGGCTATGAGAAGCATAAAATTAAGATAAACACACACCCGACACACACAAAAAACATCAATATTGCTATATAACCAAGATACAACTTGTTTCTCTCATATCAGAATTTTCTTGAACATAAGATCCCAAAACAAAAGATTTGATTAATGTGTAATAAATATTGTGTCAGGTGATTTTTCAATGACACATTTCATACTCTGAAGACTACAATTTTGACTTTTTTTTCTGCTGTATCACATGAGCTGAAAATATTTTTACAAGACAATTTCCTATTTACCATATACAGTAAAACCTGCTATAGCAGCCACCTCTATATAAGGATTACCTGTTTATAAAGGCCAGTTTTTTCCAAGTACCTTGACTGCATACTTTAACTAAATTGAACCTGTGTATAATGGTCACCCGTACATAAAGGTCAATATTTTCCTGTCCCTTTGGTGCCTACTATATATAGGTTTCACTGTATCTCATTAGCACTATTACATCAGAATCTTAATATCGTTAATGCTCATGCAATAGATCATTTTTTGTGTTCAATGACAGTATAAATATTTACCGCGAAGATATGAGAGAAAATATTATCTTTCATATGTTGCCAATGGATCTATGGTCACTCTACCTCAGAGGTAAAAAAAACGAATCCTGCAGAACCCTGAACAATGAGTTTCTGGGGTTTTTTTTATCCCTTTTAGGGTAGAATAACCATATAAGACCAACATTAATCCTTTCAACCCTACAAACCATAAAAGACTAGTTTTAACAATTGAATAGAGCAATACATTTATATATTTAGGGGTAAAAGGATTAAAAAGTAATTGTTTGATGCATGAAGATGATGACTAAATCTTTCAGAAAAAGCTTGTTTGGTATTCATAATTTTATTTCTTCTAATTTTCTTTTTAAATCAGACAAAATTCCATATTTTTTTAACAAAACATAACTGGACAAAACTGATTTTAAAAAATGGGATTTGGTTAAACAGATAACATCAAACAAGTTCTTTTTTTTTTTTTTTGGCCTATCCAATGACAGCATACAGAAAACTGTTAAAGCTGTACTTCTTCGTGTCTGCAACAAAATAAATCTATAAACAACAAACAAGTTGTAAATAAAGTCACAATATTTTAACAAGCCAGATACAGGACTAAGTCAATGAACCAGTAAGCCCTTAGATAAAATATAACTTTTTCCCAAAGATCTTGTAATTATAAAATAACAAGATACTGATATTGTGTGCATATGTTTTTCAGAGTATCAATATTTTGGCGAATTTTGATAGGTAAGCGATTTATTTATCCAAAATATTGCCAAAACATAAAATGATGATTTTATACACAGAAAAAGAGAACGAGACTTAGATGAAGAAAGTGCTCAAACTGTTCATGACTGTCAACTCACTAAAGAGCCTCAGCAACAGAAAATTTACATTGTTACCTCAATAATAAGATTTTAGTTTGATACACATGTTTATTAATAATGTATATATACGTATATTTATAACAACATGCACAATGAATAACATTTGTCAGTAAAATTTCACTCAGTGTCATAAAGATGTGTAAATTTTTATCATACCCTGGTTATACAACATCATATAATTCTACACTTACGAGTCCTTTATTGAAGAAAAATTTTTAGGGAGTTCTGAAAGCTAAGATATTTCTCCAACCTGTTTTCCCTCTCTCAAAAATATTATAATTATAGATAAAATCACAAGTAAAACAAAAGACGCAATTAATTTAACCCCCCCCACACACACACACACACCCCAAAAAATTATTATAATGGGACATAATTCTGATCCAAATAGATTCTATATTAAAGTTGCTCCAACTTAATATAATTTTGTGTTTTAACAAGTGTCCATCATTCATCCCGAGTTTCATTTTCAGATATGTCTGTATAGTTCAAGGTCACAGGGTCATATATGTCGTATAAAATTTCTGAAGTATCGCAGCTGAAGAGTAAGTCAGGTATTCACACTGTATTTTGTAATGGTCACAGGGTCATATATAATTTCAGAGGTATTTGAGCTGTATCAAAACAGTCAGGTCTTCCCACAGTACTTTTGTTAAGGTCATCGGGTCATATATAATTTCAGAGGTATTTGAGCTGTATCAAAACAGTCAGGTCTTCCCACAGTACTTTTGTTAAGGTCATCGGGTCATATATAATTTCAGAGGTATTTGAGCTGTATCAAAACAGTCAGGTCTTCCCACAGTACTTTTGTTAAGGTCATCGGGTCATATATAATTTCAGAGGTATTTGAGCTGTATCAAAACAGTCAGGTCTTCCAACAGTACTTTTGTTAAGGTCATCGGGTCATATATAATTTCAGAGGTATTTGAGCTGTATCAAAACAGTCAGGTCTTCCAACAGTACTTTTGTTAAGGTCATCGGGTCATATATAATTTCAGAGGTATTTGAGCTGTATCAAAACAGTCAGGTCTTCCCACAGTACTTTTGTTAAGGTCATCGGGTCATATATAATTTCAGAGGAATTTGAGCTGTATCATAACAGTCAGGTCTTCCCACAGTACTTTTGTTAAGGTCATCGGGTCATATATAATTTCAGAGGAATTTGAGCTGTATCATAATACACAGGTCTTCCCACAGTACTTTTGTTCAGGTTTCTGAAGTACTGTGGCTGTATCATACAGGTCTTCCCACAGTACTTTTGTTCAGGTTTCTGAAGTACTGTGGCTGTATCATACAGGTCTTCCCACAGTACTTTTGTTCAGGTTTCTGAAGTACTGTGGCTGTATCAAAACAGGTCTTCCCACAGTACTTTTGTTCAGGTTTCTGAAGTACTGTGGCTGTATCATACAGGTCTTCCCACAGTACTTTTGTTCAGGTTTCTGAAGTACTGTGGCTGTATCAAAACAGGTCTTCTCACAAATCTCTATATATTTTTAAGGTCAAAGGGTTATATATAGTTTCTGAAGCCTGGGAGCTGTTTTACAACTTCTTCCCACAAATCTTGGTACATTTTTTCAAAGTCATAGGTCATATAAATTTTCTGAAGTATTGGAGCTATAAGTCAACTGTTTCTGAACATCTTTTTCATTTCTTTTATTGGTAGAGGCTGATCAAGAGGCTGAGTATAGAATAAAAAAATCCCTGGCCTTAACAATGTAACACCCCCACCCCTGTTAGCATCCAAATATTAGTGCTCTGTACAACCAGGGTATGCAAAATGCATATGAATTCTACTTCATACAATGCTATATATATATAGATCATTATTAATTAATTGCATGTTTACAAATTGAAAAGAAAATTATGTATCTATTGCATATGTATTAAAACAAGGATAAAATTTGAGAATTGAATACAACATGCCATGCCATCAAACTGTTCAACTATATTCACTCTTACAACAGACTACAACAACAATGCTGCAATCCGCAAATCTATTTCACTCCAAATTTCCATAATACGAGTGCATTTATTGAGGATTTAATCCTGACTCACCTTGCCATAATCCTCAGACATAAACTGACCCTCGATCTCACCTAACCAAGCCTCAATATCTTCTATGTTTCTGTTGAATTGCTGTTGCTGACTTGCCTCCTTCAGCTTGTTACCTGAAATAAAAATAAATAATAAAAATTGACATTGAATGTACCATGATAATTAAAACAAGGTGTTTGAGACCCCTTCCCTCCCCTCACATAGCATAAGTCCTCCATGAAGACTTCAATTTACCATAACTCTTACAAAAACTGATGAATGATGGTTATAATCAAACTGATCCCAGAACTTATTGATAGGAAGCAAAATATAGAATTTGGTTGACTCACCAACCCCTGAAAAACAATGGACTCTTCCGTAAATCAATGACTTACACCAGTCCAAATGTGTCTTTAGGGGTGAATGAGTTAATTTTTTTTAAAAAAGGAGAGAACTCAAGTTATTTGATAAGGCCACTCCAAGATTTTTCTATGTTAAGTGTCCACGTGCACCTTGGTTTAGGTCATCATATTGTAAAAAACACACACAACTGATAATCTTGGAATGTATGTTCCTTACAGCACATGAAATGAAAGTGTTTTACTTTTGCAATTGGTTTGATGTAGACATATTATTTTAATAAAACAAAGCTTATATAGATCTACCAAGAAACATTTAAAGTACTTTAGCATACTCAGGGTACTGTAAGGTACTCCAATTAGAAGGGCCTTTTACTGAACTTAACTCCATTATCTGATGCCATTTATTTCTATGAAATGATCTCAATTGTTTTGTGTTTTTCATCAGGTTGTGTTTTTTCTGAATAGGTAGTTAGATTTTCAAATTCAGGGTGGACACTTAACATACAAAAAAATTGGAATGGCCTACTGGTATGCCACGACACCAAATATCTTGTTTTTTATCTGCGAATATTCTTATTTCAGTCTGCCTGGCCAATCAGATTTCAAGATGAGCGGCAGTTAAGGAGTTTTGGAACAAATCATCATTCATTCTACAATTTGTCTGAATCTAGCTCTGTATTTACACAAAATACAAACAACCAGTTCATCTAACTGGGTTTGGGCTTGGATTCAGATTCAGAATGACCTTACCTTTTCTATCTGTCTGCTGTAGCAATGTCTGCCATAAGTTTTGAATTTCCTCAATTCTCTCACTGTAATTATATAAATGTATTAATCAATGTTATACTTTATAATTCATGTTGTTCATCTGTGATTTCATTACCAAAAACAAAAACCTGTTACACATACTGTCTCTATGCGGGGGTTTCTAAAACTCTACACAAAGACTTGAGGTATAAGTACAACTTAACACAAACAGTATCTGACAGAAAAAAAAAATTCTCCAATACCTTAGTATTCTTTCATTAGAGACTGCAGGAATTTTCCATCGCATCATACAGGACCGAAATAATGCCCCATTCCCAATGCAAAAACAAAGCATTTTTACCAGTTTTTACCAATTTGCAGTCGAAATTTCCCAATTGAAGCCAAATGACACCAAATTTGAAGAGATTCTTGTATTTTCAAACAGTTTTTGTGTATTTCTAGATTTCCAAATTTCAATAAAATATTGCTAAAATTCACAATTATTCCCCAAACAAGTGTGGAAAACCCCTGGACTGTGTATCTAGAAATTTCGACCTGTTTAATTTTTTTCATTTCTTTGTCCTTAGATTGGAGGGCAAATCTAAAACAAATATGAAAATTTCAAGTTAAATCATTGAAGAATGTTCTTACATGGCTCCAAAGTCAATATGATAATTCATGGTGAATTTAAAGAGGAGAAAATATATTTTCTGTTGCAAAGGGGTGAAAATAATCATAAAACATGACCTGTTTACCATGTCTAGAGTAAACATTACCATGTAACAGTTTGGGTTTTTTTTTCAGTTCAGTACAATTAGTAAACAATTTGGTACAAAAGAATGCAACAAAATTTTTTTCAAACAAAGTATATAGTTTAACTTATCAGTCCCTGAAAAAACAATGGACATCATCAGAGCTCCAGATAAGATTTTCAGGTAAAGGGTATTTCTCTTCAAAAAATTTTTAAATATTTAAAGGGTGTTTTATATAATCATATATATATTGTCACTATTACAACTTGTAACTTCAATTTCCAATGAGTAATTTTATCTCCTGTTCTAAATCCAAAGCTGATATTCAAATTTTCAAAGGGTAAATAACCTCTTACTCCCCTTATCTGGACCTCTGCATCATGATTTAGACAAGTTCAAATGTGTCTTTAAGGATGAATGAGTTTAATAAGCAGCATAAAATGAAACATAAAAAAACCAAATATATCATATACCATGGGAAATATTCACCCCATATAGATTCATCACTATGTACTGTTACTTTGAATCACTAGACTGCATAGTGAACTGAAACAAAAATTCTGCCTTACAACACACAACTATCATTTTTTGATTTTGAAGTTTTTTACGCCCCAACTCATAAAAATCAGCTTAGGTCCCACACAACTGTTAATACTACAGACCTGATAGTGGGTGAGGCATAATGATCTTCAGCTATCAATTGATCGGCAATCTGCATGATGTTTTCAATGCGGCTCTTGTTGGCTTCAAGTTCTGCCTCAAAGTTCTGATGCTTCTGGACCTTGGTCTGAAGATTTGTGGGATCCTGTTAAAAACAATTTATCAAAATTAAGTGTTTATAATCCCTACGGTATTGAACTTCTTACAAAGTACGATAGAAATGAACACAAAATAGTCATGACAACTTAATTAGAAATATTTTCCATTTCAATGTTTTAATATTTAAACCACTGAAATAACTTTACAAAAACAAAACTCAAAGGGAAAATGTAAACGAAAATATTAGATATCTTATATGGGACATGATTTATTCTGATAATTTTCTTTAATTTGCCATGCCTCCATGAATAGAAATTTGATTTACTGTTTTGTATATTCTTATACATACCCCACCCCCACCCCCCAAAAAAAAACCATGCAAAATATTTCCCCAAAAATACACTGATGACTAGCTTATGTTTTTCATGTAATGTCCAATAACTTCAGGGGTGGATGAACTAAACAAAATTTATGAGAAAGAAAATTTGAGTTGTTCTAAACTACTCACAGGTAGCAGATTTTAATCTATATTGTATTTTCAAGTATGTCTGCAAAAACATATTCCAACAATCTTTAAGAATACTTTAAATTATAGATCTAATTTCAAGAATTCCCTAGTAAATTCACCTGACAATCAGCTGATTTCTTTAGACATTCTGACAAATTTATTTCAATATTCACTGAAAACTTGTAATGTTTGAAACTTGTTACAAAAAATAAAACCATTAAACTCACAAGATAACTCTCATCTGATGCCGTTTTCAGTTTTTCATTTATCCATCCTTTAGTTTCGTCACCGTCACGCTCAAATGTCTGATACTTGTACGATTCTTCCAAAAGTTGACGGCGTTGCGAAGACTTTTCATACAAAACATTGCGACGTTGTAACAACTGGTCTCGTTTGGCAGCAACGTCATCATGTGCATAATGCTCGCTCTGAATCAGCTTCGTAGCAAAGTCATCTAACATCTTTATTTTTTCTTCCTGTGCAGCTAATGACTTCTCAAAATCTTCATGTTTCTTGATCAAAGCCTCTACGCTGTCCAAGGAGTCACCCAAGTCTTCATTTGCCAAGAAAGCCTGCGTGAATGATACACAGTTTAGTCTATACTTTCATTTTCATTTATGTTGGGGAGGGAATTGTTATATAATGTGAATTAAGAAATGTTGTAATGAAATGTGTTCCTTTAATTTTGTCCAAAAAAAACAAAACAACAAAGAAACAAGCAAATAACAGAATTTACATGCGCTTAAGGAAATGGCATAGACACATATTGAAACACACTACATATTAAAAATTCTTTTCTATTTCATTAAAATTGAGAGAAAAAGTTCTAAAGTTTTGTATGTCTCCCAAAAGAAGTTATTCAACATGAAAATAATTTATATTATTTCAAAATCTAGACAAAAATGGAAAGAGAATTGTAATGTAGATTTTCAGGATTTTAAATCATTGTCCAATTCACATAACTTGGCAGGGTGGAGCAACTTTTTGATTATCATTCGACTAATTCTACTTACTTTTCAGTTATGACAAGCTTCATAGGAAAAATGTTTTATTACCCACTGGATACCCGTACGTATAATGACAAATAAGAACAATTACTCTTGCAAATGTAATTTTAATGTGCTACCTAAATTCTAAACTCGACCAGGTCAAGAAAGGGTTCATGAGACTCCACCCTGCCGGGTTATCGGGATATTACTATACCTCTTGTTTTGACATCCAGGCATCGGCATGTTCCATATCTCTGTAAAACAATTGCAGGTCCATACATTGTTCATACAGTATCTTGCGTTCTTCCCAAAGCTCAAGGAGACTGGCTTTCTCCGAGGACAAGGTGGACAACTGCATCATAGAAAGTATTTTGTAAAACATGTATAAAAAAATGTATTTGGACAAATATTTCGAATTTATTTTGGCTTTAGAATTTTCCAATGTTGACCAAACTGCATCTTTTAAGTAGTTAATGTTAGTTATGGTTTTTTTCTTCGTTTTGGAACATCTTCCGAAAATGTATCAAATATGCTAGTCAAGATTCAGAAATTTAAAACCTTTTAAAGTAACACAAACTTACAATCTAAGTAACTAAATATCACTTCATTTATCTTAATCTTGAACAAAAAAATTACATTTCAAACGATATTGAACTCAAGAATGTTAGTCATCGTGAACTGACAACATACTATAAATTGAACCTTTGTGAATGTTTCTACTTGAACAGTCACTTCAATAAATAATTTAATGAGAAAAGGGCAATAATCTTATGCATGAAGTTTATTCACCTTATCACGAACTTCGTCAGCAGCATAATGTTCTGTATCCACCAATCGTTGGCCTGCTTCTACAGTCAATTTAAAACTATCTTCACGTGCGTCTATCTCTCCCTTAAATCAGTTTGTAAATGAAGAAATCAGTACAAGCCTGTGAGAACTCATATTTATAAAATAAGTATCAATGAATATTCAAATTAAAAAAATTAATTTCTCAGAAAATAATTAAATAATCATATTATGAACAAAAACATTTTTCACGACAGCTAATATTTCTGACTATATGTTGAAGTCAAATCTATCAATTTTATTCAAATTACAATCGCAGAAAATTAATTAGAAATTCTTGAGCAATCCATTTAAAAAATTAGAGTTATTTATCCTAATAATATAAGTAAAGTATTTAAATAAACAAAAGTTCACATAAATATACATATCATCTTTGTATACATATGAACCCACCTTATGTTCGTTGTGTCTTTCTACAAGGGCTTCGGCACCAGCAACATCCTTTGCCAAGTCATCGGCCGATATGATATTCTTCATATCATGAATCCACGACACAAGATCACGAAAGTCTGCTAAAAATCGATGAAGATAGTAAGAGTCATCAAGACGTGACTTCCTCTCAGCACCTTTGTTTTTGAGTCGTTCCCAATTGTCAACAATCTCAGTCTGTTTAGTATTAATCTGTCCAGCCTGATCCTTGTGAATATCCTGCAGCCTCTCTGCCTCTTTACCGAGAGTTTGTATCTAAAATTAATAAAAAATTGACATCAATTTTACAACAACTGATAGTGAGTTACCAATGATTAGCTGAAAAAAAAAAGTTTTCCTGACCAAATTGCTTTTTTTATTTTATATATATATATATATATATATATATATATATATATATATATATATATATATATATAAGATTTTGATTGATAATGGCTAGAGGTACAATTGATTAAAACAGTTTACGAAAAACTTACAATAGGAGAAAATTCTTTGATGCTCAATGGCCTTAAAAAATTCTTGTTTTTTGACAGGTCCCTTTGTTATGGTAAATGAACTTCTTTTGAATTCAAGATGAGTTATGGCTGTGTAATGATTACATTTTTAAATCATTATCTTTGAAATGACAAAGATATGACTTGAACACAGCAAAAACAGAAGGATAGATGGACAGAAAAAAAAGAATGCAAATTCATGGTCCACCTTGAATCCAGAAAGGGATTAATTCACTTAAGACTAATGAAAGATCACAAATTTCATCTTACACACAAATTTTTTTCATCCTCCCCAATTAACCTGACTCCATCCAATCTTCTTAATAGCAATGAACAGCGAGTCAAAAACAAGGTCATCTATGCAAAAAACTACAGGACTAATCCATGTTCTGAAGCATAACATGTTCTAAGAATCATGAGGCGTAAATGCTATACAAGTTCAGTTAATGTATGAGCAGTAGAAACAGATAGTCCTGACATCCACAAATCTTCTTCAGTAGACACGGCCCAACATTCCAAAACGTGAACTAAAGATGATTATCATTGTAGTCCATAGTTCAAAGGTGAAAACATGGGAAACATCAAAAATTGATCTGATCTGGTATGATTCCTACCTTTTCTTCAAGAGCTGCAAGATCTCTTTCCACTCCCTCATGCTTACGCTGCAAAGCTTGAACACTAGCCAAGTCACGTCCATAGTCATCAGAGGACAAAATGGCATCCTTCTCCATAATCCATGCAATAGTTTCATCAGCATCCCTATTAACGGAAAGAAAAAAGTGATCATGACGGAAGCTTGTTTTTTGGTTTAAAAATCTTTATCAAGACAAATTCTTTATACCGGAGATCATGTAATAATACAATTAGAGTCACGTCGGTTATTTTATACTTTGGTCAGAAGAAACGATTCCCAGCAGCGTCAACCAAGACTGGCAAAATAGCTTTAATAGTTTTTTGGAGTTAACAAGAAAAACACTAACAAGTACCATGAATGTATCACACTTTTTAATTTACAGATTTTGACGAAATTCTGAAATATATTTGAAAAGCAAAGTACATTTAAGAATAACTCCTTACTGAAATTAAGTGCCACTCCTTAACTTGTCAACCCCCTAAAAATAATAAATCAATTACTTAATAGACCAGTCTTTATGTGTTGTTAGGAGTGAATGCGTTAAAGACCATTGCAACATACCTGTTGAATCTTTGAATCTCATGTGCCCCGAATAATCTCTCCTGTCTGAGGAGGGACATTTGCTTGAGACGATTCCATGCATCATTCACTTCCTAAAATTAGTACAAGCACTGAATTAGATACAGAGTTA
Organism: Atrina japonica; assembly: GCA_030159075.1. Taxonomy (NCBI): domain Eukaryota; kingdom Metazoa; phylum Mollusca; class Bivalvia; order Pterioida; family Pinnidae; genus Atrina; species Atrina japonica. The sequence continues at coordinate 244,811 of BROG01000778.1, read as the reverse complement.
AGGAGAATGGAACAACTTGTTCATTTACATAAATATCTGCTAATACTTAACCCTTTCACCCCTGAAAATCAAGATGGTATGCTCTTTTCCATTGTTAAGACAAGTCTATTATGGCCTGTAGGGTTGAAAGGGTTAAAGCAAACAATGCGAGGCCTTTTTCAGCCCATTTGGGAAAAATGCCATTGACAAAAAAAGTTAATGTGAACTTGTGTCAAACTGGCAAAAATGTGTAAATCTACAGGCAATGGAATCACTGTTTTAAATACAATTCCCCTGTGTCAATTTATGTCTCTCCACATCAAATTGGGATTTGTTTCATCAAATTCAGAAAAAACATTTGGAGTGGGGCCCAATATTGGCCCCAAGAAACTATAGAAAAATGCCTGGAAGCAAAACAAGAAGTTCTAAAAGTTTGTTACTTAACATGTAAATGACAATAACACCTCGCCCCCAATGGGACACCGCAGTTCACATTTGCAAGTGCCACAGAATGCATGTCTGTTCCTTCTGTTGATTTGGAATTTATTCCTGGAAACTGTGATACTTAATTCCCAGATTTATATTTTCCTCCTAGTGTTAACTGACTTTCTGCAATCACTAACATGCATGTAATTATCTCTAGATTCTGATTATTGTATAGCAATAACTGCATTACATTTTTTTGTATTTATTTACAGATGTGCTTACAGAGAAAGTCAAGTGAAAACTGGTTACAAATATTTCAGAAAACAGTATAAAAAAAATTCAAAAGTAAACGAAACTTATCAAAACCAGAATGGGGAAAAACAACATGTTAATTGGGAAAACTCCACACACTTGGCAGGTACATACATAGAATAAAGGTATTCAAAGTGTGTATAGAACAAATTCATAGGAAATGATTCTGCAACAAAAACAAAACAATTATAGATGTTAAAAACAAAAAATAAAAAAAGATTACATTTTTCAACCAACAAAAAAACCACTAAAAAAACTCCCTTTCCTTTCTTGGTCTTCTGTATCAAAATTACTATATAAAATGATTTTAACAAAAATGTGTAAGTAAATTATTCAAAAGACAGCAAACTGTCTGGATAAAAACTAAAAATATTTGTTATGAGAATATCAACTTTTTCAGTGTTACAGTAGTAGCGGCAACCGATATATTTAATATCCCAAATTTACATACCTCCTGTCTCTGACGAATAGTCGTTTCTTCGGGATGTTCATCGGACACAAGTTCATCGGCCAGTGTATTAACCTCGGTCACTTTATCCTCGTGGTTTTGTAAATCCTGAAAGTATACCATAAAAAAAGCATTTTTCTTACTTGCAGAAGTCTTTAAAATTTGAGAAACTTCAATACACAAAATTATACAAATTTTCATTAAGATTAACATGAATTTTGGGGTACAAAATTTTTCTTAAAAAAGAGACATAGCCTTTAAACGGCTCTAAAATTCAACTAAAAACAATGGATGGGTTTACGAATAATGTAAGTTTTACAAATTACAAATGCTGAAGATGAGAACAAGAACAAAAATGTGTCAGATGTGTTTAACTATATCTTTGTCTCTTCACTATATATGCTTGAGATGTTGATGGAAAAAAACTTTTTTTGTTGGAGACTAGCTCAACATGCATAGACTTCATTCTAATTTCTCCGTCAAAAGGGCAGAGGTAAAACCAATAATCAGATATTCAATATTGCACATGCAACGATGGTTACATTATCCTCATAGTTTCTGTTCTTTTTACATTATTTGGGATAAGATTTTGAGAGCAAGACTGCAGTTGTATGATTCTACCAGTTTATAACAGAGGACATCTTTTTGAAATAAAAAAAAAAATCTCAGAATCAAACAAGGACTGGTGAATCCAGTCAATTAAACAGAGTGATCAAAATTTTTTTTTTTAATTTTGAATAATGTTTTACACCAAATTCCACAGTTTTTCAGTTAAATTTTTGACAAAAATCAACTTAGGTTCCAGCAGGACAAAATACCTTCTGAAATTCATCAAATTTTTTCTGTAAGACTTCTACGTGTTCAAGATCCTGTCCAAACTCCTCAGACATTACGAAGGCTTCCTTGTCGTTAATCCAGAACATGACTTCATCACATTCCCGCATGAACTGCACCAATCGTAGAGCTTGCTTCAATTTCAATCCCTTCTCCTTCAGTTTGGATAACAACAGCTCCCAGAGCCTATGTAACTCATCTAGTCTCTCCTATTAAGAGAAAAATAAAACTATCATCATTATCAGGCAGTCGATGAATGATCTGACTATTAGAACAGTTATAGGTCAGATCATTAGATGCATAGGATATTTTACACAAACATATGTACCATTATCAGTATTGTGCCAACTACAAAGATTTAATTTCCACTGTTTTATTTTATACTGTTTTGTATTTCATGGGCAGTAAATTTTGTGCTTTTCTTAGCAGAACTTATATGCAGGTATTAGATTTTGTGCAGTGCTATTGCCAGAAAAAGAGGTGTACAAGAAATAGTGGAGGAGTTACGGTACTTCTTGTCAAACTTCACAAATTATTATATTTCACATGATATTTAATTTTGCCTTTTTTCATTTAATTGTAAATATCAAGAAATGAGATCTCATCCCCTCCCTAAACAAAAGCAACTTAATACAGAAATATATATATATATTTCCTGACCTGAATTCCACAATTATCAATTGTTTTTTATCTTAACATACAATTTAAGACTAATTCATAACTACATGGATAAGTTTACTAGATCTGTCTTACCCGAATGATGGTAGAAGCAAAGTGTTCTTGATTTATCATCTCTGTTCCAGTATTGTCCAGCACTACAATGGCATTAGCATGGGCTGCTACTTCTGCCTCGAAAGCTTGGTGTTTTTGTATCTTAGCCTACAGTAAAAGAAAACACATAAAAGACATGAATGAATGAATGCTTGAACCTAATTGATATCTTCTGTATAACAACTTTTGTGCATTTCCATCAAGAAAGGAATAAAGCAAACTGCTAAACCCAGAATCTCTCTCATTATAAAAACTTCCATTCACCTTTGAAAGACAATGAACCCAACATCATCTCTGGGCCCAGCACCATTAAACTTGAGAATTTACTTAAGTCGGAGAACATCGTCAATTTGGCCTGCTTAGCCAATCAGATTTCAGGATTAGCCACATTTGAATGAAATTTTTAGATTGAAGTAATTTTTAAATTTAATGGTAATCGTTATCAACTAAACTCTTACTCACCAATTTTTCACTTATATGGAAGTGTCCAGTTTTTATTAATAGAAGAACCTGGTTACAAATTACCCAGGGATCAACCTTCGTCATTAACTGGCAAACCAGTTAAGGGGTGAACAAGTTTAACAAGTCAAAGGAGATACCAATTATTAATACCGTGTACCCGGACATTTTGTTCCCATTTAATTTTTCACCATTTTCACCCTTATATAAGAGGACAGATTTAAATGGAAACAAAATTTTCAAGCCAAATTAATAATTGAAGCATGGACTTACATACCATCCAGAAGACTGATGATTAAGGGCAATTCGTGAGAGAGGAAAATAATCAGGGGCAAAAATTTCCAGGTCTACAGCATATATATTCTTCTTCTTTTCTCTTCTACAATTTTTAACTTTTCTTTTAATCAGCTTCTAAACTTTTTACAGGATTAAAGTCAAATTTTGACCTGTGATATCAGCTGACACCAATGCAGTGAAGGTTCTTTTAAGAGCAACGCCTGTCATGAATAGGGACCTTGGTTTTAACACTTGTCTGGAAGACCTGTGACTTTCATTTTTTATGCCAAATGCTAGGCAAATGTACAGTCAGTACCTTTGCGTTTAAGTCTTAGGGATTGAATCTGGGACTTAATGCTTGCGAGTCAAAAGCTCAACTACTATACCACTCAGTGTAATTTCAATTGTACAAATTGTCAGGTGCTTCTGAAATCTACTTGCCCAAAACGCATTTAAGTAACTTGCCCTAATATTAAATGTTCCTTATATAGTTTGTTGCTTTATAAGTGCTAATCAACTTGATTTTAATATAAATTCATACCAAGAACACATGACTAATTTTTTTTCTTGAATTCAGTGGGTTTTTTTTATTTTTTTTAAATTTCAGCTCGTCTCCTTATAGCAGTGCTGTCCCATTTGACCAGCGCTAAGTTACATTCACTTGCCAGACTTCAAAATGCACTGTCATGGTTCATACAGCCAATGGATAAGATTTCTGAAGCACCTTTCCAAGACTTTTCATAGTGTTTGTCAAGCACTTTCAATGGGAATGTTTTAAAACAAAGTAAAAAAGAAACACTGACAGCAAAGGTCTTTCACATTTCAATGGTGGCCCTCGAAATACTATTTCAAGTTCCACTACACCTTAATAAAGAGATCCAGTATGGCATCACAAAAAAACGCTTTACTTATACTGTATTATGCTAGTTGAAGCATCTGTATGATCAAGCTAAATTTTCTGTATTTAAAAGTCTTTCTTTAGGAATGGATAAATATGAAAAAAGTAGAATTCAACCACTATGATGAAATAAATCAACCATCGAATGTCAAGCACTTTTCAAGGGTGTTTTTTATTTGAAGCACTTTTCAAGGACTAACTCTATTTTCCTGCACTTTACAAGGTCTGTATGAACCCTGACTGTTACGGAACAATTGGACAAATGTACTTGATGAGCCACATTACCTGCAGATTTGTGGGATCCTTGTAGCTTTCATCTGAAGCTGTCTGGAGCTTCTCATAAATCCAACTCTCCAATTCATCGGCATCACGCTTGAAGTACTGATACCTCCTGGAATCCTCTAGCCTTTGTCTGCGCTCCTGGCAGGTTTCTTTGAACTGCGTATAACGACCAAGCACTTCATCTCTCCGTTGCTGGATTTCCTCCGCTGTCTCGAGAATTTTTATTTGCCGAGGCTGAACCTCTGCCATCTTGTCCGCTTACTAGAAAAGAGAAGAAAAACTGTAGCTCAGACATCCGAGTATGAAATGATAATTTACAAAGTTTTATAATTTATAGTTTTAGATTTACATATATATAAATGTATAAATAGATGCAGCCTTTCTGAGTACTGACAGTATTTTTTATTTAACACTTTCAGTAGATTACCCAATGATGAAAATGGAAATATGAAGACAAAATGGTGAAATGCAGATATTTGACTTGGATCAGCTGATGCATTGGATGAGTCGAGGTCATAACTGAGAAGAAAAAAAAATGCTGACCAATAGGTCATAACATGAGGAATATTATATACATGTAGTTATACTGGTAGCTACTAAGTGCTCTGTACATCTACAGGCGGATGTATGTGATGGCATACATCCAAGTTCTACTCAACTTCAATAAAGTGAACTAATTAACATATATACACTTAGGCTCTTTTGTAGGATTTTCCTCCCTCCTTAATTCTGGGTCCTGCCCCTGGGTAAAAAAAAATTAGGAAAATATATGAAAACTAAACAACTTATTCATTTAAACAGAAAAACTTAATTTAATGTTTTAAAATACCTAACTCTTTTTTTGGAAACTAAAATGGGAAATGGTTGCAAATATTTTGGGAAAATACATGTCAATTTTGCAATGCGAACAGGTTTAATTTTTTTTACCAGACCCAAACTTGGCCTAGGAAAATTCCTGTTTTGTACATGTAACAGGAAATCATGACAGAAAATGGATTCTTCTGTAAATCAATGGCTTAGACCAGTTCAATGTGTTGTTAGGGGTGAATGACTTAATTACATGTACAATTTACCTATAGCTAGCGGTCCATTCCTAGAAATCAGTATCATTTTTAATTACGTGCCAATCCACATACATGTAGAATTTGGATTATAAAGTCTACAAATTAGTACCTACATGTACATGTACATGTTACTACCATAGTTCACATCTAGACTCTGGATTTGATGATTTATTATGTGCACAACACATTGTTAAATTTAACGTACAGTTAGCCCATTGGTTTAACATTGGTTAACTTCATGTTAAATTTAACAACCTGTTGTGCAACTGGGCCCTGGATTTTAATAACCTACCAGCCAAGTTAAGAAATAAAGTTTATAGTTCTTATCAAGATTATAAAAAAAAACTTAATTTTAACTACGAACTATTACATGTATTTACTGAACCATGACTAGAAATCTTGATTTTGTGTGTATTTGCATAATGTACCTTTCATCCTGTCCTACACCTAATTAAAAAAACTTGTATATCTTAAAACAAAATAATATTCAATGAATGTATAGAATTCATTTATGCTGTTATATGACCGATCCAATGCACACATCTGTATGCAGTTTTACGATGATCAATACAAAACAAGGTCTGTATCTAAACACTGCATACAAATGCATCTTGTACATACATGTACCTGACTGCACTTTACGACTGAACAAGATGTACACATGTGTTTTAGAATATTGATTTTCTATCAGAGTTTCAGCAGAGTCTCTAGATGATTCAAGCTTTAAATCATTATACAGAAACCTGGCATGAAGCCAGCAATAATCAGCCCTGCATTGCCACAGGTTTACAGCTACTTGTATTGACTGAATCAGCAAGTCTGTTATAGATTGTGAATCATTTATATAAACAAGACGGCTTATCAGGCTGGGTAAAAAAAAAAGAGCAACATTCCAGAAAATTGTGTTACACGAAGATAAAGATTTGATGGGCTGGAAACATAAACATATTAAAAAAGGTATTCTACCTGAGCAGATGTTATTTCTACAAATTACATGAACACCATACTGCACTTCAAGTTTTAAATCTACATGCATGGACTTGGCATTTAGATACATGAAAGCTAAAAATAAAACAGGAAATATATACTTAAGGATAAAATTAAAAGTATTATGTGATTTTTTCTTGTTCATACTCATAAATGGTCCCGCCTTCTTAATTAAGTAAATTTCAATACATACATGTATTTGGGAGGGGGAATGAGGGCAAATACAATGTACCTTCATTTTGTGATGAATAAGTCTTACATGTTATTTTGGTTGGGGGGGGGCTATAAATACAACCTAATTTTACATCTATTCTAGTTAACCAAGTCAATTTTGTGCCTTTGTGAGAATATGTGGAGTTGAGAGAATTAATTATAGTAGGGAAGGATTGAATAGATTGGAATATAGAATATAGATACAAACAAACAGCTCTGAAGAGGTATAATAATATTGTAAGGACTCCACTTATTGTTATGTGTACATATACTGTATCATGTGTATGCAGAGTTTTTGAAATGAAAAATAATTTACTGGTCAACCTGACCAGTGAATTACTAAGTTTCACTGGTCATAGCAAAATTTTACTGGTCCTTATATAAATATTACTGAAAAATAAAAACAAGGGTGAATAAAATTTCAGAACTACTGGACCAAATGATAAAGTGGTGGCCCAAATATTTTGGACAAATATCATCGTAAAAAGTAAAGAAAATCGCAAAGGAGGACCAGCAATTTATTATTCCTACATCGGTGAAAAACAAACACTAAGTCAGTTATAAACGACTATCTTAATGCACATTAAAAGGATATAACAAATGTATGTCGATGGGCCAAATGTGAATTCAGTTGAAAATAAAAACATTGAGTCGAAGTCCCCTGTTTAAGCTATTAACAATTACAGTTTAAAAATGTTGAAGGCAAATAAATATAAATTGACCTACTTCGCTTGACTGAAATGCGTTTTAATTAGCAGGAATCCTGCCACTGCTAGCTGCATTGAAGACTATTCTATCCATTTACAAGCTCTTTTGAGAACACACATCTTTAAATTTCTGGGGAATGAACGACTTTTATTTTTAAACCTCACAAGGAGTACGTGAAACTCGCCGTCAGTCATGACAGGTCGATGTTTAATCACATGGTTCTCACATGATCAGACGTAATAATTTCTGCGCATGGATAAGATATAACTTTAATATTAACACAAAAATTATGTCTTGTCTAAAATAAATGACGGCCATAACATGAATTTAGCAGGATGGTGGGGCACTCGCCCAAATATTTTATTTTGGGCCAGTAACTACTTGTCTTTGTCAGACTTTGATCAACTTCTGGTTGCCCGGACACCAAAGTGGTTGCATCTGGCGAGCTGGCGACCAGTTTATTTCAGGTGCTGATTATTTAAAATCATCTGGTTTTACCCAGCGCTTCCACAGAAATTAGCAGAAAACTTGATAGGCCACGAGGCAGCCGTGTTTTACAATTATCTGAGTCAATGACGCGTTTGAACAGATTGAATGGTACGTAAGTTCAAGCCTTTTACTGATCTGGAACTAAATTAAAAAAAAAAAACGCACACACACAGAAATAACAAAATCCGGATTTGCTGACGCAAACATTGACCTGTCATTTGGACCGATCATTCGACGAATTTCACTGGACTTTTGTCAAATTTACTGGTTTTGCCGGTAAGACAGGCGGATTTCAAAAACTGTGTGTATGTATAACTAAGTTGTAATTAATTTTAATACATGTATAATATACAGATATACACAAGTCTGTTATCAAATTTGTATACTGGTACATATATATTTATATACACACACTTGATAAAGTTTAACTAAATCCGTGTACTCACACCATCCACAGCAAAATACAAAACAATTTATTATTTCACTGAATTAGACTGACCTACATAAAATTCTGAGAACCAAAATCTGGGGTTTTTTAAATTAAAATCTGAAATCGTCTTGTCCAATTTACAAACAAAATTTAAAAAAAAACTGATGACATGACCCTCTTCTTAAACTTATGATCTGGAGACATCAAACGAATAATTTTAACCCATCCACCCCTATAAATCTTAATGGTATGTTATTTCCTATTGTTGTAGAGTAGTCTATTATGGTCTATAAAGATGAAAGGGTTAAATGATAGCTATATCTCATCTGATCTACATGTACAATTTCATTCTTTTGGGGTTTTTTTATTCATATTTCCATCCCCACCCCCTAAAAAAATAAAAAACAGTCCATGCTCCAGCTCTCAAACAGAGATTTCCACTATACTGTATACATGTCATACTACTGAAGCAGAGGTGTATTATGTTCGGACTGGATAAAATATGCTTACTATTACAAACACTTAGCACATTATCATTATGAACACAAAACACCTAGTGTAACAGTACTACATGTAGTAACAGGAATCATTGTTAAATATATGTACATTTAAATAAGTTTGTATGAATCATCAACATAAAAATTGTCAAGCTGTATCTGAGCCGTAGTATACGGTACATGTACAGGTACCTATATTGTCATCTGCCACAAAGCTTACCTGTCACACAGCCTCTCACTCACACATCCAATACAAGTTTGATACTTTAATTATAAGCTCTAGATCTATACATAGCCTGCTTTAGTCATCCACTAAACAGAAATCAGTACCAAGATAGATCAATCAACACACACAGACACACATGATATATATATACTGGCTCACAGCACCATGTGTAACATCACAGTTAATTACCTATTTCCCATCTACAGATATGCAGCAGATAGATAACCAGACAATAAACTCCATAGTAACAGAGATAAGTAAACAGTAAGACACACAGTAAGAGAACAAACAGGTCTGGCTGTTCCTCAAAGAATGGGCATCTCAGCATGAGGCACAGTCGTAGTTAGTAACTTGATATATCTCATATATAATCAGAGCTCATCATATTGTAAACACATGTCTCTGGGTGTATATCATGACATCTGTGATTTGTTCTGATTCTCCTGTCATCTCCTGTGATATTGGTGTGTTTCCTTCATACATCAGTCACAACTGAGATAAATACACAGGCTACTACTACATGTTCTGGTTTTGGATTGTTCAATAATTCAAAGAGTATTCGGCCTACATTTAAATGTTGTAATTTGTCGGAAAACAAAATCAGAGCGGAAAAAATGAAATGGATTCGAGATTTACACAATCAAATGTCATTTCATAGATCTCTATACCTGTAACAGTGTAAGCAAAGCGGCCTTTTTTCCTCAGAGAAATACATGTATTACATGCAAACTCATGGATCTTATGTGCAAGTGCTGACATCAGAAAAACAAAAAACTCAATTTCAACATACAGAGTTGTGTAAGAAATTGATTTTTTCACCAACAATAACACCTACCAGTATTGAAGTCTGAGAATTCAATTATGATCTTGGCTACATTGTACATTGCATCTACATTTATATGAGAATTACTGAAAATGTTCCATTGAAGGCATAAATCACTTGAATTAATCCTACATGTAGCCAGATTACATGTACATGTACAGTTTTGGAGACCTAAAGAAAAAAGTTGGGTGTTGCTTTTTTGGGAGAACACTAGATGGTTACATGACAAAGTAAAAACATTTTTTTATTACATATCACTTAAACACTATGTATCATTTGTATGTTTAGTGTTTTTTCAGACCTTAAATACAAATGTACACATGTACATTATTACATGTATTTAAATTCCTTTCATTTCAGTCAGTTCTACTGCGGGCTTTTTGTGCGTCAACTTCGCCAACTGATGATATTATACACATGTACTTAAAATGGAAATAACATGTCTATACATTTAACTTTTAAGAATATTTTTGGTACCGTAACCAAAGAACAAAATTATCAAAAAGAGGATGAACTCTGTTTACCAGAGCACATACATGTAGTAGAACTAGAACAGGGACAGCATATCAAATCTGTAATGTCACAGCTAGACAGACTTTTTTTTTCAACCTTAAATCATTGCACATGTAGTTAAATTACAAACATGTACAATGTATAAATAACTAGTATTATCTCCAAATGTTATTGTAGATGTATCTAGTAAATAAAAGAGTATTCTAGCTTGGTTTAATACTCTTTTCTGTCCTGTGTGACAATTATTCTTCTGATTTTCATTTACACTGGAACCTCGCTATTAAGACTACCTAATTGACCAACTCGAAGTGGTCCAATTTGTAAGGTGGTCTCCTAAGATCTGTACTAATATTATATCAGGAGACTGAAAACTTGTTCCACTGACTGTATTTCATTAAAATTTAAATTTAGTTTTTTTTTAATACACAAATATACGATTCAGCTGAACAAAAACACAAATACACAAAGGTTGAGAGAGTAGTTTCCTAAGGAAGTGCCTTACTTAAAGAATACATGTAACATGTTTGTAGATCAACAGATGTACATAACATTGACAGTGTTCTCAACAAGAGCTGACAGCCAGCAAAATCAACTGCCTATTGTAAAGATTTTGTCCGAATGTCAGCTATGAGATTTCTGCACTGGAAAAAATTGTATACTACCGATATATACATGTATTTATATTTGTATCAAATGTACGCCTTTGGGTGCCCCCAGACCCTTGTCATCATTTCTGTTTCCCCCTATTTCAATTCCTCCCTCCCTATCAAAAATCATATTAAGAACACTGATTGTACCTAAAATATATAGCAAGTCTTATCATAAATTACTGCATTAATATTCAATATCCACATTCCTACATGTATTTATCGTCATGGAGGGTGTCTGGTTAGCAGAGGGTGTCCGGTTAGCGCAGTGGTCAGCACACACTTCTTGTCAGTGCGACCAGAGTTAGATCCCCTGATTGGACAGGGGAGTATGTGAGATGGTATGGTGGTCCCCAGGTCAGACACGTGGGTTTTCTCTGGGTATTCTGGTTTCCTCCCACAGCAAGCACCCCATAATGCCAACATCAGAGCCAATGAGAGACATTTATATAAGTTGTTTAAACTAAACTATTTATCATCAAATATACATGTACAGGGGAACCTGTCTTCAAAGACCACTCTCATGAAAGACCACCTGTCTTTTCAGACCACATTCTGAAATCCACTTGGTTAAATATCCCTTTAAGTAAAACCTCTTTTGAGAGACCACCTGTCATGAGAGACTACATTATAGTGGCAGATTGGGTGGTCTCTCACGACAGGTTCCACTGTATTATATATCTACAAATAAATGTCAACAAAACCAGAGGCCTTGCTGCTTGGAGCTGACATTCAATCCTGTGGAAAGTTCTACTGCAATATTTATCAATAAAAAAACCTGTTTTCTATGAAAGCAACATCCATAAAATGTAGCAGTAGAGCTGAAGAATCAATATTTCCATTACAAAACATTGTTGAGTCTGTTGTCATGGTTATTACCACTGGAAAGTTTTATTACTGAATTCTTAAGGCCAAATAAATTTATTGGTATTTTGAGTTTGGTGGCAGCTCAAAAAGTGATTATAACATCAATTATACATGTTCCTTGTATTTCATCTTGTAAAACTATCAAATATTTTTAATGCCCAAAATCAGATCTCGGAAAAGTTAGACGCATAAAGATGTACATGTGTATACATGTATGTACATAAATTACATTGTACAATTTCAACAAAATTTATAAAGTTGAAACATAACTTTTTGAAGAATAACACTTTATTCTATTAATTATTTACTGGTAATTACTTCCCTGAGTTTGCGGATACATGTACAGTGAAACTTGTATATAAAGACCCCCTTAGGGACACAACAAAACTAGTCTTTATAAGAAGGGGGTCTTTATATAGAGGTTGATTTGTACACAAATGGTACTACTGGAGACAGCAAAAAACGGTCTTCATGACCAGGTGGTTTTTATACACAAGTTTGCACTACAGCATAACTGTATATATTTTCTTTGGTTTATTTCACAAATACTTTAGTAAATTATTGTTAACCTTTATTTGAAATAAATTTATCAATAATCTGCAACAAATAAGTCATTTTAAATATTTTCCAAAACTGTTTTCAACAACAGCATCTGAAAATATTAGTCTTTTATCAGCTATTAACAGAGAGACTTCAATCTTATGTTTCCTGCTGGTTTTGTTGTACATGTATCTCACAAGGCACTTCCAAGTATAAAGTAAATGTTAAATGTTTTACTGCACTATTGCATTATTTTGACAATTGGTTCCTTTACAAATTCATTTTGAAATTCATGACCTAATGTGACTCAGACTATATAGCACATTTTTCTCACTCTGAATTTAGCGCTTCTGAATTCTGGCATGGCATCAGACAACATGAAGTGGAGCAAAACAAATAGACAGTGCTCCAGATAACTTTTTGAGTACTTGGGTACAATATTCATCATTTCAAAATGCAGTGGGTATTTTACCCACAGCAATTTTGTGAAGTGGGTATTCCCAATTCTGTTGCCAAATTATGATTGCCATTGATTTTACTGTACTGGTAATGGCTTGGTTACTAAAGTACCATTGATTAACTGGGATAGATATTAGCAGGGGCCCAGAAGCCCATGTCGAGTAAAAACTAAGCTAGGCTAGTAGATTTCAGTGTGTTAGCCCAGGTGGCTACTGAAAATCGGGGGGGTATATCTAGCATTTTCACACATTTCCACTGATATTCTTGTAAACTGAGTATATATTGCTACATTTTTTAAATAGCACGTTATAGGAAGATCAAGTTTCTGGGCTTCCAGACAAGCAACTGGTCCCCAAAAAATCCTGACATACAATACAGATGGCTCCTTGATAGCAGAATTTAATTTCTATCCCTGATTAATATGTATATCTGTACAATGTAAGTCCACATTTTAAACATCTGGGTGTGGGTCAGCGAAAACATTATCACTACATGTATAGGGATTTAATTTATATAACAGACTTTATGACCATGACCCATTGAGAACAAATGAACTCATATCTTTCTGCAGGTTTCAGTTTTGATTTGCATTGGGTATGCATGTAATTTGACAAAAGTCTGATGAAATTTCTCAAAAAATCTGTCCAAGTGAACGAATAATGTTTGCACCATCCAATCCAGATTTTTTTTACTTCTGTGCATGTGCAGGTTTTTAATTTTAGTTTCAGATCAGTAAAAGGCTTGAACTTACGACGCACTGCTCAATCTGTTCAAACGCGTCATTAACACAGATAATTGTAAAACATGATGGCCTCGTGGCCTATCCAGTTTTCTGCAAATGCCATAATCCAAATATAAATTCAGTCGTTATAATCTGTTCACCACCTATATGATCACTCAAAGGATGGAGAGAATTGGAAATGGAGCAGGCTTAAATTATTCCAGTTACAATGTACAAATGCCAAAGGTGCCGAAAAGAGAAAATCAGAAGAGAAAGAAGGCAGTGTTGACCAAAATGGAGAAAACGAAAGTTATTTGATAGATAAACAAGGTAAACCTGTGTAAATTCAAAACTTTTATTTTTGTATTGCAGAGCAGATCAAATTTCAAAATACTGCAAGCATTGGTGGTCCACACACTCTAAATTTCAGTGAAATATCTCCAGAAATGAATTAATGGATCACAAGGATGTCAAAGATTTTTTTTTTTATGTTTTTATGTTATCTGAGCTGGATGCAAAAGGAAGTCTTATCCCCATTACAACTGTCTGACACATTGATTCGAGTTCAAAATCTGAAATCCAGTAAAGGGGGGTAACTTCAAACGGTTTGCTACTTCATCACCCTCATTAAAAATGCATTACTGAACATTCCAATCATATCACATTAATTTGTAGCATTTCTGGGCGAATGAAAATTCTACGGGTGCCAAAATATATGTATCATTAAATATACAACTTCCGATTATTCGATTGCCTCAACGAATCAATCTAAAGGGACGTCATAATCGAGATTCTAAGAGTTTAAACGTAAACATTTAAAACGAACGTCCGGACTTCAAGAAGAGGGCGCGGTACCGGTCTGCATAACGTTTCACAGGATCCGATAGAAACATGAAAATGATATCGATGTAATCGTTTAAGCAATTATAAAATTAAACAAAATTAAATAATTTGACATGCAAAATAATTAACCTTATACTAACATGATTCTTATTCGCTTCTTATCTCTTCTTGTCCTCCTGAAATTCTTTCGGATGCAGCTAGCTTTCCAAATTACCGAAAGTTTTGGCCATTGAATGACTAATACGTTGGTCGGAGGCACTGGATATTGCCCCTTTTCAAACAAATATATGAGCTAATTTTAGTACAGTGAAACGTTGATATATAAAGAAATAATTTTTCTACGATCGCTACAATACATTTTATTTTCAGAATATCACTCGAACAATCCATGTTTACAGATTTTTATCTCTGTTTCTTTGTGAGTTCAATAAATTGAACAGCGCCATAAAACATAACTCTACAGAGAGAAGTCAATATCGGATACGGAGTATTTTTTATCCGGATGTTAGATTCACGAAATAAACCCTGCGACAGTAGTTTCACTGAGTAGTTTAATCTCTGAACACCCAAATGACATCCAATTATTTTGAAGAAATCAAGAGGCCCTCTGAAGCATAGGCGTAGGAACGGGGGGGGGGGCATGGGAGCCCGGCCCCCACTTTTTACATACATTTTTTTTTATACTTTCATTATGTCTGGAATCCAGAAAAAGGATTCCCAAAGCTTCCGGTTTCCCCTACGTATCGATACGATATTTTCGTTTTAGTTCTCTCGGCATTTATGAATATAAATTTATTTGTAAACAAAATTTGCATGGATCAAAATGTATACGATTTTCCCCTGTGTTATTATCAGGTAAAGATATCAGTGAAAATTTAATCATCAATGGTATCCAATCTTTACACATAATGAATGCACCTATTTCACGTGTATAAAAATAATTAGATAAAAATTATATATATATATATATATATATATATATATATATATATATATATATAATACACACACACACACACACACACACACACACACACACACACACACACACAAAGCACTTATATATGCTAGGGTGTCGGATCTAAGCAATAGATACAAGTCAGGAAAAGAATATATAAAGCACTAAAATGACTAACGACTCGGACAAAATAAATGTCAAATTTTCGGGACGACCTGTCCCTTCATCAGGACAAAACAATTAAAATAACATGCAAAAAAAATGTACACATACACACTCTCACACAAACATCCACTCACACACACAACCGGAGAGTGAAAGAAATGCTACATATTACAAGTGCAGCGTGACAACGCAGTAAATAAATGAAAATGGCAACCAAACAAAAGGATAACTAAACAACTGTTACATTAAAAGTTTACTTTGTTAAGTTCAACTTATCTATAACAGTTTCTGTTATAGATAAGTTTAACTTAACAAAGTGAACTTTTAATGTAACACAACTACTAAACTAAGAACGGCGGTTAATTCGTGTTGACATCAGTTCGAATTCGATTTACACTGACAAACAGTATCAGATAAATTCCAAGGTCAGACTTTTAAGATTCCAATACAAAAAAAAAAAAAAAAAAAAAAAAAAAAAAAACAAAACAAAAACAAAACAAAACAAAAACAAAAAAACAATCAGTTTGAGCTCGAATTATATCGCGAAAGGGTATCCGGCAGTATTCATTTCTGTGAAGTCCATTAGCTTATTAATGCCTTTGGGTCTGAAAGATTGAAGTCTGTGCATCCAAATTTTTTCTTTCCGTTTTCTTTCTGCATCACTCCAGTTATGGTTGTGATCAATAACCACGACTATCATGTCCTCCCATTTATGACCCTCAAGGTTGAAATGGTCATCAACAGGTTGGTTCCTTGAGTTTTTTAGTTTTAATGGTGGACCGATGCGTCTGCGGATGTCTCTAGTTTCACCAACATATTGTTTCTGACAAACTTTCCAAGTGGTGAGATAGACGCAGTTGTAAGTGTTACATGATGTGCTTTGTAAAACCTTATAGCTGCGTCCTGTGGTAGTGCTGCTAAAGTTATTGGTATCGTTGCTGTATTTGCAAAGCAGGCATATGTTATCTAAACAAGTTTTGAAGCTGGCAATAGGCAAAGGGTTGTCTAATATGGTTCTAACTACCATTTCCTTAAGATTCCTGGGTCGTCTAAAAGAAACCGATGGCGGTTGTATGAAGACGTTTGTCATTCTGTCATTTTTGTGGAGAGTTGATAAATTCTTCCGTAGAATGTTATTAAGGTCCTTCAAGACGGAGTGGTAAGTAGTCACCAGGAGAACGCGGCTGCTTTCCATTTTAGACTTGTATTGCAGGAGAGTGTTTCTGTCTTTATTGGAAATTTCATCAATTGCAGTTTGCACAGTCCTAGGTTGGTTTTTAGGAGTTGGCTCTGTTCTATGAAAGTAGATTAACATATTCGACGAATTCGGGTGGTTAAACTTTTCGGTACTCCTTTAAAAGTCTGAGATGGATGACAGCTGGATGGCATTAAGTATAGATGAGAATTTGTGGGCTTATATATATCTTGATACCTTGGGGAACATAGGGCTGCAGCAACACTCCTCCATGACCATGACGCCTTAACCCTGTATCCATATTTGTGTTCATCCATTTCAGATAAGGTAAAGTTCACCGTCAGAATTCAGGAGTGTATGATTTAGAATTCAAATTTTACAATATTTGAAATGCACTTTTAACTTGTGCATTCCTTATTTATGACGGTAGACGATATTTTTTATTGATTTGGGTAAGTCTAAATGTGATCATAGGTGTTGATGAGTTGAACAAGAGGTATCGGAAAATGGTCATTATAGACCTATAGGTCACAATCAGCAGATAAAGGTTTATTCCGAGGTACAAGTCACAGTTTTAGTTCATAAACATGAATTTCAAAATACTCAAATAGTAGACCTAAAGAAAGAATGTGCTTCATTTACATGTATATTACACGGCCATTAATTTATACTCTAATGCCGGCCTATATTGCATTTTACAGATTATGTCAGATTTGCTAGCACTTGTCCAGATTTACAATGCACTGTTGTTTACCTGTTTTCGATCTGCCAAATGAACAGGAATGTGTCTGAATATCTTTGATAATATGTTATTCATTCATTGTATTATAGGTGTCTCTAACGGAAACGTATTAGGGCCAAATTTAAATACTTTTTTTTTATTTCTCGTTTTTTTTAATTTAAAAGTTGGCTTTTCCAACTTAATTCTTGGAATTTCCAACTTAAACAAGTTTTATTTTCCAATTTTATCCTTGAAATTTCCATCTTATAAGTTGGCTTTAAATGTACTATGCTACGCCTGCAAGGACTCATTTATTTTTTAAAAAATGAGTTGTACTATACTATGAAACAAAAGAAAACTACTCACGCGTATTAGGGCCACCTTCCTTTTTTATTTCTTGTTTTTCCAACTTAAAAGTTGGCTTTTCCAACTTTATCCTTGGAATTTTCAACTTACCTCTATTAAATTTCAACTTTAAAGTTGGCTTTTCCAACATTATTCTTGGAAATTCTACCTATATTCTTCGAATTTACAACTTAAAAAATTGGTTTTTCCAATTTTTTCTTGGCATTTTTATTTGATATAATTTTTTTCTTCACATATGCATCAGTGGACAATACACATACACGTCATTTCTACTTTTTATCCTGTAATAACGACTTTTAAAACTCGTAATTACAACTTTTTATTCTCTTAATCACGACTTTTAAAAAAATGATTACATAACATATTTTATATAAATAAAACACAATAAGTCTATTGTTGTAATAACGACTTTTTATCTCGTAATAACGACTTTTGAAAGTCGTAATAACGACTTTTTATCTCGTAATAACGACTTTTAAAAGTCGTAATAAAGACTTTTTATCTCGTAATAACGACTTTTTTATCTCGTTATTACGACTTTTTAAAATCTCGTAATAACGACTTTGTAAAATCTCGTAATAACGACGTTTTAAAATCTCGTAATAACGACTTTTTATCTCGTAATAACGACTTTTTTATCTCGTAATTATGGCTTTTTAAAATCTCGTAATAATGACTTTTTTGGAAATCTCGTAATAACGATTTTTTATCTCGTTATAACAACTTTTTATCTAGTAATTACGACTTTTTTAACGACATTTTATCTCGTAATAACGACTTTTTATCTCGTTATAACGACTTTTTTATCTCGTTATAACGACTTTTTTTATCTCGTTATAACGACTTTTTAAAATCTTGCAATAACGACATTTTTTTAAAAAATCTTATTTGACCTCAATAGGCTTTCGTAGAGACAAACTCGAAGTTCCTCATCATGGAAAACGCAACTTCCACGTTATCTTTTTCTTATATAACTTTATTTATGTTTTTAGGATATCTGAGAATATCTGCGTCCAATGTCACCTACTTGTGACCTTTGTTTTCAATTTCCAACAGTGACTATATATAGTTCGAGGGCAGTTTGAACACATTCTGTGTCAAACAACCAGAATCCGTGTTATCCGTGTTTAAACCTGTCTTTTAGAGTATTCAAATTCCAATGACGTCATTTTTTGTCACGTGACCAAGGATTTCCCTTGTTTTCGTTTTCTCAGCACATGTGCGAAATGAACATCAGTCCCCCTGGATTTTCGCAACCTAACGATTAAAGGTACGATGTTTCTTATAGCTATATGTTTTATTATCATGTTTAATTCATTTCTGCTGCATGGCAAGAAATTATGTTTCAAAATAAGTTGCAGGTTATAGATTTACTTATTCCCTTTATTGGCTTAGGTCTTTACTCCGTAACAACTTATTGGATTATCTAAGTTTGACAGATTCACTCAAGCGGAACGGTCCTTTAAACCTATCTGTTGTAACATGTCCAGAGCCGTGTGTTATGTATTTTGTATAGTCTTAGCTTAGTTCACGTTCTTGTTGTGGTGTTTTGTAGAACAACCGGCCGGTTCCTTTGCCTCTGTCTGTTGACTATGGCTGTTGCCAGAGAAAAAGTGGCCAGTCTTGTTTTCCTGGATTTTGAAGCAACCGGACTGATTGGTAATGGGAAAAAACCACGGATTACTGAACTGTGCCTTATGTCTGTACAACGTGAAGAACTCATGGAGAAATATCAGAGTCCTAGAGTAGTTAACAAATTGACAATGTGTCTTAATCCTTTGAGGATGATAGACCCTGTTGCAAGTGAAATCACAGGTAAGACATATACTATTATATTTATTACATGTATAATAAATATAAATTATAATTTATAATATGAACATTTTCATATTTAAAAAATTCCATATGGGACTGACCTGGCTCAGTTGGTTCAGTTGCGCTTGACTGTTGATCGTGGGGTCGTGAGTTTGGGTCCAGTCGGCGGCTAGTTACAGATGCAATGAAGTGGGTATTTTAATATTTTGATTTTTCTGTCTCCTTCTTGCAGTAAAATACTTTCTTGGTTGTAGCTGTAAATAGCTGGCAGTGGATTTGATTCCTGTCTTTTGGATGAGACTGTAAAAAAACGAAGTCCCGTGTCACAGTGGGTGCCAGCGCATTAAAGAACCCTCACTGCTCAATGGCCGTTACTTAGTGTAGGGCCGGTTATTTTCCGTTATCACAGAATCGCAGACAGAATCACAGAATTAGCTATCTGAAACGCAAGATATTAAATTGTGCTGTTTCTGTGTGTAATAAACTTCATTTTCTTGTTTATTTACAATATTTCATCACCTAATTTTGCATCAATTTCTGTATTAAGCCATGTAGGCCTATAGTACTTACAAATTAATTATCAAATATTTGATGATAAAAAAACATGCATCGTTACATTTATGTTTCCTATTTAAATCATTCATTAAATTTGTTCGGCTGACTATTGAAAGTATGATTATGAATCTGTGTTATTCGATATTCTTCATCTTAAGTATGTATCTTAAGAAAACAGAAAAAAAAAAAACTGTAATTCATCAAAACTGAAAACAGAATTGAGGCAAATTTGAAACGGAAAATCACTGGCCCTATAAGTGCCAAGCCTAGGCCAAAATTTGAAGCCCTTTACCGGCATTTGGTGATGTCTCCATATAAGTGAAAGATTCTTGAGTGGGACGTTAAATAGCAATACAACACACAACAAATCACATATGACCCCGAGACTCCATATCAAGCCTGAAGGTAATGGGCGTACGTGTACATTGTATGTCCATGCCTCACTTGTTTAGCTTGAAAAGCCATCCATGAGGCTTTATATACATATTGTATAGTGAATTAGGGCAAATTTAAGATGGAGTGAATATGTTTTTTGTCATAAGTAGAGCTGTTATCGTTATTGGGATTAGCATCACGATATCGATATCATCGCAATAATATCGCAATATTCCACAGAATTAAATTCAGCAGTATTTTTGCGAACTATGCCAGTTAAGCTCAGTGTTTGTTTGTTGTTTATTTCATGCATATTAAACGTTAACATCCCCTCAGTAAGACAGACACGTAAATGTAAAAAGTAAATTTTTGAGGACTTTCACAACAATGTATGTGATTTGTGTTTGTTTAGGTAGCCCCAGTACGTAATAAATGTAAAGACATTGTTTTCTATTGGAGTCAACAATATAGCGATGTTTGAATATTTTCACGATATCATGGTCAGGTTTTCAGTGTCTGGATTTATCGCGACGACGATATACAAATGTATGATGACAGTTCTAGTCATAAGTGAGTGAAAATAACCAGGGGCAAAAATTTCAGGATATAGTATACAGTATATGCCATATTAAAATAAATTTTTGAGAACACCACTTTCTCCACCCAGAATATCTCTGACAGCACCTCTGTTGATTTTCATAATTTGGTGGTCCCTGTAATTTTGTTTGATTGTTTGTTGTTTTATGCCTAGTCCTGTCAGGAAGTTTTCACGAAGTTTGACCTGTGCTATGGATGGATCTAATGCAGTAATTCTTTTATGTGACACGTCTGTCGTGAGACAGGACCTCAGTTTTAAGTCAGATCCAAAAGACCTGTGACTTTCATGTTGTATGATGAGCAATTACAGACATTTTGAAATAAAAAAAAAAATTACTGGTCAACCGGACCAGTGAATAAAGGAATTTCACTGGTCAAAGAAAATTTTTTACTGGTCTGTATATATACACAATTGAAATGAAATGGAAAATTACAGGTCATTTGAACCAGTTATCAGATAGATTTCACCAGACATTTGTAAAATTTAACAGTTTTGCTGGTAAAACCAGTGATTTTTCAAAAACTCTGCATTTAGCTAATGAACAGTCACTACAATTTTTAAAAAGTCTTTTGTATGACCCACTACTGGGAATCAAACCCAGTACCTTCCACTTGCGAGTCGAACTCTCTACCACTAGAGCACCACAAGGGGTGAAATGATCCCTGTAAAAGTTAATGAAGTGTACTGCAAAATGGAATTGTCAAGTACATGTAAATGATGTATGTAGTTACACGTATCGTTATTGAAATTGAACTTTAGCAGAAATAAAAGTTGTTTGCCTAGGTGCAGCTATCTTGGACACATCGAAATGGAGGCTAGCATTGTATAATTATACCCTCACAAAAAAAGTGAGTGTGTGTGTAAGGGGGGGGGGGGGTCATATACATGTACATTGTAGGAATAACAGGGTTCGAAATTAATACTAGTCCGCCAGTCGGAGACAAGTAACTTTTGCAGTGGACTAGTCAAGTTTGTGCTTCAGCTAGTCTGGTTGACTAGTAGAAAATCTGTATAGACATTGCAGTATAAACATGAGCAATGATTACATTGAGCATCACCTAATTTGATCCTTGATTTTTTTCTCAAATACTAAATTCGACCCCTGAATCACCCAGCTGCCTATCTGTCAACTTCTTCATGTTACGTTGGAGGGAGAATTTATAATTTCGCACAATTGTTGTCAAATGTATATTGTACATGTATAGAGAATTAGCCGACCAAGATTTGTTTTTGCCAATTCAAATTTTGTTTAGCCAGGTCAATGAATATTGATACCAAATATGTTTTTTAATCTAATGTAACATGGTGACAAGTGCATATATATATATATATAGGTTGTCAACGAGTAACCGGTTAACCGAGTACTCGCCGGATGGTCCGATTATCGAACACTAAAATCAGTACTCGGTTACTCGAATAGAATCACTTGTACTATGAATTTTCCAAATAGGCCAATTTAGAAAAAAAAGATGATGGTCTAACTGATTTGACCCACCATCTATGCTCGTTAGACACACCTGTTTATACAACAATTAGTGTCTTTGTACTTGTCACTTGATTTGCTATTTCCAGCATATATACATGTGATGAATTGTTTTCAGTATAATATGCTGTCCATGATAATTTAGTGTTAAAGTAATTTTGTCTTTAATGCCGTTAAACGAGAGATATATGAAACTTAATTGCCGGTTTAACAGAGAACATACCGCCATTGGAAAACAACTACTTACATCATATATATATATATATATTAAAACATTTCACTAAGTGAAATGTTGAGTTGCCTTTTCGTTGGCGGTTGTTGAGACGTCTGTACCAATTGTGACGAGGATACACTCCTCACGTGTTTCATTGGACTTGACTGTGGACTCACGGCGGGTGTGACCGGTCAACAGGGGATGCTTACTCCTCCATGGCACCTGATCCCACCTCTTTGTTTCCAGAGGTCCGTGTTTGTCCATTTTTACCGGATTTTTATCTATGTCCTGGACATTCTATTGATTTATACTTTGGTATCTGAAATTTTTTATATTCATTGAATAAAACGATACATTGCTGAATCCATGTAGGGTACTGAGGTTCCATATCCATTTAGATTTGGTTGAATTTAGTAAAAACAAACATTGAAAGATTATTGGGAGCATGTAAGCGAATCTTCTAGAATTGGCTCTTGATCAATTTATGCCCGCTGAATCTGTCATTTTTTGATAATGATAAAGCTACCAATCTGGTATTTTAGACAAAAATCCTTATATAGTGTCCAGAAGCTGTAAAATGACCTGCATAGCTTTCAAAATTAAACATTTTCCCGGATATAGTGGGAATAAGATAATATACCTCCTCGGGCAAATAAATGCATCTGTGCACTTCCCACTTTGAACACTTTCTGGGCCTGCAACAGCAATATTACATTAGTAACCGAGTACTCAATCTGAAAAACATTCGGTTAACTGGTTACTAGGTATTGACAGATTCGACAACCCTAATATATATATATATATATATACATATATATATATATATATATATATTATATATATATATATATATATATATATATATATATATATATATATATATTATATATATATATATATATATATATATATATATATATATATATACATCAACATGTGGCAAACTAATTGCAAGTCTGTGGGTTTACTTTATTGGTAAAATTTGGGGCACAATCTGTTATTACCAATCTAGCTAGCATGTCCTTAAATTACTGATGATCTATTTTAAATGAGACTATGATAGATACACATGAAACATGAACCAAACATGACTTAAAATATTAGCCAGAAAATTAACCAATTATAATTTTTTTAGCCAATCTTGAAAAAAAAAAATCAGTCAATGGCAACATTGGCTAATGACAGGGTGAGCGCTGCATGTATCCAGTCTGCTGTGACTGCTGAGCACCTGTTCTGGGGTGATGAGTCACTGAAAATGTTTAAATAAAGACCAAACACTGACTGCCTGTCTGGAAATGTTAGGTACATTGTATGACCATATGAACAAGAAGCCAAACCCTTGGCTTTCCACTTGCAAGATGGCCACTCTAATGGACAGAGTCGTCAGAAGTGGTTCATACATTTGTCTGCAACTGTGAGTTATGTCGTACGGTTGAACCAGTCTTAAGAGACCACCCAATCTGCCACTAAAATGTAGCCTCTCAAAAGAAGTTTTGTTCAAAGGATTATTTAATTTAGTTGTTTTTAGAATGTGGTCTCTCAAGACAGGTGGTCCTTTATGACAGCAGTCTCTTAATACAGGTGGTCCTTTATGGCACTAACAGTGGCCTCTCAATATAGTGTTTTTGCTGTAACAGACTACAAGTGCAACCTACATAATATTTTTTTAGATCTATGGGTCCAGGTAACCTCTCCAGGAGAATTTCATTGAGGCTATGATAACATGAACATCATAACTTGTATATGTTGGCTTCCTGTAAATGTGGAGATATCTGTGTGTCGTAAAGTACACAATTTTCTTAAATGCAAACCATACACATGGGCTTTTTGCGTAATGTCAGCAACTTACTATGAGCATTCCTGTATTAAACTACGATTCTTAGCACAACCATGGGCTGGCTTGCAGGGGAGGGGGGGGGGGGGGGGGGGGGGGGTTATAGAAAACTGTTCATTACTTATTTAGTGTAAATTACCCCCCACATAAATTTCCACTTTGACAGTATGTGTGGAATTGTCTTGATTATTTACTCATGTTATAATTACTGCAGTATAAAAAGGAATTATTTCTATTCCTATAAGGCTATATATTATATGTTGCATAACATCTTTGATCTTTTAAACCGTAAACTCACCATACTCTGGTACTCACCGTTTATATTAACTAATGTGTTGTCTGGGGTCATGACTTTTAAACAGGATTAACAGCAGGTTCCTTAAACAGCAGTTTAACTGCCCACATGTTATTTTGTTTGAAATTTGAGTGTAAAACCCTGCTGGGACCTACGCTGATTTTGAGAGAGAATACTAGTTAGCTACTTTAATTACGGAAGGCTGATAGACCCAGGGAAGAGACCACCAGCTTTCCACAAGTAAACTAGCAAACTTTGTCACAAAAATCAGCTTAGGTTCCTGTGGGACTTCACTTACCAGATTGTTTTAAGGTCAGTTAATTTATCACCTACATGTAGGACTTGTGACTTTTTTTATAAAAAAGACCCGGAAAATGCCGTGAGAAAGTTTTATGGTGGTATGCCATATTCGACCCATTAAGCGCCCATGTCCCTATAAGCGCCCCTCCCCCTTTTTGACATACGATCAAGAATCTTTTCTAGCTGATTGGCAAGGAGATGTGGACCTTAAAAACCGTAAGTAATACCGCTAGTTTATCTGTATCCCCCAAGCAACAGAATTATATTGATAGGTTTCCCTGGTAATAACTACAACAACTTTACCACTGTGCCTTATAAAAATTACATGTATATATTTTATATCAATTTGACTATTGATTGGTCCCATTAAGCACACACCCTTTTTTCCTGATTTTTGTAGCGCTCTGGGCGTTTAATGGGTCGAGTACGGTATATATGTTGTCTGGATGTAAACTTTTTGTATAAACCAAGAGTTACCTGTATTCCCAAGTGCTTTGATTGGAATTGCAGGGCTTTTTCTATAGTATCCAAAGGGTCAAAATTCTGTCCCATTCCCAATGCAAAATGTATGTATTTTTTCCCAATTTGATGTTGAGGTCATGACTGTTATGAAAGAAAAAAAAAGATAATAATGTAAGGGGAAATGTATTTAGAAATGTACATGTATTTAGATTTCCATGTGTGCACACAATTTTTCCCCAGTATCATGAGTATGACACAAATTCATGTTGAAATTCCCAAAATTGACAGAAAAAGGCCTGAATTGATTTTGGACTTATGGCAGGTGTGTCCAGTCTGCATGGGTTACCAACTCTTCCATGACACCTGTTCCAATCTCTGTATTCTCTAATGGTCATTGTTTGTCCAGTGTTGACCAAGTTTGTTGTTGTCCTATAGACCTCATTCTGGTTAACATTTTTGTATCGGTACTATATAATTATAAGCAGTAAAATAGTTAATACTGGAAAACTATCTGATTATATTCCATATTTTTCAGGACTGTACAACGATGCTCTGGAGAGTCAGACAGAGTTTAGTACAGACGTCGTCAAGTTGATAGATTCCTTTTTATTGCGTCTCCCGCATCCTGTTTGTCTTCTGGCTCACAATGGAAATGGTTTTGACTTCAGACTTTTAAATGCAGAGCTTAAAAGGACAAACACTTCTCTGTCTGGTGGGATATTATGTGCCGACTCACTGATTGGATTACGGGAATTAGATGATAATGGGAATTCCATCTCAGACAGCAAACCTTCTAATATAAATTTGTGTAATGATACAACTCCAGTTGGCCAGTCAATGCCAAGTATTCCTGAGCAAGTCGTTGATGTCAAAGGTCGAGTGAGACAGATTAAACGTAAATGTGACCCTGATTTTGACAGAGTACCTATACAGGCTAAGTCAGTTAGAAAACGATTGTTTGATTCAGGTGATAAAATAAGAGATTCTAGTTTTGAACCAAAATTAAACTTAATCGGCACTAAACATATAGGTTCAAGTTCTAAAATGCCGGCAGATGTTGTTTCTAAACGCAATACATGTGATATTGAATCAGTGAAAAAAAAGTTAAGCTTTGATGCTGTTGATGATGATGATGATGATGATTTAGTGGACAACAGCGTAGATGTTGAAATGTCTGATGCCAAAGACATACAACATTCATCTGTTGTGAATAGTTCCATGGTTTCGAGTATGAAACCTTTGCCCAGTAGAGGTATGAAAAATGGAGAAACAAACAACCTCCATAGTGATTCGCCATCTTTGTTATGTACAGAAAATGTTAATTCTAGATTTCCTAAATCAAATGAACTGTTGTTAGAATCACAACAGAGTGTGCCTGATGAAGATTTTCTAGAAGCGGTGGGAAAAATTGAGGCAACGCTCCCAAATTTTACAAATATATCAAAACCCATAGATGGAACTGCGACCCTCATTCAGGACACTATGCCATCAATTGATCAGGTGACAAGTAGAGAAACAGATTTTGGTATGTCACCTTGCAGTAATTTGAGACCAAGTGCAGCAGAATGTGTGACTCCAAAGTCTGATAAAACCACTGTGTCTCAGGTGTCGGGGATGTACACCCCCGACACACCCGGCTCAAATCCACATGGTGCCATTGTCAATGAGAATTGCTTGACTCCAATGACCGGCTTACTGAGGTCTACTGCAGCTTGTCAACTCAATACTCCGGCCAAAAACCCAGTAGAACAACAACACAAAAATATATCCAGTTCCGCTTGTAGAGTGTTGTTCCGAGGTGACAGTAGTTATACAGGGAACGATAATAATGTGCTGGAAAGCACCGCTAATCACAAACACCACTCAGCATTACCGTTTTCGTCAATATTCACAAAGTCTGGAGTGGAAACGCATCTGACTGCATCGTCAAATGGTCAACTGCGGTCCTCGCCAGCAGTAGTTCCTTCTTCAACAGATGGTATCATTTATAAGACTGATGCGCAACAAATTACGCCAGTAACCCAGTTTAAACCAAAACAGTCATACAAATTATCAGAGATATACAAGAGAACATTTGGTCGAGATCCACACAACACTCACACAGCAGAATCAGACTGTCTGACTTTGATGGCAATTGTCAAGCAAAGGTCACCAGAGTTCATACAATGGGTCGATGAACACGCCATTCCTCTGTCTTCTTTTGAGCCAGCTTATTGATCAAATATATTTGTACTATTAATAAAATCGATCACTAGTCATGGTGTGAGATGAGAAAAGATATAAAAAGAATAAGATTTTTAGTCCATTGTGAGAGTTGCCGCAACTTGTACAAGAAAATTTTAAAATCTTTGAGATTTGAGATTTCTCTATCCCCAACCCTTTCTATAGAAACTGAATGCCAACAGATTCTGTGAACAACTTTTTACAAAAAATCAATGGCTTCTTTCTCTTCTATTAAAAAAAATGCTGATTTCTATCTACACAAAGAATTTTAAGCTAGGTTTTTTGCAGACTATCATGCTTCACGTTACTTGTCTCCTACACATATGTACGCCAAAAATTGTTGAACGGGCTGATTGCTGCAAGACCATAACGAGCAATTTATTATATTTCTCCACACCCTGTATACATAGTACACCTGTAAAAGAACATAATCTGATAATGTCTGTACAGCCCTCCACTAATAATACAGTGCACTGTTGATTGTTTTAATGACGACATGGTACAGGCTGTCTCAAAAGAAAATCTCAGTCTTGTAAAAAAAATGTGGGTACAAATGTATATACACTTTCACAGGTATGAGAAAAATATTTGAGACTAATCTTGAGATTCTGGGGACATATATATGCAAAGATGTCAAACATTTTCCTTGTTCAACTGGTCATTCAGAAAAATAACTGCAGCAAATTGACCAACCCCAACAGATTTTTATTTTTATAGGTATTTGTTGCATGTTCTGGTACATGTAGGTACATTTTGTACACCACTGTACAAGTTACTTTAAATTTTCATTGACTTCTTTTATATTGTATGCACATTTTTAGAACATAAAAATATTTTATATACATTGTACTGAAATTTTTGCACTTTTTATAGATATGTTTAATTTTTAAGATATGTATTTCATTTTCTACCATACATATAGTTGCCACAGCATTTTATTGTTGATATTGGGCCAGTGTTGTTGTATGATGTATGTTTGGTGTACCCTGGTGAAAGATTTTATAGGTGGGTTTGCCTAGAGGCATTTGTTTTGTTTTGTTTTACCGTAATCTAGATATGCAAATCAGAAGAAGAAAATTAAAGATTTTTGAGGAAAAAAATAAAAGTGGGCGAAACTGTTTTAAAAAGATTTTGGATTAGGACTTTCTAGATAGGTCGGTCACAGCACATCAAATGAATATGGTTTATTTTTGGCCTTTTACATGTATAATACATTGCATATGTATGTTGCTTTTTCCATATTAATGTGGCATAACCAAGATAAAAATTCTAAAAATGTTAATAGGCTGACTGTTTTTATTGTTTGTTATATATATATGTATGTACAGTATAATAGTAGATTTATAGCAAATTGCTTTTGTTGATTTGATTTTCCCACCTTTCGGTGAGTATGTGTGTACTGTGTGTATATGTATGTCTCTGTGTGTGTGTGTGCGTGTGTGCTGTTTGTGTGAGAGAGTGCTTCATTAGTAAATACTAGCTGTTACTTTTGTTAACTTTGTTATGATACAGTCATGGGGACAAATTGTGCTCCTTTTATATGTGCATGTACAACTTAGTCTTATTTAGAGTTATGGCTCAATCATGAAAGGAAAACATATTGTATACTCTATACAATTATCAATAAATATAATGATGAAATTAATTGCATTGGGATAAAAAAAAATTGGAAATATTTAAAAATAACTTGTGTACTTATTCAGGTTCAAGTATCAACTATCGTACCTTGCTTAGAATATTTTCATTTTTGATGGAGAAAAAAAATCATAAAATTGACTCAATGTTTCTATATGAAAAAGTGTTAAATGGCTTTTCACTTCCATTGTTTCAAGAAGTTTTACAAACATTAAAGTCAAAATGTAAGATGAAAATTTGAGTGCATATTTCCCCATGTTTCCTCGGGGAACGGCATCACCAAACATTGGTACTCAAGCTCAACTTTTATATTATTATCGCTGTGGCTGATGTAGTTGTTGATAAAAACACATTATTTTTTTCATTTGGTTAAAAAAATGTTGAAATAATTTTTTCATAACAAATGAAAAATATTTTGAATATGTTACTCAAAATTATAATATATACTTGCAAAATTTTAGGTATATTTCTGAAGTTTACTTTGGACCCCACTTATTTTGAACTATTTTATATTGAAATCCCTCTTTATTTGAAATTATTTTGATTCTTGGGCCAAATCAAGGAAATTAATTGCACGAATTCAAGTTTGCACTAATAAGTATATACCCTCTAAGGATGCTAAAATATGAGTGCGCTAATTTAACTACACATACAATATATGCTAATATACAATTGATAATATCAAATGCTAATTGCCATCATCCATGATTTATTTGATCATCATTTCCCTCAATACTTGATGTAGGACTAGACTGATTTTTAAAAAATTGTTAATTGTTATTAGCTTGCCCACAGGCTAGCTGTCCATATTTTTCAACTTTCCCGAGCCCAAATTGAGCTTGTCGCAGGTGGATTTGTCCTACCCCAAATATCATAATATAAAGTCAGTTAACTTTGAGTCATGTGTCAGTATGGCGACTTTGACTCCTGAACAATGGAAGCTTTGTGTTATAGAAAATACAAAACAAAATACAGGTTAACTATCATGTAGATATCCTCAGTGTTTAGTTTTGTTTTTTGGTGTTTTTTTTTGTACAATCCCGCCTTTCTAAAGATGGGGGTATATTATATTCGCTTTTTATTTTTTTAGAATTTTAGTGTCTCTGTGACTGTAGGCTTAAGATGTAGTTTATACTTTTAACAGATGTTAAATTTCTATATAATGTTATTTTTTTAAATCATGTTTTACAGATCAGAATGCATCTGTATTCAGTTCAGAGTTATCTTTTTTACATGTTTTTATATAATTTATTTGTTATAGTCAAATTATTATATCTTAGTAACAAGTACATGTACATAAAGATGTATTTATATTTATTATACCAAGTAAAATGTTATAGAAATATATAAGAGTTATTTCCCTTATATTTGTTATACCTAGGGCGAATTTGTTGCAGATGCAAACCGGTTATGAAACTAAAACTGGTTTCCTAGGGCTAAACAAATAAATGGTTTAAACTACCAAAATGGGGTAGGTCTACAGAAAGAAGTAAACAATCTTTTATATGAGATGGAAAAATAAAGGAAAAAATAATACCAATTATAGAAAAAGAGTATTAATCTTAATATGATATTTAGTGACCCTGATTATCATGTTTTCACTTTTTGAATTGTTAGGGGCTAATATGCTAAAAAGCACAAATCACTCTATGGCAATGTCCATGTTAAATAAAAAGGTGAAAACATGATAAACAAAATGACAATCGATAGTTGATCAATTTGGAGACTGAATTCAACGATTCACCATTTTTATATTGTAAAATGTTTCTCTCTCATTATGAGTACAATTTACTGCCCACATACATAAAATGTCCGGAAGACACATAAAAGGTATCCAATACTACTTAATGGTCCATGTTGTTGCTGCCATATTGTTTTAGCAACAAACTTGCATAAACCTACTAAACCACCCCAGGAGGCAGTTTGAATGGTTTGATAAACTAGTTTGGGTTTAGTATAAAACAAATGAAAAACCAGTTTTAGTTCAGAACCAGTTTAAAACCGGTTTATGTAACAAACGGAAAGTTGACTAAACTAAAACCAGTTTTGGTAGAACAAATTCGCCCCTAGTAAAATGCTACAGAAATATATAAAAGTTAACTTATTCCCCTTTGTATTTCTGAGGCCAGTGGTTTATTTTGCGGAGTGGTTAGAGCATCACACTTCGCACCATGAAGTCTCTCACTTCTGGTCAGTGCAGGTTCGAGCCCAGATTCTTTGCTGATTTTTGTGAAAAAGTTTGAAAGTTCACTTACAGAAGATCATTGGTCTCTTCCTGGGTACATTGTAACCAGGTTCTGGCTGTTACCATATAGCAAAAAATATTTGTACGTGGCATAAATCACTATTCAAAATTCCAAGATGTACTTTCATTATAATGGGTTCCTAACAATGATCCTTTGATATCATTTTAAGTATTTTTGACTGCTCATGTTATTCCTGTTTTTATTTCGATGTTAGCAGCCAATCTCCTCCCTGCTAAAACTTTCTCTGGAGAAAAAAAAACTTATTGTCAGTTCTAATTTTACTGACCGAAGAATCTTTTTTTACCATATAAGTTCATTAAAGGAAAACTTTTGACTAGTTGCCAATTCTTTCCCCTATTCATGAAGTGGGGAATTTTAGCTAGTCCCTTCATCTATTACATCATGTAGGGGGAAATGTTTGGCTAGCCAATTCTTCCCCTATTATCTCATAAAGGGGAAACTTTTGTCCAGTCAATTCAACCCGTATTATGTCATTAATGAAGAGCGCCAATAATTTTCCCATATTAGTTCATTAGGGCTGAATTTTAAGAGGTGACGTAACACGTTACCTGTTTATTCATGGGTAAGATTAAAGATGGCGGATTGCCTGACAACTACAATTTTCAATTTATCAGTTTTCTTGAATATAGTGAATGCTACAAACTTTCTCTCATCAACATGAAAGAGAACTTCAATCTAATCAAATCTAATAACGAGATATACCAATGTTAAACTGCAAATTCAAGTTGAAAATTTGTGATCCTTGGTTTGTTTAGGGGCCTACTTTCAATCAATTCCGCTCAAACAAAGAGTTCAAAGGATAATTAAACGTTTTCTTTTAATGATACTTTTAGTACTTTGATTTTTTGGCTAGTCAATGCTTTCCTCGTTACCAGGTAATAAAGGGGAAACTTTTTCGCAAGCCAATTCTTTCCCCTGATTAGGTCATGAAAATGGTGAAGGGAAATATTTTAACTACGGTACACAAATTCTTGACAAATGTCAAAAGGTAGCCCATCAGTTACATTGTTGGTGAATAACAAAATATAACAGTGACTAGAAAATATATTCCTTATAGACATTGATCCTATTGATTAAACGAGGTAAGCTAGACGGTAATGCCTCTGTAGAAAGTCTCCAAATCACAGCGAAACCTGTCTTAAAAGACCACCCCTCTGTCACTGTTATTTTCCAGGACAGGTGGTCTCTTAAGATGTTTTATTTCAAGTATTACATGTATATAACAACATGTGTTATTGGGTTTCAGAATATGGTCTTTTACAACAGTGGTAAAACACACACACTCACACTTACAGAGAGAGAGAGAGACAGACAGACAGAGAGGAGAGGCAGATATCATTATATTATATTCACTGATCCTTGATGACCAGGGACGTTTATAATCTTCAAACGTATTCAAAGTAACAAAATCGTCAGATAATTTATTTTGTTCAAGAAATGTAGAATGTTAATGGTAATTTTTTGAGTCACCTATCCACTTCTTGCTAGGTACCACATAAGACCCCCACACCCTGTCTCCACACCTCCCTGTTGTTTGCAGTAGGCTGCATTTCAAGTATTCCATATTGCTGCTGTCGTCCTCCCGCTTGCTACAGAACGTCACCATGTTGTCTTTGTTTTATAACGTTTTCGCTTGCATTCCGGGAACCATGTTTATAGTGTTGTAACGGAATCACTGTTACTTTATTTTCAGAGGACTTGTCTGCTGTATGCCGTCACTATTTTTTTCTACACCTGTATTCGTTGCTTTTGTTATTCGTTTGTTAGGCTGTAGAGAACTTTCACTTGTCCAATTATCTTTGCTGGTATTCCATATGATGTCATGATGATACAAAGACTGTTTCTATGTACTGAGTCAAAGGTCATTTCGAAATCTATGGAACTGATTATAGTGATGGCTGCCATGCATTACATTGTTCAATGATGTTTCGTGAGATAAATACATTTAATTGATCAGTTGTACCTCTACCTGGTCTATAGCCGGGGCTTGTCCTTTCCTTAGTCTGTTGTCTACTCCGATTTTGTCCCGTCTACCTATATCTAGCCCAATATCTTGGTTACCACAGGTAATAATTTTATC
Organism: Atrina japonica; assembly: GCA_030159075.1. NCBI lineage: Eukaryota > Metazoa > Mollusca > Bivalvia > Pterioida > Pinnidae > Atrina > Atrina japonica. The sequence goes on along the minus strand of BROG01000778.1, from coordinate 210,558 downwards.
CCTCTGTAGTTCTTTAAGTCCCATTTCTTTGGTCGCTTTAAAATCATGATATATCTTCCATCTAGCCGCTGTTCTTTCCTGCTGCCAGATCTCATCTAGTACCAGTATTTGTCTCACTTTCTCTGTTGTAAAGTCAGTGTCTGCTTTGAGTAGTTTCTGCTACAGTCAGATCATCTACTGTATTCCCATTCTTTAGCTTTCTGATTGCATTTCTAATCTCTGTTATTGTGGATGAGTCTGTATTTATTTCAGCTATCTCTTGTATTTCTGTATTTTCGTCAGTGATAGGGTTTCCAGGATCTCACAAAAGTCGTCTTTCCATCTTTCTCGCCGTTCATCTATTATCGTCAGGACGTTTCCGTTCTTGGTCTTTTACACTTGCATTTTGTTTTGGTCTTTCATTACTTCGCATTTTCGTTAATCCATACAGAGTTCCCATATTCTGCTTTCTAGACGCATCCCCTGCTTCATGTGTGATCGTATCCGTCGATTCTATCTTTTCTCTATTAATCTGCCTCTATGATACACTGTCTTTCCCTTTATACTTTTCTTTATATTTCTGTCTTAATCTCACCGATCCAGTGCTACCGTTTTTCAACTTGGTGGCCTTTCTTTGATCAATGAGTTCCCAGGCTGCTTGTCCAATCCAGAATTCGCTTTTTCTTCTCTTCGCTTCGAGCACTTCCTTATCCGTTTCGTTGAAGTATTATTCCATGCTAATGTCCATTACGACAGAGATAGCCTTTCCTCGTTGTCATTTCTCTTACCTGCTCCGTGTCTGCCCATGATCTATCTATATGGTCCCTGCTTGTAACCGACCTTCGCATTCATGTCACCAGTGATGATGTGCGTATCTTGGCGATGGACGTTCTCAACAGTATAGGATAACTGCTTGTAGAAACGGTCCTTGTCTTCCTCGTCTGCTATATTTGTAGGTACATATACATGATGACTGTCAGTTTGATATGCTTAAGCAGATATTGTTAGTGAGGATCCGTTCGTTGACAAGTGACCAATTCATCAATGATGCTGCTGCGGTTTCGGTAATCATGGTTACTGCACCTTGCTAATGTGTGTCACCTTCAAGTCCCAACTATATCACTGTCTGTCCTGCGCAGAGTTGCATTCTCCCCGATCCAGTCCATCTGCTTTCACTTATCCCTTGCATCTGTATATGCCATCTCCATCTCCCTTGCTATCTGTTACCGATGTTGAACTTAGTCCTTAGGTTAACAAATGGCATTATCGACCTCTGAGCTTCATTTCGACCTTCACAGACAGGCGTTATCCTTCTTTCCTTCCCTTTCTGTTTCTCTTATATCAGAGTTTCCCTCTCCTAGTGGTTTACCTTTTGTGTAATACAGTGGCACCTGTTTTGGGACATCATCCCCTCTGCCAATGAAATGTGATCTTACAAGACAGTCTCTCAAAAGAGGTTATAAATAAAGGATTGCATAATCTAGAGGTTTTCAAAATGTGGTCTTACATGAGTCTTGTAGGTGGTTCTAATGAAAGTTGTCTTCCAAGACAGGTTCCACTATGTCAAAGGGTTGGTATACAACCGATTTCACTATATTTTTACTGTACATGTAATTGCATGTTGAGTCTGAGATTGGATTATCACTTCTGGAGTAAGACCCCATTTAATTGTAGCTCTCGGGGGAGTGTATATCACACAGGTGGGCAGTTTTGGAATCATTCATGGGGTTTGTTGTATGCTCCCCGGTTACATTTGAGAACTTTCCAATTTGGAAGCAATCCCAATGAGGCACTTTCTAGATTCCTGACTATGGTCTGTCTATGCTCCCCAGAAAATATTCAATTTCACAAGCCCTGGGAGTTATTTATCTATTTAAAGTTCCAGACATCAAATCGGGACCTAATTTATCTCACGTTCAAAGTTAAAGGTTGGTATAATAGTCTTGTTTGCGGTTACCCTGTTTCACTAAGTGAAATGTTGAGTTGCCTTTTCGTTGACGGTTGTTGAGAATTTGGATTTGACTGTGGACTCACGGCGGGTGTGACCGGTCGGCAGGGGATGCTGACTCCTCCATGGCACCTGATCCCACCTCTTGGTTTCCAGAGGCCCGTGTTTGCCCATTTTTACCAGATTTGTATCTATATCCTGGACATCCTAAAGGTTTATACTTTGGTATCTGATATTTTTTATATTTATTGAAATGAGAAACTGATAATTTTCTCACAGATGGATTGAGTTTCAGCAAACATAAACAAGAAAGTGTGGGCAATGTCTGAATTTTAAAAGCTCTAAAGACCATTTTCTGGACATTTCAGATACTAAACTTAAATCTAACAATCATTTCTAAAGCACCTTGCTGATTTATTTAATATAAACAGATATTTCAGTAGTGTCCAGTTTTCACTTCTTCATATATTCATGTAACATTTTTTCACCAAATTCAAAGGGATTGCAACTCTCGGATGACCCCCCTCTGGATCTGGCATTACGATACATGTTATAATATCTGTTTATACGAAGATGTGCAATGATCTCAACATGAAGAACAATTGCGAATCCCAAACGGGATAGGACCAGGTGTCCGAAAGGAGTCAGCGTCATCAGCTGGCATGCCACACCCGTCGCAAATGTTCCATGGAAACCTTTCTAGTGCGATGAACGGATCAAATTCGGTGAAAAGGTCAAGTTTGGTGAAGAGGTCAAGTTCGGTGAAAAGCACGATTGGCGAAAAACATAGATCTAGAGGATTTGTCAAATTATCTGCTAGTATAGCATACAAAGTTAAAATAATGTCCTTTTCAACAAATTTTTACTTCTCGTGTGTAATCGTGATAAAATTTATCCTTTTTTACATTTCTTAAATTGCACAGGGGTCCGTTTTACGAAAGGTCTAAAGTCCTAGATCCTAACTTTTAGTCCTAACTATCATGGCAACGCATTGCTGATTGGTCAGCCCCATGACAATTAGGACCAAGACATAGGATTTAGAACTAACAACTTTTTGTAAAACGGGCCCCTGGACTTAATACTTTTTGTAAAACGAGTCCCTGGTGTAATATGCAAATGAGTTAAGCGGCCGACTCATTTATTGTTTCCCGCGCTGAAGTGAGTTAACCGTCTTCACTGTTGCAGTATGTAAAACTAGTGGATTTTCCGCTCACACCTTATACTTTACACCCTGCTGTGAAGTTGGACATTGGAAGTTGTATCGTTCAATGTAACCGTGATTGGTAAAACTCGCAACGGCTGTCTTTAAAGTTGGAACGCCTTGGGAAAATGTTACATTCACATAGACACGTATGTATATGATCGGCCACTCATCTTGTGACTAAGTTGTTTGAGTAATCATGACACAGATGCAGCTGCAGAGGTGACGTGAGGATACGATAATTTGGCATAGGATATAGACCTTTTGAGTTGTTTCATTCTGTTCAGTTTTGTCGGAATAGTCTGTACACAGATCACGTGACATCAACAGAAAGTCGGGCAAGATTGCTTCCGGTTTCGTTATATGTGTATTTACATTGAAAACAGTCGATAATATCTTATTTCAATTCATCTCCGAGGAATTATATTTAGATAGATACATGTTCTTTCTTTCCCGCATTTTGGTTTGAAGTTGTATGTTATTATGACGAACCGTAACGGATCGGAACAACTCGAAGGATGTCTATTGATATGTCAGTGTAGTGCTTATTTTCAAGTAATTTGCATGATTTAAACAAGAACTTGCTGCTTTGGGAATTCTGAAAATAGCTTTTTTTCACAGTAAAAAGGTTGGTAAACTTTATTGAAATTAACCTGCAATATATTCATAAGATATGTGCAGTACAGTATACTTTAGTGCAATATACCACCTTAAAACTTAGCGATTACCATCGACTCCTACTATAGTACTTTTATTGCACTCCATACGTATACATGTCTCTAGTGTTTTAGAAATAAATTTGTTTACTATATATGCTCTCATGATGTACTTAAATTGCGACTTGATTGTGAATGAGCTTTTACCCTAGTTAAACTATGGTTTCCTTCCGTTTATGCTAACATTTCCACTGTGTAATCACACCCTAAGAATCCTGTTTTAATTGAACAAGTTTTCACTGGGAATTTATTTAATTATTTATTTCAGTGATGATTATCGCTTTAATTTATTCATTTCATTTAAAGAATTATTTATTAATTTGTATATTTATACATTTAAAAGCACTGGCGGATCTAGGATTTTTTCAGTTATTGGGGTGGGGGTGGTGGTGGTGAAGTTGGTTGCATCAATGCACAGTGTACTTTTATAAAATACATGTACCTCACCCGGGCGGATCCAGGGTTTCAAGTTTGAGGAGTGTAAGTATAGAATATATTCGCATAGCATAAAAAATAGCATTTTTACGAGTTGATGGAACATCAATGCAGTTATGTTATGCTAAGTTGTTTATTGGGAACAAGTCAAAGCACACTTTGCAGTATGGGGTTAATAACACATTATATTGTGGCAAAATTACACATGTATGTGCATTTTAGCAACATAAACTCAACTTCAAGATTGAAATTTCCTAATCACACTTTTATTCGTATATTTTTGCTTTTTAAAATTGCAAAAATATAGTAACAAATCGCTGAAAAATATAGGTCTACAAGACTTGTTGAAATATATGCTATTAAATTTCAGTTCGACGTCCTTTATGAAATTTAAGAATTATAAATTTGCTTTAAAATGTTACTTTTCAATTATTTTTTTACCATTATACTCTTGTGGTAGAATTGACATTCAAAGAGATAGACTGGACTGTTAACAATTCTTGCGCACGATTAATATGCAAATGAGTTTTGGTCAAGTTTCCCTTACTGTGTATTGGCAAGGTCTGTCTGTGAAGTTGGACATAGAATTTGCGTCATTCCTCATTCACGTGATCTTAACTGATGAGAAACTCGCGGCAGTCTTTGAAGCTGGGAAAATGTTTTACATGTACACGTATTGACCTAGAGATTTAAGGCTACTGATAGGAAGTATAGCGTAAGGGTATAATATTGTCCTGTCGCATAGAAATTTAATATGTATGAAACGATGTTTATAAGCACAAGATTTTATAAACATATCGCTGATCTATGTAGTTTGTTGCATAATAAATAAGCCATCTTTACTCACGTTAGGTCAAATGGCTGATCCGATTTTTAGTTACTTTTTTTTTATAAAACCCAATTTTACCGAATTAAAAAGTATTCAGTATACTGATCGAGTGTATTATACCTCATTAAAACTTACGATTGCCATCAACTCGTATCAGTACTTTCAGTACTTTGATTCTATATTTTAGTTAAAGAAATACACTGTATTAGGCTAAATATTTTTACACTTTGTTTGCCAACACGTCCGCTGTGTCCACGTGAATCCGCCCCTGCTCACTGTATAAATTTCTAATTGCTGAATTAATTTCTAGGCAATACTTCACTAGGTGAACCAGTTTAATGCATCATGGCTTTCAGAGAATTGTTGAATTCCAGAAGCCCGAGGAGGCATTTTTCTGTTTCGGCCCCTAATATACCACAATGATTAGAACGATTCTTTTTTTAAATTTACAAGACATGACCTAAATCTTATTATTCTCTGTACAGCACGTCACTGTTTTAATTTCACGTTAAAAGAAACATCGTCAGTGTTTCATCTTCACATCTTTAATGAAAAAAAAATAAAAACAAAAAACAGGTTCAGAGGGGTACAACCGTCTAACCCCATCTAGGTGTACATCTATGCTATTTGTTTATTAATTTGAATTATATTGTATTCCTTATCAGTTTACTAAATCATTTCTAAATTTATTTAAAGTAATTTTTCTAGATCTAATAATTTATTTATTTAAATCAACTATGCAATCAAACTTGCATTAAATGCCACCTCTGTATAAAGGGCACCTGCATGCCTAGTCTATATAGTTCATTCAAGCCTACACTTTGCTATATTTTTTATCAATAAACAAATATCTCTATTAAGGTACCCGTTTATCATGGCTACTTTTGTCTGTTCCGTTGAGTGGCCTTAAATGTGTATACAAGTTGGACTGTAGGCTACTGTACAATATAGGCTATACGTCGCTGTCTATGGAATTATTCACAGATTTCGACTGATTTACGATTTCTTTGTCCTGTTTATTTATTCATCAATTTATTTCGCTTTGCCTAGTAATCTTCTGGATCAATGACACGACTGGGCCATTATCACAATAATTATTTCCTAATGACATATCGTAAAATTATTTAGAGATGTTTATCCTTATTGACATATCCGTTCTGTCCGGTACTGGTTTTGTCCATTACACGTCGTACAAAATTCCCTGCTGGTGCTAGGCCATAATCAAAATTCATTGGCATACAGATAATTAACAAAACTGAGGTAGGTAGTACAAATGATATAAACTTTCACGAAAATTGTTGGTGCTACGTGCCCTGTGTATTGGTTGTACAGACTGATGCCAGATTTGCACTATAAACGGACAACTATTAAAGGTTATCTTGGCTTATCACTGCTACTGTGCACGTAGTGACGTACTGCAGAGTACAGTACCGACAGGTGTGTCAAGATGTATTGTGTAGGCACAATATACAATTCTCGATCCCATGGGCAAAACGTTTTAAACCTGATTATGGATTAGACCCAACCTTAATTTAATATATTCATTTGTTTGCTGGCAAGGTGATCCTTTTGGGGATTCTGTCAACAGTGTCGTGGTCATTTTATTACAAGCATTATAAAATTGCCTACGACAGAATTCCCAAAGGGATTACTGTTAAAGTACTCCAACAATGTTAGGGGTTTAAACTGTTAGATACTTTTGAGCACTTTGGCATATCCAAAGCAAATTCAGTTCTAATATTATTGGAGTACTGTTAAGGTTGAATTAGACTACTCAATAGTCTGAAAATGAGGGGTATTTTGGGGTATTTTTACCCCCAAAAGACCCCCAAAACACCCTAAATGACCTAAATAACACATAAAATGACCCCCAAAACACACTTAAACATTTAAAAAGTAGCCATTTTAGCAATCTTATTATAATATGATGAATATTTTTTATGACTGTAGATGTTTTTGACTTTGATAATGCTGTTTTATCCAATTTCACGATGTATTTCTGAAACCATAATATTGTCAGCATGACATTTTAAAATGTACCAGAATGTTACTTAGATGGGAAGGTAAACACGTTTAATACATATGGAATCATCATTTTCCACATTACGTAGAATTTGTATAATATAAATTTGACATAAAATATGAAAAATATTCAGGAATTGTGAAAGCAAATAATTGAAGAAGACCGATTTGGCTCTTTATTTTACTAAATGACAGTGTCCGTAAGTTCCATCAGCGCTCTACAATGCGACCAAATCACTCGCAAATGCGACCATGTTTTAGATTTTGGTGAGTGTTTATCCTCATTCAGTCGCCACATTGCGACCAGTTTTTTTCCCGAACCGGAAATCAAAAGTTTGTCCGTTTTCACTGTGAAATTACATTATCGAAATCATGGTCTGTTATGTGCTTTACAACAACCAATTTGGTTATTCAGTTTCGATAAACTAGAGCATCTAACGCACGTGGATTTCTGTATAAAAACACGTTGTATTGCTCTCATGTTTTCGACTTGAAATTTTCCTAACAGCACACGATGACATTTTTTCTCGGTCTATTTCAACAGAGGCAACATTAGACTAAGTTTAAATGATCTTGGTTAAAGGAATACAGGCCGAACTTTCTGCCCGGATTTCGATTTTAATTTAAGCGATTTTTAAGGGTGGTCACTAAAAGTAGTAGTCGGAGGCGGAGTCGGATTCGAGATTCGGCGGATTCGAACAAATAATTCTCGGTTTCTTCCCCAATACTTATTATTGCTTCAGATTAGTGTAAATTGACCCGACATCTCAACTCCGCCACGGAATCCGACTACTAATTTTAGTGTGCTGGCATCATACAAAATATAGAAAATCTAAATCGAAACAAAATTTGAGTAAATTTTTACTGCAAATGATTCAGAATGATATCCTTAATTATCATTTAAAAGATTACTTAAATAGAATTGAAATGGACGAGAAATCAACTATTATTTATTTCGAATCCGCCGCTAATCGAATCCGAAAACACTATACTATCAGGACTCGGACATTTGCATCCTTTCGATCCGACTCGGCAGTATTACTAACCGATTACAAATTATGATTATTAACGAAAAATAAGTGATTTTAGTGTCATTAAATGGTATATTTAGAAGGATATTATCATAAACGATTGTGATATATACCTTACTGTAAGTTTAAGTGTAACAAATTAACTTAAATCGATCCAATACCTCGACTCGGCCGTCGAATCCGACTACTAATTTTAGTGTGCCAACGTAAGACAATGTCATGTAAATCGAGTCCAAAAAATAATTTTGTACAATTTTCTACTGTGAATGATGTAAAATACCACAATAAAGATATACTGAAAATATTTTATTCTTTTAATAAGTATTGGGGAAGAAACCGAGAATTATTTGTTCGAATCCGCCGAATCTCGAATCCGACTCTGCCTCCGACTACTACTTTTAGTGACCACCATTTTTAAGTGGTAAAATCGGGGCAGAAAGGTCGGCTTAGTGTATGACGAGGAGGACAAGCAGACCACAGCCTAATTCCTTTGGGGATTCTATCCCCAAAGGGATTAACCACAGTCGGAACTGGAAATTTTATCTGTAAATTAAAATCAAGAGTCAAACACCCGATTGTCGGACAAACACCTATAAATTAAAGAACTGTATAGGTGTTTGTCTGACGATCAGGTCACGGGTGTTGGGACTCTAGATTTTAACTTACAAACAAAATTTACAATTCTTGTGGGCTGTCTCTGTTTTGTAAATTCTGTCGAAAAGAAACTGGCGCTAAAAATTTAAAAACAAAGTTTAAGGTTGCCTCAATATAAGAGCAACAAATATGACAAATATAGGCATATAAACACTCCTGGATTGATAAAAAATGTACAAAAAGGTCAACATGCAGTTAATAACCTTGTTTTAAATGGATTGAAACATTAAAATGTTACATAAACTTAGAAAATTAATATTTTATTTCATTTCTATATTTTCATCCAGTGGATTTTTTAAGAACACATGAACACACACACACACACATATATATATATATATATATATATACAAATGTATATATGTATATATATATATATATATATATATTGGCGAGTAAAAGTTCCTGGCTGGCTAGTAAAATTTCTGGTTCACTGGCCAAATGAAGAGTGGATTTTTTTAGTGTTGTAGAGCCCTGTCCATGAGAAGTGATAAATGTTGATCTTTTTTTTATTTCTAGCTGTCTATGAAATATTTATGCTGAAGAAAATGCATTTAAAATGATTATTGATGCAAATGTATTTCGATTTAATTGTTTTGGGGTCTTTTGGGGTGTTATTTGGGTCTTTTGGGGTAGTTTTTGGTTTTTTGGGTAAATCGTGCATATTTGTGTATTAGGCTATGTATTTTGTTATAATAGCCTCAATTTTTTTTTTATTTTCAAGATGAAGATTCCTGGTTTCATGAACATTAAATTTTTAAAACCCTACTCATTGTACCAAATAGCACCCAATACCTCTAGATAAAGCATTTATAATTATAACTTTTATAATTTTCCATTTGTCTCAGGGTGCCAGGATTTGACCCCCAATTTTCCAACACAACTGGATTGATAGGTTGATCACTAAATAAACCAAACTTTTTGAAAAAAAGTGCTAAAAATTAAAAAGATCCATTTTTTTATATACTTAATCTAGATCTTTAGGTATAATGGGTATACTCGTATTGGGTAAATAGTCTTATCCTGTAATATTTCAGATTAATTTTAAAAAAGAAAACAGGTCAAATGGGTCAAAAACCCAGAAATCATCAATTATCCCTGAGGATAAATTACCCAGATATCATCACTTACCCCTGAGGATAAAAAAAGTCAGAAATCATCAATTGTCCCAAGGGTAAAAAACCCAGCAATCATCAATTATCCCTGAGAGTAAAAAAAACCAGAAATCATCAATTATCCCTGAGGGTCAAAAACCAGAAATCATCAATTATCCCTGAGGGTCAAAAACCAGAAATCATCAATTATCCCTGAGGGTCAAAAGCCCAGAAATAATCAATTATCCCTGAGGGTCAAAACCAGAAATCACCAATTATCCCTGAGGGTCAAAAATCCAGGAAGTCATCAATTATCCCTGAGGGTAAAAAAAACAACAGAAATCATCAATTATCCCTAGGGTAAAAACCCAGAAATCATCAATTATCCCTGAGGGTAAAAACCCAGAAATCATCAATTATCCCTGAGGATCCAAAACCCAAGGATCATCAATATATCCCTGATGGTCAAATACCCAGAAATCATACTTATTTTAGTACAGTAAAACCTGCTATAGTGGCCACCTCTATATAAGGATAACCTGTTTAAGAAGGCCATTTTTTTTCCAGACCTATCTTTTCCATATGTTACTATATTAAGCCGTGGGGAATTTCCATTGTAAACACCTGTTTAAATACTGAATCAGAATGTACTAGAAAAGTCATTTCTTGAAAAAAAATGATCATTCTGGAACTGTAATAGGGTATATATACTGTAGGTAGACAGTCAGTCTCTATTCAGACCAAGCGAGACCAAGCTATACAAGAGCAAACTGTATGATATTATGGTAGATTGAAAGTAATATGAGTACCTGGCTGGGACAATGTGCTAAATAAATACTAAAGAGAATATTATAACTTTAGTTTCTCTGTATATCACCCAAATTGTAAGTGAGTTCAATAAACACTAATACAGTCAAACCTATTTTCAGCAGCCACTCAAGGGAAATTGAAAAAGTGGCTGCATAAGATTAAGACAGGTGGCCTTTGGTTCCAGGTTGACAAAAATCAAAAGAAAATTGATGTCCATTATGCAGTGTATAGCAACACATGTATATTCATATACCAATACATGATAGTTTGATGTTAAGATGATCAGGTGTCAAAATCATGTACATTACAGTGCTACCTGGCTAACCTGTTCATAGGTTTTATGAAAATGGATCATGCGATCAACCATCTTCAAAAACTGGCTGTTGAAAACAGTGTGACCAGTCATTTTGTCCTGAATATCACTGGCTGCTGGCCAAGTTAGACAGGTGGCTGCTGGTTTAGGTATGTTTATATAGTGAAATTGATGGGGGGAAATACTAAAAGTAACTGGCTGTTGAAGACAAGTGGCTGCTGAAAACAGGTGGCCTTTAAGGCAGGTTTGACTGTACATGTATCTCAGAACACACTTATCAGCTATACCACATTGTTGTGGCTATCAGTAAGTTGGAAAAGATTGTGACTGATAAAAAAGGTCTTATGAGCACAAGTGCTTAGGTAAATAAAACAGGTATAATGTCAAGATATGTTATCATTTTTGATAACCTGGGCCTGAAATCACCAAATTTACTCAGCACTCAAAGTCAGCTATATTTTCATGATTTTAATGTAAAAACACAGAAAATTTATTCTGTAACTAGACATGTTTGTTTATTAACAGCTTACAATTGTAAATAATGATAAAAAATATTGCTCATTTGAATAAAACTTCAGAAATACTTAAATAATTGTTTGAGTATGTACATGTACTCAAAATTTGAGTACCGTACTCAACATATTTATTCATTTCTTACAGGAAAATCATAAATGTGATGCAAAAATTTATATGTGAATGATGAAAAATGATAATATGTTACCTAATAATCACCCAAACCCAAAAGTTTTACAAACGTTTATACATGTATATATTTAAAATAATGAAATAAAAGTTGAGTTTGAGTATTGAGTAACTTTTGTGACTTCGGGCCCTGTACTTTTAAAATCAGTGTGCATGTATTTGGATTCAATTAGGTTCTTTTAACTCATCAACCCCTGTAAAATAATGGACTTAACTGTAAATCATTGATTTAGACCAGTCCAAATGTGTGTTTAGGGGTCAATGAGTTAATGCCAACATGCTCATTGACAGATTGTCACATACCTTATATCATAAAAAGTGAAAGTCACAGGCCTTTGGGATGAGACTTAGAACCGAGGTCTCATGTCATGACAGGTGTGTCAACATATAAAAGAGCATTCACTGCATAGTCATCAGTCTATAGCAGAGGTCAAAATTTGGTGGCACTTCGCCTTTAGATTGTGACATGTCAACATTATTGTCATGTTAGGAATGGGGCTGAATTTCTATTATAATTTCAATATAAATGGATTTGACTGTCTGCAATTTTAAATGTTTATTATTGTACAGTATGTAGCTATCTTGTTTAAATAATGAAACTCTTATGTTTTTCTTTGTACACAGGTATACTGCCCGGTGATGGAAACTAATTAATTATAACTTTATACGACAGATATCTACCTGTACCTGTTGATATGGAAGTAGAAACGGCAGCTTCCCTTGAATACCAGTATTTGGATTTTGATTTTGATGTATACGATGAGGCTTGTCTTGCATTCGTGGACATAAATAATGCAATTAATGGTACAATACAGAGAAATCTGAAGAAGTTGTCAAGCTGTACAGTGTACAAAGAAACCAGAGAAGTTCCAAATGAAAATGAAGATGAAAAATATGAAACCACACGGGAGGCAAACATATCTGTAGATGAACTTTCAATGAAATTTAAATCTCTGAATGTAAGATTGGCCGAAATATCAAACAAATTTGATTATTTAGAAAATAAAGGTTACCAAGATCAACAAAATGCTACACAACATACAGCACACGTAGATGTTCATTCTAATTATATGCAAAATTCAGAAAATCCTAGAAAAGTAACCATGCTACTTCCCCCAGTTATCATTTCAGAAGATGAACCTGATTATGTGTCAGAACCATGCAAAAATACATCATCATTTGCACCAAATGAATCTACAAATTTTGTTTCGGCAACATCAAATGAACATCATCATATTGCATCATTACATGCTTCGAGGAGAAAATCTGATGACAACAGAAATTCACGCTCTGAACGCAGACTTTTATCTGTTCAAGATTCTCTGCGATCACTCTGCTCCACGTTTACATCCTTCTTAGGCGGTAGTTACAGCTTTGTGAACATCCAGGAGGCGGAGAGAGTTTGCTTTAACTGTGTGAACATGGTCAAAGTTCAAAATATTTATGACTTAGCACCTGGTGATCATCTTGCATTTCAGCGAGCGGTCGGCTACCAACACCATGCGATACTTGTAAAAGCAGAATTAAACCATGAAAGTAACGATCACACAGTTGGTAAATTAACAGTCATTCATAAAACTGCCAATGCTGGAGAAACTGCAGCTGGAATGGTCTTAATTATTTTAACAGCTGGTTATTTTGGAAAGAAGGCATATCTTAGAGAAGAAACTATCCAAGTTAATTTTAAAAAATCAGATATATATATAATACAGTATAAAACACGACCATTCACAAGCTCAGGTATCATCAGGCGTGCTCGTGCCGAAGTTAAAAAACAAGTAACGGGACAACAAGATGTAGATTTCAACCTGTTTCGCAACAACTGTGAACATTTTGCCACCTGGTGTGCAACAGGTGAATGGTTCAGTTTCCAGATAGATTTAATTAAATCGACTTTAACAGCATTACGATCAACTGATACAGATGGCTACAAGATTATGCTTCAGAATCTGAATCAGGTCGGCCTTTTATGCACCGATTGTTATAAAGCAACAAACGACGCTGTGGTAGAAGAAGAGAATCTGTTATCACGAGGAATATATGTCAGCAAAAAACGGGAGTGATACTGATCTTAACAAATCTCGGTGATTATTATCCAGTCGTTTCAACATGTAAAAGTTGACAGATTTCCTGAAAAATTGAGAAAAAAGTCGTAAAATTGTCACTTGCTATGGTGTAATGATTTAACAAGCGGCGTGACTACGATACTTAAAGCCCTCACCACTCATTCCCGGAAAGCATGGTGAGAGATGTTTAGTAGGTGTGTGCATATGTCCTGGATAGAGTGGTCCATACGTTGTATTTCCAATGGCTTTTTAAGTGCTGCTTCACTTGTACAATCTGACGAAGGTAGTCAAACTGACCATCTACAATGTAGACCATTTACCCTCCATCAAGACATAGAGCTGTGAGGACAGGAGATGAAATCTCACCTCTGAAAATTTGACATGACTGGGAATTGAACCAGGGATGTTCATGTTTATCTGGCACTCTACCAACTGAGCTACTCTGTCTGCTTATGGAACAGAGCTAAATGGAAAATAGGAATGACTTTTTAACATGGACCTAACCGGAAGTTAACTTTCAAACTTCCACATACATGTATAATAAACGGTGTCATGCTCCATAAATTACAAAAATTACAGACGCGTGAGAATATACCGATACATAAATTTGTCTTTTTAGGCATTCAGTGCATTGCACCAGTAACTTATAAGAATTATGGAGGTCTGGGAATATTCTTACATTAAATTGACATGCTTTGTTAGTTGTTGCCAAGCAACATAAACTTACAAAATAACGGTGGTTGGAGAATATATTCATAAATTGGGCTGTTTAAGCAGTCGGTGTTAAGCACCATTAACTTACAAAATTAAGGTGTAAGAATATTTTCAAATTGACATGCTTTGTCCATTGTTGCTAAGCAACATAAACTTACAAAATAACGGAGGTTGGAGAATATTCATGAATTAATTGGTCTGATTGGTCAATCTGTGTCAAGCAACATAAACTTATAAAATTGTGTAGATATGAGAATATTCATACATTAACATGCTTAGCCAATCGGTGCTAAGCACCATAAACTTATTTAAATTAAGGAGGTCTGGGAATATTCATAATGTTATATTGACCTGCATAGCCAGTCAGTGCCAAAATGATAAAACTTGAAATAAATGTATGTATGCAGTGGTGTAGGAAGCAAATCAAAAGTGTTGGGGGGGGCAATTTTTTTTTTTTTTTTTTTTTTTTTTAAATTGTCATGTGCCTTTTGATTATGCAATTAATATACACAACAGTGGTGGATGTAGAAAATAATGATAGGTGGGTGTGTTTAGGCAGGTGACATAAAATTATTCCAAATTGTGATGCAATGCATACATCATCAAAAGCAGACTGATGATTCAGAGTTGGGGCAGTGTAAGTATAGAATTTATTCGCCGAGCATTCGGGGAACATTTGTTTTTAATTGTTGATATAAAAGTATACCTATTAGAGATGCAATGCAAACATGGTCCAAAACAGTCTGAGGATTCAAAGTTGGAGTAGGTGTAAATAAAAAATTTATTCCCCGAGCGGAGCAAACTCGAAAAAAATGGGGAAATTTGTTTTTGATTTGGTGACATAAAATTATATCTATTCATGATGCAATGCAAACATCATTAAAAGCAGACTGAGGATTCAAAGTTGGAGTAATGTAATTTATTTGCCGAACGAAGAGAGGCGTGAAATTTTGGGGGAATTTTTTTTTTTTTAATTTGGTGCCATAAAATTATACCTGTTTGTGATGCAATGTATATATAATTGCTTTGCTGAGCGGAGTGAGGTGCAAAAAATTTTGGGAAATTCGTTTTTAATTTTCCGACTTTTTATAGAAAATTTAAGGGTTTCACATATATTTTATAATCTTTAGGGACACAGTCTCCCATAATTTTAATTGTTGGATTAATTGTCAGGCAATATTCTTTAGGGGTCGTGTTTTATGCATCTAATAAAAACAATTCTTTTTCTCATTTGGGAGCCTGTACAAGCGAGAGAACCCGGTTACAATGTACCCAGGAAGAGAACACCAGCCTTCCGCAAATAAACTGGATAATTTTCTCATAAAAATAATCTTAGGTTCCAGTTGCACTCAAACTTGTGGTGACAGGAAGTGAGAGACTTCATTATTTAAAGCACGATGCTCTGACCACTCAGCCCTACATGCTGATAAAACAATCAAACGAAAATATCTGTACAGATATGTAGGGCAAACACAGCACATAATACAAAGTCAGTAGTCCAATTCCATAAAATCCAAGATATACAGAAAAAGCCTAGTTGGATCCAGGAATTCAAATTAGAGGAAAGAAAGAGTATATAATTGTTTTCGCCGAGTGTAGCGAGGTGCGAAAATTTTGATAGGCCTAATTCAAAACCTCTGGGAAGCCATTTTTTCTGGATTCCAGACATGATGTTAATATAAAATAAAATGTGTATGTGAAAAAAGTGGGAGGTGGGAAATTTGTTCAATTTGCCCAGACAAAAATATTTTTTTAGTTGGGTCAAACTATATGCATATGTTTATATTCCTTTGTTAGGCTTTTAAAAGTAGACACATTAATCTTTTTTTCATACTTGGCTTCAGTATCTGGAACAAATACAGTCAAACTTGAATATATTGAAACCGACAGTGAATGAATTTTTATTTCAATTAAACAGGGTTTTCAAAATAACAAGGTTAAAATGGTAATAAAGGCCGGGGTTCATAAGTGGGATTTCAGTGTAACAGGGTTCAGTATATGTGGGTTCCACTGTAAATATATGTTTATGTGTGTGTGTGTGTGTGTGTATATATATATATATATATATATATATATATATACAAATGTATATATATATATATATAAGCTGGTGTTGTAAAAATTTGTGATTGATTACGTCGAGTCTTAAATAATTATCACTATCAATATTACCATGAACTTTGAAAAATTATTGTATTTTTAGCTAAGAATAACTTGCCTTTGTATCTGGTTAGTACATGTAGGCATTTGGTCTACTTGTATACCAATATTTACTCATTTTGAAATAGCAATATACTTGTACTTGTATTACATTACATTATATAGAGAATTATCTCTCCCTTTGCTTTAAATCTGTTTTTTATTCTCTTTCTGTGATACCATGGGTCGTTAGGACCTGCCAACTTACATATTGAAATATTTTGCTCTCTTATTTTGTTATTCATGCATTTGCAGCGAAATGATATTGATTTACATTGTTGAATTACCTCCCTTATGTTGTTAATCCTAATTTGTACATGTATACCAATATTATAAATACTACTTTTACCGCTACATTTTTTATTACCTGTTACGTTGTATTACAGTTCTTTTTAGAATTATCTCTCTTTATATTACATTTTTTCTCTTTTAATCTCACCATCAACTGATGGTTGGCTTGAATGATTGCCCTGTGTCCGTGGTCCGTCGTCTTTCCTTATACAATTCTTGTTATCACTGTTTCTTAGAAAGTACTGAAGGGATCTTTATGAAATTTTGACATATAGGTTCTCCTTGAGGTCTAGTTGTGCACTGTACATTTTCAGGCAAATTGGATCAAGAAATTGCTGCCAGGTAGCCATCTTGGATTTTTGACAATTACAGATTGTTATTGCTATTTCTCAGAAAGCACTACATTAACAGCTGAATTCATACACAATCAGAATGCTTCAACTGGAAGAAATTTTTACTGTGCCACATTGTGACGTCATAGTAATTTACGTCAGAATTTTGTGACGTTGCACTCGAGCACTCGAGGTTTTTTCAAATTACTGGTAAAAGAAAGTTGTGATTTATCGTAAAATTACAACTATAAGCCTATCATTCATATGCAGTATACGTTCAATATATTTTCTTTGTTTTTTTTTTTTTTTTTATCCTCAAATTTGAAATGGAAATCCAAACTCTGCAGAATCATATATTGAACGTCTCTGATTGGGTTCCCGTTTTTTTCGAGATTGGCAAGAAATATTTTAACTGGTTAGCTTTCATGCCCTATCGGATCTGAAGAGTTTCTATCAAGGGTGTTAATCATTCACGTTAGTTGTGCACTGTACATTTTCAGGCAGGTCGGATCACAAAATGGCTGCCAGAGGGCAATCTTGGATTTTGAATCTCTTGAAAACCATTCACATGTCTACCCCTAAGCCATATATATTCTTGTTTGTTATGGGTAGACACATTCATTTGTGTATGATAGGGTCATTGGGGGCCCTGCCCCACCCCCTGAAATTTATATTTTTACTTATAACTTGAAAACCGTTCACAGCCCCGCCCTTAAACCATATATATATATATATATATTGATCATTATTGGGAAACACATTCAGTGGTGTATGGGAGGTCCATGGGGAGCCTGCCCCACCCTTTGAAATATATATTTTTACTTATACCTTAAAAATCGTGTATAGCCCCACCCTTACACCATATATATTTTGGATTGTTATGGGGAGACACATTTAGTGGTGAATATGGGGGTCCTGCCCCACTCCTGAAATTTATATTTTTGCTGATAACTTTAAAACCATTCACAGTTCCACCCTTAAATTATATATATTATTGATTGTTATGGGGTGACACATTTAATTATGCATATGGGGGTCCTGCCCCACCCCTGAAATTTATATTTTTGCTGATAACTTTAAAACCATTCACAGCCCCACCCTTAAATCATGTATATTATTGATTGTTATGGGGAGACACATTTAGTTCTGCAGGGGTCATGCCCCAATTTATATTTTTGCTTATAACTTTTTCTTGCTCACAGTCCCACTTTTAAACCATATATATTATCGATTGTTTTGTGGAGGCACATTTAGTGGTGCATATGGGGATCCTGCCCCACCCCGGAAATTTATACATGTATTTTTGTTTATAACTTAAAAACATTTGATAGCCCCATTCTTAAACCATATATATTATTTTTATGGGAAAACACATTCAGTGATGTATACGGGGGTCCTGCCCCACCCCCAAAATATACATTTTTAATTGTAACTTAAAAATCATTCCCAGCCCCACCTTTAAACCATATATATTACTGATTGTTATTGGAAAACGCATTCAGTAGTGTATCTGGGGGTCCTGTCCCAGCCCCTAAAATATATATACTTACTATACTTTGCTACATTTGATATCAAAGCAGGGACCAGCGAGACATATAATTATGTGTAATTCTTGTTTTACTCAATGCAGGTCATGACCAGCATTTTCACTTTTAGAGGTTGACAAGTATAGTTAAGCTATCTTGGATTATAGAACTTTATGTTTGGTATTGTTATAATCTTGTGAGAAAGCACTTGACTAATATTTAGGTTTTAGTTCAAATCATTATTGAGCCACAAAATAATAGAAAAGAACAGTCTGATGTAGATCAAATGAAGAACATTCGATGGTGGGCTCCAAGATTCCTCTGGGATCTCTTGTGTTGTATTACTAGCCAACTTATATTGAAATATGTTGCTGAATTACCTCCCTTGAGTTGTTAATATTATATATTTCTTTTTCTCTTTATTTATTCAAGCACTTTTGTGATGGAGTGTTACTAGAGTAATGGGTCAGTGTAACACTTAAAACTTAAAAAATCCAAAAAGTTTTGGAATTTTTGAAAATTGAAATTTTAATTAAAAACATAAAATATCAAGTATTTAAAACTGTTTTGGACTTTTATATTTCTAGATTTTTTTCCTTCTAGCTACATTGTATTTGGTCCCAAAAAAACTTCATCTCTACATGGAACAAACCTCTTTCAAAAGATATATTGTATTTGACTCTTTAAGAGCCCAGGGCAGTACAAAAATCAGGAAAAGGGGGTGGGTGTTTAATGGGACCAGTTAATAGTCAAATTAAGATAAAACAGTTAATTTTTATAAGGCACAGTGGTAAAGTTGTTGTAGTTAATACCAAGGACACATATATCAACATAATTCTGCTACTTGTGGGCTACAGATAAAATGTTACTTACGATTATTCAGGTCCACATCTCCTTGTCGATCAGCTAGAGAAGATTCTTGATCGTACGTGTATGTAAAAATCGGGGAGGGGCGCTTATAGGGACTTGGGCACTCAATGGGTAAAATATGGTCATCAATATACATTTGTACATGTAGTAACTTACCAGGCATCAAATTTTGACCATTCATACAATGGTTACCTTAAATCATTGATCCCTAAAGACACATTTGGACTGGTCCATTATTTTTCAGGGGTTGATGAGTTAATGTTTTTAAAGAATTATACGGTTCTCTATTGGTGGAAGTGGGGAGAGAGACTATGGTTTTGTCTGTGTCCATCTATTCATTAGTCAGTTCAATTTCAAGGTTTTACATAAAGTTTTGTTGCCCACTTGGCCACAGGTAGCTGATGTCCTTTATCATCCCAGAATGCTAGTCATTTTCAAGGCAACTAGCAAATGCAGAATTTTTTCAATTGTTGTTTAACTCCTGTACCAAGCTCATCTCATTTTACTATACTTGTCAGCGAGCAATTCTCACAGAGTACCAATTCTCGACAACTTGTTTTATTGTACCTCATATTTTCTGGTTTCTCTTCATTCGACAATAAGACTAGTGTCTTGTCCAGGAAACACACAAAAATAAATTTGCAAGTATTTTCACGTTCCATGTGGATACAAACAGTTGGCGAGTATTGGTAGCTGGCGAGAATTGGAGCCTGATCAGTGTAGTTTTTTTGTAAAACTGCCAGGTGTGAATGAATAGGAAAAATAGCATTAAGCCTATTTTTTCATTCACATAAAAAAAATCATGTCAAATTGAAAATTTTCCTTTAAAAAATGAAAAAAGAAACTTTTGAGAATGATATTCAGAATTTGAGTTTGTGCCATGTAGCATTACTCGAACTAATTTTTGATGTCTCTTCAAGTTATCTGCAAATTCACACTTTTTTTTTTAAATGGTGAGTCGCAAGATAAATTCTGTGTTCTAATCTAAAAATCATCAAAAGCTAGTTGAGCTTGAGTATGAAGTAGATTTGGTGACTTTGAGTCCCGGGCCTGGCACCATAAGTCTAAATATTTTACTAAACTCTGTCAAATCCTGAAATCTGATTGGCTGAACAGGCCAAGTTGAGAATATTCTCAGACTAGATTAAATTCTCAGGTTTTATGGTCCCTGGCCCAGTTCTTAGTTTATACAAATAAGACTACCAGAATTCTTTCAGTGTGTGTGTGTGTGTTGGGGTGGGGTGGGGGTCCTTGCAGTTGGTTTGAGTTTGATATAGACACTTAACATAGACCTTATATCTACGATCAAATAGTCATTCAGACTTTATGTATTACAACATAATTTATTTTATTGAAAGTTTAACATGCAAATTTAACATGCATATATTTTATTTCATGGAATAAACATAATTCTACATTATCATATTCAAAATTAAGCTTTTAGCTTATGATAGAGCATTG
The DNA here is from genome assembly GCA_030159075.1 of Atrina japonica. Lineage (NCBI taxonomy): Eukaryota > Metazoa > Mollusca > Bivalvia > Pterioida > Pinnidae > Atrina > Atrina japonica. The sequence goes on along the minus strand of BROG01000778.1, from coordinate 189,365 downwards.
TTTACATCATATTTATACATTGTCAAAAATGTGGTTTAGCAACTTTTTTATGCCCCAGCCTGAAAGGTCCACCAGGGGCATCTAGCGTTTGGATCGTTTGTCTGTCTGTCCATAATTCCTTCCCGCTTACATATAAAGTGCAATATTTCATGTTTGGATTGTGATACAGTAACCAAACTTGGAATGTTAGTTTATCTAAGGGTTGCTTACACTTCACTGACATCACATGCCCCTGGGGAGTGGTGGTGTCAAAATGTAGGACATTGCAAAAATTTGTTTAGACCGAGGGCATTTGTGTTTCACAAACACATCTTGTTAAAAGTTCATTTATGGGATGATATTGTATTACATTTTTTTGAAATTTTTGGTTTTTAAAACCAAATTTTGAGATGACAGTTAAAAATCTAGGTTGTTTGCCTGTGTTTTTTTTATTAACTCATCACCCCCTGAAAAAAATGGACGCTTCTGTAAATCAATGATTTAGACCAGTCTAAATTTGGCTTTAGGGGTGAATGAGCTAATATATTTTGACAAATTATAGATCCATGTATTTCATTTAAAAATTTCACAGAAAATATGTTGTGGAAAGAATTAAATTAGTCATCCTTAAGTATCACTTTTTATGAAAATATACAATTTTGTTTTACCTGGTGATACAAATTCTATTTGCATTGATATATTTTCAAAGTTTCTTTTTGGGTACAATTTTTTTAATTAATATAATTAGGGCTGTCATTGATAGACTCTGTATCAATGTATCAATATAAAAATTGATTTGATACGATAATCGATAGATTTCTTGATTATTTATACATTTCATAATGCATTTCACAGGATATTTTTCTTATACAGTTTTGAAAATTTTCCATTTATTTTATTTCATGTTCTTGAACTATGTTACATTTCATTGTAATTGTTCACTCTGTTCAAATAAAGAATGTTTTCCATGTAATGATTGCTTTTTTTTATCTTCAGATGGTCAAATACACAATAAAACATCTAAATATTACAAAGAATCTATTTGTTCTGAATGCATTTTATAGAAGTACCAAATTATTCGATATAGAGATACTTTTTACTTATAGATATATCGATATAGAATTTCTCATCAATGACATTCCTAACTACAATGTACATGGATGTGCTTCTTTTTATTTTTTGTTTGAGCACCGGCCGGGTTTGTCTTAGTCAAATATTTAGACGAATTTTAGCTCACCTGGCTAAAGCCAGGGTGAGCTTTTGCCATCACTTTGCGTCCATCGTCCATCCGGCATAAACTTTCATTCAAAGATCTTCTCCTCTGAAACTACTGAGCCAGTTGGAACCAAACTTGGTCACAATAGTCTTTGGGTGGTCCCCTGTAGAAAAGGTGTTTTTCAGGTTCGCACCTCATCCAAGATGACCGCCAGCAAGGAACATAATTTAACATTTGGCCCTATGGGAAAACACATTTACAGATCTTTTTCTCTGGAACTGCTATCCCAATTGAAACCAAACTTGGTCATAATGGTCCAGGTCCTATCCAATATGGCTACCAGCAGGAAACATAGATTAACATTTGACCATATGGGAACACTTTCAAAGCTCTTCTCCTCTGAAACCACTAGGCCAATGGAACCAAACTTAATCACGATAGACATTGGGTGGTCCCCTGTAAAAAATCCAAGATGGCCACCAGCAAGAAACATAATTTAACATTGGGCCCTATGGGAAAACACATTTACAGATCTTTTTCTTTGGAACTGCTATCCCAGTTGAAACCAAACTTGGTCATAATGGTCCTTGGATGGACCCATTTAAAAAATGTGTCTGGCAGGTCCAGGTGCTATCCAAGATGGCCACCAGCAGGAAACATATATTAACATTGGACCATATGGGAACACTTTCAAAGATCTTCTCTGAAACTACTGAGCCAATTGGAACCAAACTTGGTTACAATAGTCTTTGGGTGGTCCCCTGTATGTTTTTCAGGTTCACACCTCATCCAAGATCTGCCAACAGGGAATATAATTTAACATTGGACCCTATGGGAAACACATTTTCATTTTTTTTTCTCTGGAACTACTATCCCAATAAGAATCAAACTTTGTTACAATGGTTCTTTGGATGGACCTCTTTAAAACATGTTTCTGGCAGGTCCAGGTCCTATTCTAGATGACAGCCAGGTGAGCGATACAGGCTCTTGTTCACTGAATATTTTTCAAACATTTAAAAAGAATCTCAGTGTTTTTATTTTGTTCAAAATTCTCACTTTATTTATAATATGCTGTATTAATTTTACCAAATAAAAATGCATCATTTCAAAATTATTTATCATTTATTTCATATCAGTCTTTAATTCAATAATTTATGACCCTGCACTGAATGTCCTAAGGGGAGGGGGGAGGGGGGTACATATAATTTTACCCGTTGGTGTTTATCCTAACATTCACAGGAATGGTAGCCATTTTTGTGTATGAGACTTCTCCCACAGTTTTAAAGTTTCAACTTTTTTTCTTTCAAAGTGTTCACATATATCACAAGTATTTTAGCTTTCGTCTATTCATTTTTTATGAGAATTCAAGATATAAACTGGGGACCACTAATTTAGAGTACACTATTGAATTAAAGTACTCTAGAATACCCTAGAGATTATTGAGTGATAATGCACCATTTCCCCAAAAAGTGCTAAGCTGTGTTTCTCAAGCAATTTTCACATAATATATAGGAATTTAAGAATTTTTATTGTGTGCACAGTTTGACTACACATGTATATTGTGTGCACAGTTTAGCTATATTGTGCAAAGTTTGTGTGCAGTTTACTTATAGGCGTAGGAACTGGGGGGGCGGCCCCCACTTTTTTCACATACAAAAATTTTATTTTATATTAATATCATGTTTGGAATCCAGAAAAAGGCTTCCCAAGCTTTTAAATTAGGCCTTCCAAAATTTTCGTGCCTCTCTATGCTCAGCAAAACAATTTTATAAGCTCTTTCTTTCCTCTAACTCAAAATCCTGTATCCAACCAGGCTTTGTCTGTATATCTGGGATTTTATGGACTTGGACTACTGACTTTGTATTATATGTTGTGTTTGCCCTACATATCGGTAAAGATATTTTCGTTTGACGGTTTTCTCAGCATGTAGGGGCTGAGTGGTCAGAGCATCGTGCTTTAAAACATGAAGTCTCTCACTTCCTGTCAGCGCAAGTTCGAGTCCCGCTGGAACCTAAGCTTATTCTTGTGAAAAAGTTTACCAGTTTACTTGCGGAAGGCTGGTGATCTCTTCCTGGGTACATTGTAACCGGGTTCTCTCGCTTGTACTGGCTCCCAAATGAGAAAAAAATATATTGTTTTTATTAGATGCATAAAACACAACCCCTAATGAATATTGCCTGACAATTAATCCAACAATTGAAATTATGTGAAGTAACCAGGAGACTGTGTCCCTAAAGTTTATAAAATAGTTGTGAAACCCTTAATTTTTCTATAAAAAGTCGAAAAATTAAAAACAAATTTCCCAAACTTTATTGCGCCTCACTCCGTTCGACGAAATTTTTTTTTAAATTTACACCTACTCCAACTTTGAATCCTCAGTTTGCTTTTGATGATATATGCATTGCATCACAAATTACCGAATTAAAAACAAATTTCCCTAAAAATTTCACGCCTCGCTCTGCTCAGCGAATAAATTTATGCTACTCCAACTTTGAATACTCAGTCTGTTTTAGATGATGTTTGCATTGCATCACAAATAGGTATAATTTTATGTCACCAATTAAAAACAAGTTTCCCAAATTTTTTCGTGCCTCACTCCACTAGGCAAATAAATTTTAAATTAACACCTACTCCAACTTTTAATCATCAGTCTGTTTTTGATGATATATGCATTGCATCTCAATTAGGTAATTTATGTCACCAGCCTAGCAACCCCCACCTTTTAAATTTATCTACATACACCACTGTTGTATGTATTAATTGCATAATCAAAAGGCACATGACTGGGAAAACCACTTTCAAGAAAAAAAAATAAAGTCCCCCCCAACCCCCACTTTTGATTTGTTTCCTACGTCACTGCTTATATTGTGCACACATTTTAGCTATATTATGTGCAGTTTAACTGTTATGTGCAGTTTAATTATATTGTGTGCACAGTTCAGCTATACAGGGCCTTATACCACTCAACTGGCAAAGGTCAACATAGCATAAAAAGAATTTATTTGCTTACTTAGGTGCCTGTTACCATAACCGTAAGACCAAATGAGATTGAAATTTTGTCACAATGATCTTTAGTTAATTCCTTATAACTTTCTGATATCTCTTTGTATACAAAAAGTTAATACGTTTTGAGTTAAAAGGCCATTTACATATCATATGACTTTGGAAGTGCTCATTCAAGGTTCATTTATAAACTGATTTTAATTTCATTCACAAACTTTGTAGATATTTGCTTAACAATGCTGTATACCAAAGTTGAAAATGGAGCTTATCATTAGTTTACAAGAAGATTTTAAAGAGTGTGGCATAATTAGTAGAAATTCAAAAACAACATAAAATATGTATTTATAATATTTGTTTTAATACATAGAAAAATCTACCAAATATGCAAACTTAGCAAGTACCAAATGTAACCAGTATCAAATTGTAGGTCAAAGTTCATGTATCTGTCTGTTGGATTTACTTGTGGAGGCAATATCTAAACTTCATATGCAACCGTTAATGAACTTCTAACTTGTATATGAAATATATACATTACTCTTCAGTGAGCCGCATTTTGTCAACAGTGTCCCTGTATGTCACTCCAGGGCAACCTCCACCCCCAGCAATGTCTCTTGCTCAGCTCCCTCAGTACATGTGTATCTCTGTCAGACTGTCTGTATATCCATTTCCTACTCTTATGTATAGTAAAATCTATATTAACTGATGGGGTGGAATCTTGTGAACCCTTTTTGGACCTGGGCGAATTTAAACTTTAGGTAATAAAGCATGACATTAAAATTACACTAATGTTTTTTCCTGTACCGTTGTCATAACTGAAAAGTGAGTAGACTCAAACACATGATAATCAAAAGTTTACTCTGCCTGCCCATCTCATGTGAGTCAGACAATATTTTATAGTGAATTGAAAATAATGACATTGCAGTGTGTGGTGAATGAAAGTAGACAGAGAAAAATTTATACTCCCCTAAGTTAGGTTATTATAATTATGATAAGTATAATTCATTTCAGAATTTAGAAATGATAACATGATTTCATATGTACCCTGTTTTAACCTCTTTTAGAGCCCCCATGTTTACTAGCCCCTTTTCCTTTGCAAATATTATGTGGTTTCACATGAGGATAGTTCCTGCCAAAGTCTGTTTAATTTAAACCATTCAAAAAAAAAAGTTGAAAATGTCTAAAAATAGATGAAAAACTTATTCTTTCTCTTTATTTATGTGCCTGTGACCTTAACCTTCGACCCGATAACCTTGACTTTGTCAAACCGTTCATTCTAAATTGAAATCTGAGCATAAATAAGGGTATGGCGAGCACTTCGAAAGACACATGGTATGGTTTTATACAAATACTGACTGACTTTTTGTATACAAAGAGATATTGTATTGTTGTAAGGAATTATCTGAAGATCATTGTGACAACATTTCAATCTCATTTGGACAAAGGTTTTGGTCACAGGCACCTAAGTAAACAGATAATATCATTTTTTTGTTTAGACATTTTCGACTATTGGAAGGTGCACTATTGTGATTGTCTATTGCATTGCCAGTTTACTATTGCAATAGTACTATTGGAAGGTGCAATATTGCATTGCCAGTTTACTGTTGCAATAGTACTATTGGAAGGTGCAATATTGCATTGCCAGTTTACTATTGCAATAGTACTATTGGAAGGTGCAATACTGCTTGCCAGTTTACTATTGCAATAGTACTATTAGAAGGTGCAATATTGCATTGCCAGTTTACTATTGCAGTAGTACTATTGGAAGGTGCAATATTGCATTGCCACTTTACTATTGCAACAGTACTATTAGAAGGTGCAATACTGCATTGCCAGTTTACTGTTGCAATAGTACTATTGGAAGGTGCAATACTGCATTGCCAGTTTACTGTTGCAATAGTACTATTGGAAGGTGCAATACTGCATTGCCACTTTACTATTGCAGTAGTACTATTGGAAGGTGCAATACTGCATTGCCAGTTTACTGTTGCAATAGTACTATTGGAAGGTGCAATACTGCATTGCCACTTTACTATTGCAGTAGTACTATTGGAAGGTGCAATACTGCATTGCCAGTTTACTGTTGCAATAGTACTATTGGAAGGTGCAATACTGCATTGCCACTTTACTATTGCAGTAGTACTATTGGAAGGTGCAATACTGCATTGCCAGTTTACTGTTGCAATAGTACTATTGGAAGGTGCAATATTGCATTGCCACTTTACTATTGCAGTAGTACTATTGGAAGGTGCAATACTGCATTCCCAGTTTACTGTTGCAATAGTACTATTGGAAGGTGCAATATTGCATTGCCAGTTTACTATTGCAATAGTACTATTGGAAGGTGCAATACTGCATTGCCAGTTTACAGTTTACTATTGCAATAGTACTATTGGAAGGTGCAATACTGCATTCCCAGTTTACTGTTGCAATAGTACTATTGGAAGGTGCAATATTGCATTGCCACTTTACTATTGCAATAGTACTATTGGAAGGTGCAATATTGCATTGCCAGTTTACTATTGCAATAGTACTATTGGAAGGTGCAATATTGCATTGCCAGTTTACAGTTTACTATTGCAATAGTACTATTGGAAGGTGCAATATTGCATTGCCAGTTTACAGTTTACTATTGCAATAGTACTATTGGAAGGTGCAATACTGCATTGCCAGTTTACAGTTTACTATTGCAATAGTACTATTGGAAGGTGCAATATTGCATTGCCAGTTTACAGTTTACTATTGCAATAGTACTATTGGAAGGTGCAATATTGCATTGCCAGTTTACAGTTTACTATTGCAATAGTACTATTGGAAGGTGCAATATTGCATTGCCAGTTTACAGTTTACTATTGCAATAGTACTATTGGAAGGTGCAATACTGCATTCCCAGTTTACTGTTGCAATAGTACTATTGGAAGGTGCAATATTGCATTGCCAGTTTTTACTATTGCAATAGTACTATCTGAAGGTGCAATATTGCATTGCCAGTTTACAGTTTACTATTGCAATAGTACTATTGGAAGGTGCAATACTGCATTCCCAGTTTACTGTTGCAATAGTACTATTGGAAGGTGCAATATTGCATTGCCAGTTTACTATTGCAATAGTACTATTGGAAGGTGCAATACTGCATTGCCAGTTTACAGTTTACTATTGCAATAGTACTATTGGAAGGTGCAATACTGCATTGCCAGTTTACTATTGCAATAGTACTATTGGAAGGTGCAATACTGCATTGCCAATTTACTATTGCAATAGTACTATTGGAAGGTGCAATATTGCATTGCCAGTTTACTATTGCAATAGTACTATTGGAAGGTGCAATATTGCATTGCCAGTTTACTATTGCAATAGTACTATTGGAAGGTGCAATACTGCATTGCCAATTTACTATTGCAATAGTACTATTGGAAGGTGCAATATTGCATTGCCAGTTTACTATTGCAATAGTACTATTGGAAGGTGCAATATTGCATTGCCAGTTTACAGTTTACTATTGCAATAGTACTATCTGAAGGTGCAATATTGCATTGCCAGTTTACAGTTTACTATTGCAATAGTACTATTGGAAGGTGCAATACTGCATTGCCAGTTTACAGTTTACTATTGCAATAGTACTATCTGAAGGTGCAATATTGCATTGCCAGTTTACAGTTTACTATTGCAATAGTACTATCTGAAGGTGCAATACTGCATTGCCAGTTTACAGTTTACTATTGCAATAGTACTATCTGAAGGTGCAATATTGCATTGCCAGTTTACAGTTTACTATTGCAATAGTACTATTGGAAGGTGCAATATTGCATTGCCAGTTTACTATTGCAATAGTACTATTGGAAGGTGCAATGTTGCATTGCCAGTTTACTATTGCAGTAGTACTATTGGAAGGTGCAATATTGCATTGCCAGTTTACTATTGCAATAGTACTATTGGAAGGTGCAATGTTGCATTGCCAGTTTACTATTGCAGTAGTACTATTGGAAGGTGCAATACTGCATTGCCAGTTTACTATTGCAGTAGTACTATTGGAAGGTGCAATGTTGCATTGCCAGTTTACTATTGCAGTAGTACTATTGGAAGGTGCAATATTGCATTGCCAGTTTACTATTGCAATAGTACTATTGGAAGGTGCAATATTGCATTGCCAGTTTACTGCATTGCCAGTTTACAGTTTACTATTGCAGTAGTACTATTGGAAGGTGCAATGTTGCATTGCCAGTTTACTGCATTGCCAGTTTACAGTTTACTATTGCAGTAGTACTATTGGAAGGTGCAATGTTGCATTGCCAGTTTACTGCATTGCCAGTTTACAGTTTACTATTGCAGTAGTACTATTGGAAGGTGCAATGTTGCATTGCCAGTTTACTGCATTGCCAGTTTACAGTTTACTATTGCAGTAGTACTATTGGAAGGTGCAATGTTGCATTGCCAGTTTACTATTACAATATTGCATTGCCAGTTTACTATTGCAATAGTACTATTGGAAGGTGCAATATTGCATTGCCAGTTTACTGCATTGCCAGTTTACAGTTTACTATTGCAGTAGTACTATTGGAAGGTGCAATACTGCATTGCCAGTTTACTATTGCAATAGTACTATTGGAAGGTGCAATACTGCATTGCCAGTTTACTGCATTGCCAGTTTACAGTTTACTATTGCAGTAGTACTATTGGAAGGTGCAATACTGCATTGCCAGTTTACAGTTTACTATTGCAGTAGTACTATTGGAAGGTGCAATGTTGCATTGCCAGTTTACTATTACAATATTGCATTGCCAGTTTACTATTGCAATAGTACTAACCACTTGGCCATACAGACTCCCAAATACCAATGGACGATAAGGAGTAGAAAAGTGTGTCCATCGCCCAAGCATGAAAATCGAGGAGGCAGTAGATGTCCCGGGTTGATGCTATAACAATTTTATCAATGACCTATTGATCCATTGTACAATTAGAGAAAGAAAACGCAATGGAACTGAAATCATGGACAGTGGCAGAAGGAAATTTAAGTGTAGCAGGAAAAATCAACGAGTGGTGAAATAAAATCTCAAGCATGGATCACAACCAGACTTAAACAGATCACAGTGAAACCGTACTATACTAGATTTGTTAATATTCTTTAATATTCTTTCACTTGTCAATCGTTGAACAACAATGGACTCTTCTGTAAATCAATGACTTTGACTAGTCCAAATGTGTCTTTTAGGGTAAATGGGTCAAATGCTGATAGATGTATTCTGTAGTGAAGGTATAATTCCTTGTTTTTGCCTCCAGTATTCTGACTTCATGGTGAAAGACAAATTTCATTGCTAAAATAGAAACCAATCCATTCCCGTTATTTTTAAACTCTTAACACATTTTGTTTTTTTATTTTGCTTTGTCTGTTTGTTCCATTTGCAATGTTTTGGACTCCTAAAATTTTTTACCAAATTTGGTATGTTGCTTCATATCAATGTACTCAAGGATCAGCTTTGATTGGTCAACTCTCAGTAATATTATACCTCACTAATAAAACACAGTCAGGGATTGGTTGAGAGCTGTCATGTATCAGAGAGATTAGAATTCATGTCTCGCTCATGTGTGTCATGTCTGCAATAACCCTTGCAGAATTTTCGACAGTCTTTATTGATTCTCTCTTTTGGCATAATAAACAGTTTATTGCCCTGGTTATAGGGAGACATGAGGATTTGTTTCCCATTGGTCATATTCCCCTAAGGCTTCAGTCAACTCTCCGAATATTGCTATACTTCTGATGGAAACCGGGTTTTCCCTTATGCGTGATTTCTGCGTTTCTGACGCATAAAATCTTTTCGGGACACAAAACATGAATATAAGGGAGTCCCTAAGGACACACAAAAACTGAGACTGAAAATTTTCAACTATTTTCATGAATTTCATTGACTTTTAACGAGGGACTAGGGAATTTAGTTCTTGTGGGTCCTTGGGACTCACTAAAATAACACCCTAAGAAAACCCTGTGGAAATCACATTTTTTGATACCAAATACCAGATACCAAAGTTTTAATCTTAAGGATCTCCAGGATATAAATAAACAAATCTGGTAAAAATTAGACAAACATGGACTTCTTGAAATAAAGAGGTGGGATTAGGTGCCATGAAGGAGTAAGCATCCCCTGTTAAATGTTTAAATGTTAATAAAAAAAACAGCAACTGAATCTCTTTCAATACTCAATACAAAATTTTATTACCATGGTAAAACTATAATTAATTTTGATAAAATCATTATATTTACTGAAAAAATAACACTCATTGAATAATGTTAAAAACTGCATTCGTAGTTACAATGTATAGGATGAAAAGAATGATTGCATCTTAGCAATCTAATTAACAAGAGGCCCAAGTGGGCCTGATTCGCTCACCTGAGAACCATCTACAAATGTGGAAAGAAGAACAAGAAGAATATGTAGGCTGATCTGGCAAAAAAAACCATGAATGTGTTATACAATTGTGGTACTTCTTTGCTGTAAAATTTCATCCAAATCCCTTTAGTGGTTTCAATGAACAAGCTTCACCATGTGAAAAAATTATCCACCCCCATTTTTGTAGTTTTAAATAATTCATAATTATAAAAACTAAATTTCCACAAAATTTCTGCACAGGTACATTGAAATGAATTAATGCAGCAAAGTTAATACAAGGGGAGATAATCAACAAAATCGTGCAAAAATAAATAAAAATCAAAAACATTAATATCCAGAAAAATTCTATGAAAAATACAAACTTGAATCATACATCCATGTAGATCACTCAGTAACAATTTGTTTTTCAATTCATGCAGTGATTCTTAAGAAGAAGATTTTGAAAGAGGGACCTTCTGAGACCTATTTTGCCCCACCCAAGATCCACCCCTGGGCTGATCTGGCCAAAAACCATAAACTTAGTAAAGGACCTTGAGCACTGGTTTCCTGTAAAGTTTTGATAAAATCCCTTGTGTGGTTTCAGAGAAGTCAAAAATATAAAACGTTTACGGATGGATGGGGAGTGATCACAACAGCTCACTTGAGTCTTTGGCTCAGGTGAGCTAAAAACTGACCTTTTTCTAATATAGAGGATCTAATGCAATCTGCTATGGATAATGGAGTTATTTTTAGGAAGTTATGATCCATTTTCCAGTAGTGTCCTAGGTTAAAGACAGAAAGCAGCAATTTTTTCTGAATATGGGAGAAAGTAGCAGACTGATAAACTGATTTTCCTGAAAGTGGCAGACAGATTTTGCTGGCTTTCGGCTATTATTGAAACGCCTGGTTCAAAGGGCGATGCTCTAACCACTCGGCCATGGAGGCCCCATAACCACCTGTGAAATAACATCTTTAACACTTCAGATATAATCCCATGATCCTCTACTATGAGATACTAGTCGAGGTCAAATAACACACGTATGGCTCCAAACTGATTGATGACTATAAGACAGAAATTCATGGAGCTTCTCCAGTTTTTGTGATACGGTGGAACCTGTCTTGAGAGACCACCGAATCAGCCACTAAAATGTGGTCTCTCAAGACAGATGGTCTCTCAAAAGAGGTGTTATATAAAGGATTATTTAAGCAAAGTGTTTTCAGAATGTGGTCATATAAGACAGGTGGTCTTTGATGAGAGGGGTCTGTCAAGACAGGTTCCACTGTACAAATTTGACTACATTCAAAATACGGTAGAAATCTGTGCAGATATGATTACATTTCACAGACACAGAGAACACAGAAATCTCTCTGATATCTGTTCCACCCCATTGTGACCAATGGACAAGGGCTAACTCCAGATATAGTAATACATCACCGAGTTTGGGAAATATGTATGACTTAACCATTCCGTAGCAATAGATCAGACCCGGACCTTGACAAATATTAACTGACATATATTACGGTACTTCCTGGGACATCTGTTTGACTCATTTATTTTCATTCAACAAAATCTATCATAATACATCAATGAAAAAATATCAGATTCCTGAGATTTCTGTTTGAATCCATTGTAATCAAGACAAATCCAGACCCAGCTATGATAACACAATCAACTAGGAGTATTAAGATAATGTGATATCTAAAGTTAATATTACCATGGCAACAGATATGACCCAACAATGAGGATACATCAATCAAAATATTGAGTTCCTGTACTTGTGATATCTGTTTGACTTCAGTTTTTCCATGGCAACATGTATAACCACATCTATGAGGATACATCACTCAGAATATTGAGTTCCTGTGATATCTGTTTCACCTTATTCATGATCTTGTCCCGGTCTTTCTCAGCCAGTCGATTACCAAGTTTTTGGTGGAATTTGTCAGGGTGCCAGCGCACCTGTTGTTCTCTCAGATACTTTTTGTAGCTAGTTTTGTCCAATATATCACAAAAAAGCATTGTGCTCAATTCTGTCGTGCCTTTTTTACAAGGCCATGGAATGTCATCATAATTGAGAACATTTGTCGACTTATCATTAAATATCGTCTGGCACCTCTCTTCATACAGTTTCTTTTTATGCCTTTCAAAGTTCTCTTTGGCAGCTCTCTGATTTGATTCATATTTCCTTTTCATTTCTTCCCTGATTTTCTCCAGATCTGGCACAGAACTACTTTCATAATTATCCTGAACTTTTTCCTGGTTAGTTTTTTGTGGCATTGCATGGAAATGACGTGATTTGTGATATTCTTTTCTTATTCTCCCTGCCCACTCATCATAGGTCTCAGCTGAAGTCTCTTCTTCAAAGTCATCTGGAAGAGAAATAAACAATTGGGTTTCAGCTTTAATATGATTGTAACACTATCATGGAAGATAAATGGACAGATGGTTTTCAGCTTTAATATGACTGTGACACTATCATGGAAGACAAATGGACAGTTGGTTTTCAGCTTTAATATGACTGTGACATTATCATGGGAGATAAATGGACAGTTGGTTTTCAGCTTGAAAATGATTGTGATGCTGTCACCTGGCAAAGAAATGTAAAGTTGGTTTTCAGCTTTAAAATAACCACGAGTCTCTCACCCACAAAACAAATGAAATGTATCATCGTGAGTTTTGGATGACCTGCAGGTATTTTTAAAGTGGTTTTAAAGTAACTGCTACATATAGGTGTCATACAGAGTTCAGCATGAAATAGATTTACTGTCGATGGAGTTTTCGCACAGAATAAATATACCACAGTTACTGTGTATCTGCAAATTTTCGCTCCCATTTAAATTTCGCCATTTTCGCTTTTAGATGAGAGGATATAGAGAGAATTTAAGAAGAAAGCGAAATTTTCAAGCTAAGTAATAGAAGCACGGATATACGTGTTATCCATGAGACTACAGTTACAGCTATCTAGGGTGACTTTTAAGATGGGCAAACGTTTTCTGCCAAAAATGGGCCAAAATAACCAGAGGCAAAAATCTGCAAGTATACAGTAGTTCCCCTTGGTAAAACATATTGTAGGTTAACTTGCACAGTTTTCTTCTTAAAAGCAGTTAATTTGGTTTGGTTTGTATTTATGAAATGTATGTCCGATTTTCAATAGAAATCAATGAAGACTTGATAACTTGAACATACAAACATTTTGTTTTGGACAAAAAAAACAAATGTAATCTATCTATACACCAGCTAAAGGCTTTTACACAGTTTGGTAAATACACAAAAGACAAAATAAAAGTTTTGATGCAATATGGCTCAAACTCTTCATCATTCTTCTACTGATAATCAGTTCTTTTAGAATGCCTCTTTAAAATTCATGCAACTCAACAATTTTTCAATAGCCATATCACATTGCAACAATTATAATTATATCTTTTGGTCTAGGTCCATCATCTTCTGTTCACCTTGTTTACAAAACTTTACCCCTAACAAGGCTGTAAAAACTCATCTGATTGGATACAAAATCTTCAGAATGATATGAAGAGACCAATTGCTCAGCTAGTAACAGAAATGGACAGTGCTGAGATTCAAGCAAAGTAACAACGGCTATTCACTGTCAGCGCTAATAGTAATACCTGGGCCGCATCAAGGGTGAGGTTCTGCTTGATATAATTACTCCTAAGTCTACACCGAGATGAGGAGATCGAGTGAAAGAATTCATTTTGTCTAATGACTTTAACATGTCTTGTCAGCCAAGTATTAACTTGGGTATATTTTACTTGTCCAGTTGTAAAATGGCCTGGCAGCTGACAACAGGACAAGTACAGTGTGGTGGGTATCGTTTTGCTTTTGTTTTGTTTTGTTTCGATGGTTGTTTTACATCTCATCAAAAAAAAAATTCGCTTATATGGAGATGCTACAATCTATGAAGTGCTACAAATTTTAGCCTGTGCTGTGGACCGATGCCAATGCAGTGAGGGTTCTTTTCATGTACTACGCCTTCCGTGACATGGGACCTCTGTTTTCAGTCTCATCCGGAAGACCCATGGCTCTCACTTTTGGTAGGCCGAGTGCTTACTGAAAAAAAACAAGTCACTACGATTTTTAAAGTCTTTGGTGTGACCCAGTCAAGGAATCAAACCCGGGACCTTGCGATTGCGAGTTAAACGCTCTTCGACTAGACCACTGCAAGCGGTTGATGGGTATCATACTCCAGATAATGATTACACTTAAGGACAATTATGACTGTTAAGCCATGTAGAGTGTGGTGGGGGTTGTACTCATTATCATAATTACTTTGAGAGTCGTATCTGCCATATTCCTCTACATATTCATGAGTCAGTTCCTCAGCCAGTTTTGCCTCCCAGCTACTTTCAGCTCTACTGTCAGGAGAATATGTCCTCTGAAAAAAAAGGGAAAAATTTTCAATCTTTGTTCAAGCTATAGGTTTATATATATATATATATATATATATATATCATATTCGAGCCATTAAGCCCAGGGTGCTACTAAAATCAGTAAAAAAAGGGTGGATGCTTAATGGGACTAATAAATAGTCAAATTGATGTATAACAGTTAATAATTTTATAAGGTACATGAGTGGTAAAGTTGGTGTAATTAACTTATGGCTTTTCAGATCAATATCGCCTTGTCAACCAGCTAGAAATGATTCTCAATCGTATGTAAAAAGGGGAGGGGCACTTATAGGGAGATGGGCAGTTAATGGGTTGAATACGGTACATATATATATATATATATAATAATAATATTTCACATCAATGAGTTTGTTTTGTTCAAACAGTGTTTTAGGCCACACTCAACAATTTTTTAGTAATATGGTGGCCAATTTAAAATAGTGGAGGAGAGAACCCGCTGTTACAAAGTACGCAAGAAGAGACCAACAGCCTTCTACAAGTAGACTGGCAAACTTCCTCACAACATTAACTTAGGTTCAGCGTGCTATGAAACATTAGAGAATACCTGACATAGTAACCATTCTTTTTTCTTCAAATAAATAATGAAAATTGTATTCAAACATATGCAGAATCACAAAATACTGTATTTCACATTCTAAAGGTCATTGTGGGAGATGGTTGATTTTTGGCAAAAATTCGGATATAGATTATTAGATACATGTAGGTCAAAGTGAAAGACAAGTCAGTTTTTGGCTGAGATGAAAATAGGGATAGTACAAAACACAAATATACATTGTGTATGTTTAATAACTGGTGCTTAAACAATAACAGCAAATAAGAGTTACATTTGACTGTGATGCATTAGATAGGAATGTGATTTAAAAAGCTTACAAATCCTTTTGAGTTGCATGTCTGTTGTATTTCATCATATTTTACATCACTTATATTACTCGTGTGTACTGATCATTAATGTACACATACATCGCTACTATGTTACTTCATCAAATTCATTATGCCCTTATAACTGTAATACTAGTGACCTCAATCCTGTTCTTATCCTTAAAATTTGCCAAAATCATTCCATAGCTGCAACTGTTGGGCAATTAAATTTTGTTTGTGTACGTAACACTGTTTTAACACCATTTCCAAAACTTTCCCAGATTCAAAGACTGTCCCACAAGTTTTTATCAGTTGAAGGTCTTAATTGCAATGTCCTGAAACTCTGAATTACAAAGACTTCATCTTCACAGCAAGGTGCCAAGATAAAAGAATGATTCAAAAGTATAAAGTACCGTGGAATCTTGCTATCTCGAAATTCATGGGAATGCCCCGTTTACTTCGAGATATTCAAAATTCAAGATAACCAAAAATTTTCAATTCACATATTTTCTATTCTTATTGGACAACGAATAGACCTTCTAAGGGTACCGTATTGCTTAATTCAAACTGGATTTAAGCAATTAATAATTACACTTTAAAAACTGCGAGATATCCGTAATAAAAGTAGTATAAATATATAGCAAAATAAATGGGACCAGATTTTGACATAACCGGAATTTCGACTCATCCGCTTTTGACATAACGAGATTCCACTGTATCAATAGATTTTGAAAGATAATTATTTGTCACTTGATTATATACAAGTAAGGCATTTTGCACACATGAGATCACATTTAATTGTATATTATACCTGTTAATGATGGTTAATTACAAACAGATTTTTCAGTAGATGTTGCAGTAATGAAAAAGGGAAATAGGATGATAAAATGGGAGAATGCAGATAAATTGGTTAGATATTTGACTTATGTCAATGTGATGGATAGGTCAAGGTCACTACTTTGGAGAAAAAATCTTGACCTAAGGGACATAAAATATGTTAGGTACAAAAATAGAAAAAACATCTTATACTTTGGATTGTTTTCTAACTTGTCAATTTCACCAGGTGAAGAACTAACTAAAATGAGGTAATTTGCAATGGCCATGGTGAAATTATCCCCCCTTCTCTTTCAATTTTTGAAATCAATTTTCAAATTGCACAATCTATTGACTTTTTTGGTAATGGGACTGATTCGTGTATCACGTAATAACCAATAACATTTGTGCGGTACTGGAAGATTACATAGATTTATATTCAATCACCGTTGGAGATACCAGTACCGCACAAATGTTATCAGTTATCATGTCTGCTAGCACCATTCCATCACTAATAAAAACAATAGTTATCGTTTATCACGTGGTACATGAATTAGTTGCATTAAGACTTCCAATAGAAATCTGTACATTTTGATTTGTCATATTTTAGAAAGAGTCAATTAGAGAGAAGGGACTTGGATCTACTATGGTCATGATGGAATGACTCTCTCCAGTCCCCTCAACTTTGAAATTAATTTTTGAATTGTAACAATTATCATTGATTTATTAAGACACTTCATGAACTCTATGCACTCTCAATAAAACGAGTCAATATGACAACAATGTCTGTCTGCAATGACCATGGTAAAATGCCCCCTCCCCCTTAAAAACTTTATTAATCTATCAAGGCTTCTGATAAAAATTTGTACAAATTTTAGAAAGAATCAACTGGGGAGTGTTGTCACTCTACTATATAGACCATGCTGAAAAGAGTTCTACAATCAAATGTGAATTTAATTTCCTAAATGCACATCACCACATTGATTCTTACTTGACCGGACTGCAATCTCTGTCGTAGTAAAACTAGCTGATCCAGTAACTTTCTACATGTCAGGCCATCATTATTTTTCATCTCCAGAAGATGAGGTGATTTCTGCATTAATGGTAATATCATCTCTGTGTACACTACAAAATTGAATATAATTTATTAACTGTTTACCAACTGTCAAAATATACAGTATACGGCTTGTGCAATATTACCAACAATCTGGGCCAAAATCAGGAATGTCTGCCAATGTTGATTAAGGTCTGTTATTTCTGCAAAATACTGACTGAGTTCGCCAATATGAGAAAAACATTCATAAACGAAGGTACCTGATTTATGCCAACCTTATCAAAAACTGATCTCTCACGTAATGCTCCCATTTTCTGATACATGTATGTCGTGTAAAGGGTCTAATACAATACACTGTACACAAAGAAACTGACAGTTCACAAAATTAATTCAGAATACCGGTATCTTTGGTGATTCAATCATATCCCAGGTTGTGAAAAGAATTCTCTATTTCCAGATTTTGTGCATTCAGTGTTGTTTATAATGTTAAAAATGTTCACAACACTTTGCCATTTGAAAATTTTGAAAAATTCTGGTTATCAAACTTGTCTGAGCTTTTATGGCAACAAACCTTCTCATAAAGTTTAAATTAATCTATTGTAAAATACTAAAGTAATTTAACTAAAACAGAAATGTGCCCATCTGCCTGACAACGTGATCATATAATACTACCAGTCTGGTTATCAAACTTGTCTGAGCTTTTATGGCAATAAACCTTCTCATAAGTTTCAAATTAATCTGTTGAAAATAACTCAAATTATTGAGTGGAAACTGTTTCTGCAAATCTAAAAGGGGCCATAACTCTGTATATATCTGGCAGAAAATTTTGGTTATAGAACTTGTCTGAGCTTTTATGGCAACAAACCTTCTCATAAAGTTTTAAATTAATCTATTGTAAATTACTCAAGTAATTTAGCTGAAACTGAAATGTGCCCGCCTGCCTGCCAATGTGATAATATAATACAACCAGCCTTTCGACAGGCGTATAAAAATTGTTTGATGGTAACCAAATAAACACTTGACCTGGATATTCTCATGATGTATCTGTATGCCAAATTTCATTTTAATATGTGCACCCATTGCAGAGATATTGAACGGAAACTGTGAATTATTGAAAATTTCTAAGTTCAAGGAGCATAACTCTCAAAAATTGTTTGATGTAACAAAATTTTAAGAATTTGACCTATATATCCTCATGATGTTTCTGTATGCCAAATTTCATTTTAATATGGGCACTCTCTGCAGAGATAATGAATAGAAACTGTTGGTGTACGGACCAATTGATCCACCGACCGAGACAAAGCAATATGCTCCTCCTTCTATGGAGGGAGGGCATAACAAGTGATGGGCGTTTATAATGCTCTAAAAACAAGCGGTGGATGTTAAATGCTCTATAGACAAGTGGCGGGAGTGAAATGCTCTAAAGGCAAATTGTGGGTGTTAAATTCTCTATAGACAAGTGGCGGGAGTTAAAGGCAAATTGTGGGTGTTAAATGCTCTATAGACAAGTGGCGGGAGTGAAATGCTCTAAAGGCAAATTGTGGGTGTTAAATGCTCTATAGACAAGTGCTGGGAGTGAAATGCTCTAAAGGCAAATTGTGGGTGATAAATGCTCTATATACAAGTGGCGGGTGTCAAATGCTGTAAAGGCAAACTGTGGGTGTTTATTGCTCTAAAGACGAGGGGTGGATGTTAAATGCTCTATAGACGAGTGGCGGGTGTCAAATGCTGTAAAGGCAAACTGTGGGTGTTTATTGCTCTAAAGACGAGGGGTGGATGTTAAATGCTCTATAGACGAGTGGCGGGTGTCAAATGCTGTAAAGGCAAACTGTGGGTGTTTATTGCTCTAAAGACGAGGGGTGGATGTTAAATGCTCTATAGACGAGTGGCGGGTGTCAAATGCTGTAAAGGTAAACTGTGGGTGTTTAATGTTTTAAAGGCAAGGGGTGGATGTTAAATGCTCTATAGACGAGTGGCAGGTGTCAAATGCTGTAAAGGTAAACTGTGGGTGTTTAATGCTTTAAAGGCAAGGGGTGGATGTTAAATGCTCTATAGATGAGTGGCGGGTGTCAAATGCTGTAAAGGCAAATTGTGGGTGTTTAATGCTCTAAAGACGAGGGGTGGATGTTAAATGCTGTATGGACGAGTGGCGGGTGTCAAATGCTGTAAAGGCAAACTGTGGGTGTTTATTGCTCTAAAGACAAGGGGTGGATGTTAAATCCTCTATAGACGAGTGGCGGGTGTCAAATGCTGTAAAGGTAAACTGTGGGTGTTTAATGCTTTAAAGGCAAGGGGTGGATGTTAAATGCTCTATAGACGAGTGGCGGGTGTCAAATGCTGTAAAGGTAAACTGTGGGTGTTTAATGCTTTAAAGGCAAGGGGTGGATGTTAAATGCTCTATAGACGAGAGGCGGGTGTCAAATGCTGTAAAGGCAAATTGTGGGTGTTTAATGCTCTAAAGACAAGGGGTGGATGTTAAATGCTGTATGGACGAGTAGCGGGTGTCAAATGCTGTAAAGGCAAACTGTGGGTGTTTATTGCTCTAAAGACAAGCTGTGGGTGTGAAATGCTCTAAACTGACTAAATACTAAAGATGGCTGTTAAATGCTCTACAGACAAGCATTCTGAGTGTATTGATGCATCACTTGTTAAAAAGAAAATGTGATAATATTTTTTTTGTACTTGAGCCACATGTAATAGCAGTGTCATATATTACTCAAAAGAAACAGAGATATTTGGAAAAGAATCAACATATTTGAATAACATCACATGATAAGGCCAAGTAAAAAAATACTTCTGGTTCTCAGACACCGTGGAGCGCAATAAGAAATCGTGGATGAAACCATTTTATTCACATTTCATAAAAAAATCACCGCCACGCGGCAAGTAAAAATGATCCATTTGCCCATTTTGGAAGGCTAATTGTCTGAGAACCAGAATATTTTTTTTACATGGCCTAATCCAATAGATTTTGCTTAACTGAGAAAGTTGTTAAGGTGAAGGCCTGATATGTCCTCCATTTTTTCCCAATTGAGGATAGATGGCAACTCAATCCCTATATACCTAAGAAAATCCTGGTATGTTGAACCAGGTAGTTTGACTGATACAGCAATGAAATCAGAGGTCCTTGTTCAAGCCTATGTCTGACTATTTACTATTTCTCTACAATAACCTGACCAAACAAGGATTTGTGAAAACTTACATAAATTTGTGTCTTCAGATGATGACAGCGCCCTCTTCAGTGCTATATGTAGAATAGTGTTGCCATGTTGATCTGGGATGCTGCTGTCAACTCCTTCCGCAAGTAAATACCTAAAAAAAATTAATATAATCATAATGTGTTTGTTTGCTGATTGTCGAAACTTTAAATAATTAGTATTGCCATTCCAATTTTTTTTTTCTATGTTATGCGTCAGTGTGCACTTTGGTTTAGGACATCATATTTGTAAAAAAGCACACACAATCGATTATCAGGGAATGCATATTGTTCTTTACAATACATGGAGTGAAAGCATTTTATTTTTGAAGTTGGTTAGATGCAGACACAGTTCAGATAAAATAAAGCTAATATAGGTCTACCACCAAATATTCAAATATCCCTAGCGTACTCAGGTTACTGTATCTTACACTAATTAGTAGAGCCCATTTACTGCTACTCAACTCAACTGCATAACCCCATGCCATTTATTTCTATTAAATGATCACATTATAATTGAAGATTAATTTGTGTGTATGTTTTTGAATGGGTAGTTAGGTTTTTTGTAATCAGGGTGGATGCTTAACATAGAAAACACTTGGAATGGCCCAAATATTCTAAAACAAAACAAAAAGACTTGGAATGGCCCAAATATTCTAAAACAAAACAAAAAGAATGAGGTTCAAGGGGACCTACAGGCACTCACTTGACAAATTTGGTCAATTATTCAACCAATATTTTCCATTTACTTATTCATATTAGGTCATCGTGATCTTGACCTTTGACCCCCAAGATGCTGAATTATTTTATAAAAGTTGAAATTAGATTTTATGAAATTCTGTGAGTAAGTTTGTAAAAATCAACTTATCGCCTGAATAGTAGTTATAGGTAATGTTTTAAAATAATAATTGATAATCAATTTGTAATCACAAGCTAAAAGCAAATCAGTTGATTAAATCAATTATGTAATCGGTTTCATTTTATTTGAAATTGAATTTTGAGCAGTGTTTTACGCCAAACTCAATATTGTTTCAATTATATGGTGGCGGCCAGTTTTTAATGGAGGAGAGAACCTGGCTATCTTGTACCAGGAACGAGACCACTGGCCTTCACCAAGTAAACTGGCAAATTTTCTCACAAAAATCAGCTTAGGTTCCGGCAGGGCTCAAACCTACGATCACCAGATGTGATAGACTTACTTCATGGTTCAAAGCGCGATGCTCTAACCACTCAGCCACGGAGGCCCCAGAAAATTCAATACCATTATGAAGTCTCCATGGAAAGAATATCGTTGTTATGTTGTTGTATACGACTCACCTCAATATGTGTGCACTACCATGTTTACAACAGTAATGTAACAAAGTTCGTCCTCGACTCAGTATTATTTCTTTTAGGACTACATCTCGTTTCCTTGTGTACGATTTAAATCTGGAAGGGCGGTCATCTTTGATGTATTGCTTTAACTTTCGCAGCTCATCTTTACCCATTCCTCTATTTCATATTTATATGCATCTATCTTTTTGCCCTGTGTAAAGAAATCAAGAGTACATGATGAGAAACCAACTGTGTTTGATCCTGTAGATAAATATGGCAGATCTCATGAGTGATAGTGATACATGGACAGAAATACTAAAATTAATTATTCAATTTTTTTACGCATGGATATGATATTTTGTGTAATATTACATCAAACTGATAAATTTAAATAAATTTATCTGTTATTTCATTTTATTTTACTGTTTATGTTATAACTGAGCCAAAAATAGGATGAAATGAAAGTTATGCAACCTGCCATAGTGTATCACAACATAACCAACACATTTCTATGGGGTAAGTTACTGTATCATTTGTTGAACAATGATTGCAAAATATAATCATTCCTTGATTTTATTTTTACTGAATCTCAAATTAATCCAAGCTTTGAAAAATCAGTCCAGAAAGGGTTTTTCAAATTCCAAATAACATTTTCTAGAAACTAAGTTCCAAGATAGAGGATATCATGAAGAGGGGGAATGTGATTTAGCAAGGTTTTCCTTTTAGTGTCATCATCAAATAAGATGCCCCTAATCAATGTACATGTATCGGTACATGTACATTTGAAACCTGTAATGTAATTATCAATGTCCACAACTTCACCCCCACCCCAACTTATATTTTTGGTAAAGTACACTTTTTTTAATTTCTTCTACAATACAATCCTAAATGAACTCAAATATCATTTGTTAAGCTTTATCAAGATCTTTTCAGGCTGATTCAGAAGAGAGATAAAAAGATGATTCAGTTGTGAAATCAATAAAGTTTTGACAATACACATTTTGCCTACTGAAGTTATCTTTCTTTTTCCCACATATTTATGATAATCTTAATTTTAACAAGTCTTTTTTATCAGAGGAAACAAAATAATGGAGTAAAGAGTGAAAAGAAAAAGATAATAAATATAATTTATAATTACTGAATCAAGTAATAGCAACAGTCAATGATATTAGGTAGACCAAAATGGCCTGACATTTCTCGCCAATTACAGATACAGTTCTAAGCAAAATATAACGTTATACACATGAGCCTGGCGTTGACAATAACAGGATGTTCGTCGTGTACTGTAAAATTAGGGCTCGGAAACGGTTTATCATACACCAGGTAAATCGGAATCAGTATCATGATACTACCCGCTAACTCTTTTTTCGAGTTTTTGCATCTATTTTGGCTTCATAATCAGTTTATCTAATGTGTCAAATTTGACCCGTTCTCTTGCGCACTGCCCGTAAACCGAGCCATTGAAATACCAGGCTGACCACACATTAGTATTTTGTGACAGTCTTTTAATCAGTTTCGCATTTTCAAGCCCAAGGGTAACACCATTGGCGAATTTTATCTTATTTTTTGACTCTCTAACTGTTCGTCGTTTACACACGACCTTTGCCTTGCATTCTGAATAAGGGCCTACGCATTTTTAAGAGAATCAGCCTCGGTTGGTCTTGAAGCGCCCCTGGGATCCCATGCACTGCCACTTTATCACAAGATTCAATTTGCAACCCTGCAATTCTATTAAAACATCACGTGATCTGACACGTGTGATCTATATTTCTCTATTTGACACCGTATATGTTTACATTTGTTTTTCGTGAATATTGTTCATTGTAGGCCTAGTTACTCTGTGTAAATGCTTTGCAAGTTCTGTATCTTCCCAGAACCTTTTAGAATCATCATCTTCCCGCAGCCCAAATAAAACTATTAACACGCTATTTTGTTTCAGTAACAAACCTAACATTGTATTCGTTTCGACAAAACAATCGGTTACGAATCATAAATTTGAACGGATTGAATTGAACGCTTTGTTGTTGTTGTTGTTGTTCAATGCCAAACAAATATCAAATTGGAGGTTGCTGAAATGAAACATATTGTTTTGTAACGACCTAGATCTATTTGGTTGCTTATTCACTTTCACTGTTACATTTAACAAAAAACACAGGAAGCTGCCCTAGAGCCTTACCAGAGAAAAACACTCAAACAGATACAACATTTCCTAGACCGGACTTCAGGTAGTGCAGTACTTGGTCTTCTAGGAATAGCACCAATTATCTCCGGCTGTTATAAACAAGAACAAACTTAACCTCTTCTACAGGATTGCCTGCAACAAAGACTTCGTGGAGTATGACATTGCCTCAACACAGTTAACAGTTAAGGGCATAACTAAAACTACTGTGCGAAAAAACAGCAAAACACTCAAAACTTAGTGTTTTACTGTTTTTTTTTCGCATACTGATACTTCCCTTTGAAGGACATTAAATTTTATTAAAACTAGTTGGTTTTCAGAGAAACGGCAACTACGACACCAGTACAGCGTAAGAAGTGTCTATGAAAATCATGGATTCCCCATTGACGAAAACTGCATGGAAGCCAGAGCTCTCTACAGCAATCAGTGGTGAAGTAGAAAACAACTGGAGACGGGAAATAGAAGAGAAACCATCACTGAAATACATATACCCAGAATCTGTGAAAGTCAATATATTCCATGATTGCAGATGGAATATATATGATGTAAAACGAGCGGGAGTAGTTATAGGCAGCTCCATAGCGCGATTATTGCCGCCAGGGGCGCCACCAGTGGCGCTGTTGATGACATCATCAGAATCCTGGCTTCTGATTAATCAATTCAATAATCGCGCTATGGACCCGCCTGTGACGTCATACCTGAAATGATGTCATACCGGAAGTGACGTCACATTGCCATGGCGACTGGTAGAAAGAGCCAATCGTTGAGGTCGAGGGAGTGTCAGTGACCGGAACGGAAGGATGTGTGGGGGGGGGGGGGCGGTCATCTTGGATAATGAGCCAATGAGAACCTTCATTAATAGAGATCGGGGTCACGAGAGGTCAGATGGTAAATATAGAAGTTGGGTTTTTCCAGTTTTGGGTTGGGAGTGAGTCTATTTCAGATCCGAAAGTTTGGATTTTTCCAGTTTTGGGGTTTGAAGTGAGATCAGTAGTAAGTGTCACGAGAGTTGACGAGAGTTTAGATGCTAAAAAAAGTTGGGGTTTTCCAGTTTGAGGTTGGGAGTGAATCTATTTTTAGAACCGAAAGTTTGGATTTTTCCAGATTTGAGATTTATAGTGAAATCAGTAGTAGGTTTCGTGAGAGTCAGAGAGAGTTTGCGAGAGATGTAATGCTAACAGGAGATGGGTTTTCCAGTTTTGTGGTCTAGAGTGTGTGTGATGTACTTGGACAGTACTAGAACTCTATGTTAAACTATTTTCATCATGTGCCAATATTGTCGCCCCAGTCGACGGCCGGCGACATCGTGTGCCAATATTTTCGCCCGGTCGACGGCCGGCGACATGGTTGTTACAATACCGTCGAGGCCTCCGGCAGAGGATAATCGATTTTTTTTCTTACATAACGTGACGACTCGTATTAAAACAGAAATAATGGGTGGTATAGAACCATATTTTTGAATGAAAATGGTATAAAGAAAAAGAATGTCTGTTTTATCAACTAGCGAGCCTTATCTTCCACCCAAACTGAAATTAAAGATTTTCTCGGAATTACCGGTCTCCAAGTTGAAAGAATTAGATCTTCCCAATAAAGATGTGTAGACTATATACAATCTCAAATGGCCCCGCGAAAAATGGGATAGCAATAAATATTGGATTACCACTTTTGAACGTCGAGACTCTTGGATGGTATTTAACGAAACATTTTCGTTTCCCTGGGACGAAAAAGTGGATTGGGTGAAAGTGGAAAGATTGTTACCGAAAGAGCTCGTCGATGATGAGGTGGGTATATTTGCCGATTGGCAAAAGATGTACGAAGGCGATAAAGGTTTATATAACAAGGTATTGGATAATCTTATACATTGTAAACAAGCTGATTTATGTTCCTGGTCTCTATTGAAAAATGGATATTGTAAAATCGCGATGATTATTCTTATAAGATATACAGAAAAACGATATTATTTATTAAGGTTGCTGGACCATTTTTTTATACTATTTATACCAGTGAATTATTCGACCCGATAAAACCGATTCTTACGAATTTACGGTTTACTTTTTTTATTGGTATTTGGAATATCTAGGTGATGGTGATTGGACTTGGGACAACTGAGGGGTTGTAGACGAAAATGTTCCTTATGCAAGTCAAGGTATTAGGTTGGTGATACCATATCTTCAACACGATTTAGAAAGCTGTGCGGTCGAAAAACGAGAATCGTATAAACGATTATATACCGTATTAGAAAAGTGGGATTTTTCTAGCGATGAGGAATCGGATGATGGGTTTTGTTTTTTTTTAGCGATGAGGAATCGGATTCTATAGATTTTTATCAAGCGAGGAGTGATCGGATTCAGGAGGAATCGGAAGATTTTTTTAAGATACCAACAGCGAGTCGAATCAACGGGAAAAGATTGTATGATTTAAAGAAAAACAAATATTGTATATAAAGTAATGTACTACCTTTTAGATAAAATGTTTTCTACGGATGGTACTAAAGAAGTATTGATATATTTACCCTACGATAAAATAATGTGTCACATGCCTAGAATGAGGAGAAAATATCCCTGCCCCAACGAGGCAAAAGCAAATCTATTTATTGTCATCACCATTATTATTACATTATTATTGAAAAGGAATAGGGACAAGATGAAATTTTGTACAGAATGTGGAAAATGGACGACATCCCGATACGAACTATACGAGGATTGTGGAGGAACGAAACTAAGAGAATTAAATAGGGGACTTGATAAAAAAGAAAATTTATAAACATTAAATGTTTATAAATCTACCATGCAATAGAATTTCAGTTTGAAATGCGTTTTAGGACATCTTCTAATTGTTTCTTTATATCCACATCGTCCTCTACTTGTTTCCTTAAATCGTCCTTTTTTCCACTTCGGGTTTACGCTTAATTTCCTTTTTCATGGTCCGATATTTCTCTAGCTCGTCGGAAACCAGTTTAAATTCGGTCTCCGAAACATTTCCATCTGTCAACGCCAAACTGATTAGATCTTGAACGCTATTTAATTTAGATTGTGCGATATTTTTAAGAGAGTCGTGCTTCTTCATTTTCGCCTGCACGATTCGTCGGACTCCTTTTAAGGCTAAGCCAATGCTTCCGCATACCATCGCAACGAGTTGAATCGGTAGGGCCATAGGAATCACAAAGCCGATTCCGCTAACGACGATTCCTCCCGAGATCAATGAAGTCCAACCCGTCGGTGGCATTTAATCCTCGCTTGTACTTCTTGTACAACGATCGACGAGTTTCGATCTCTCGCCTAAAAGTCGTTTCTATTTCGCCGATCCGTTGCAGTCTATAATTCTGACCGCCGTCGTCGTCGAGCTTGGGATATAAATTATGTTTACTCATCCTTTTTTTAAATTTATTATTATATCCTTTTAATTCGTGGCGATCATTAAGCCGCTGATGCTCCCGTTTTTAGAAGATTTGTTGACCGCGAAATCTATAACGTCCCCTTCCCGTATTTCTAAAGGCGGATTAATCAGTATAACACCACCCGCGGCGGCGTCTGAGGATAACTTTAGACTAGATTTTTCCACTCCGTTCAAATTTAAAGTCAGGTCCAATTCGCCCACCAATCCTGTTTTTATTAAATGGCCCGGGACCAATACCATGTATCCGGGCGATTTTATTTTACCCTTTCTACATTCTATTTGAAAAGAGTGTGGTAATTTTCCCGCGAGATATTCTCTCAGTTCTTCTCTAAGTTCTTCTCTCTCCTCGTCTTCGTAATAGAACCCCAAAGCCGAAATTGTTTTAATTTACATTTTTTTAATTCTAAAACTACGTGAATCGGATAGCCGTGGTTATCGATTACTTCTCCGGTTTCGTCTTTAACTTCTAAACTTAATTCCGCAATCATTTGACGTTTTAATTTTACGAACTCCGGTCGTTCGAAATTTACGTAGTATAACTCGGAAATTTTTACTTTCGGACACGGTATGCTTTTGACGATGGTGCTGGGTTGCCCATCGTAAAAATGTCCTTCCACATTGGAGAAGTTGAATTCCTCCGCGTGTTCTACCATGACCCGGTACGCATCGTCCGTTTGCACCTCCACCAACGAACTGTCCGTATCCGTGTACTTGCACTTGTCGCCGTATGTGCGTTTTAGGAAGTTGTAATACCAATTATACATGTGATATTTTGACAAATCTAGAATAGACATACCCACGTAAATCGGTTTATCCAACTTTACCGTTTCTCTCTTCATGTGTACCATGACCAAGTCTTCATCGATGATATCCGCTCTGACGAAGTTGGGCTTGGCATTGAGTTTGCGAATTTTTTTGTCATCCGTACTTCTAACGAGTTGTATGTTAACTCTATTTCTAACATTTTCCATGGTTTTGCCGAACACGCTATTATTCATCAGTTTGAAGAAATCTTTCTCGAAATCGTTTTTACATTTCTGTCTGAGTTCGGTGTTTAATTTAATGTAAGGCTCCGTCCAAGGCTTTTCGTCGAAGCTTAAAACTCGATGTACTTTTTCTAGTTTCAAACCCAAAGATAAATATAACTCCAACGTCTGGTAATGCACGACGTATTTTTCTTGTCGCGCAAATTCGGCACGAGTTTCGCGGGACCCGTATCACTCAGACCGCTCTCCCTTAACAACCTTTTTTGGTAGTCCGAAAGATCTTCGACGGCGACTTTGATGCGTTCCGGTGCCAGCAGATAATCGTTGTGCAAATCGTGCAATTCTCTCGGATATCCCAAGTCCACTTCCAAGATGTAGCCTTTACCTTTCGGCGGATTTACGGGATCTTTCTCGTTGTTCGCCCATTCGAAATCTCTGTAAGGTAAAGGAAGAGACATGGCTTCCGAATACATCGCGTTGGCGTCCCAATACATGATATATTTATTAGGAAGATCGGGATCGAAGTCTTTTAAGTAGGGATTATTGGCTTTTGAATAACGGTTGGGCACCATGGTGATGCCACCGCGCGTTCCCTTTTCGACGAAGAGGTGCTGATCGTAATCGGTTAAAAGTTCTAATTCGATTCCGTTTTCATCAATAGAGCGTCCCAAGCCAAACCGGGTGCCGTGTAATAGTGGCACGGATCTAACCCGTAATGCCACATGCTCGTGGAACGAAAATTTTCGAAAACGTCGACCAGTAAGACTCGTGATAATCTCCAAGAGTTCTGCAATTAAATTCTTTCCAGACTTTTTGCGCGTGGTCGTAATCCTCTTCGGTGATGTGACTGTCGGATAAACCGCTATAAAACTTTTCTCTGGGTGGTAAACTAGTCTCTTTAAATCTTTCACACGAATCCATGTATTCATATGGGTAAACTCCCTTCTTTTTAACCAATTCGGACTTTTCGCCAAATACTCGATCGACGATGGCAAAACTGTCGTTAATTCCAACCAACGCTTCCAACGACCTGCTCATGAACTGAAATCTATCTAGAAATTTAGTTGGCCTAAACCAAACGAGACGAATTTTTCGGAATTAATGGGAATGCAGTTTATATTACCGGAAACTTTAGCGATCTCTCGAATGATTAGATGCGAATCGTACCCTTTTAAATTTTGTATGATTACCGGAATCGGAGTAATGCCTTCTTTAATTCTCAATTATAAATTACATTTTCTATGAGCCGCACCGCGATATTTCCCCGTGATGTGACAATGATCACGCGTCTTTACATTTTCTTCTTCTTCCTTAATTTGCAAATCGATGTTTTCTCTAGATTCTTCTAAATGGAGCCGTTCATCCAATTCCGATTTAGTATAATCAATTCGTTTTTCCAGTTCGCTTATTCGATTTAATAAATCTTCATTTTCCTCATCTTCGTTTAATTGAAATATAAAATCGTCTTCTAATAACTTTTTAACCTTTTCGTCTTCTTTTAGACATTTTCTCAGTGGCATATTTTTCCCTGGTTTTCCCAATTTAGTTGAAATTGCTTTTCTTCGTTTCCATAATTCAGATTTTATTTGATTTTTGTCGCTAAACTCTCCTTTACAAACCCAACATTTTTTCGCCGCCTTAAAATCCCTTTCATCTCCTTTTCTCATTTTGAGGGGAACTTTGGTGGAAAATACCTTAATTTTTTTCTTCCTCATTCTGTAGGGCTTGTAAAAATTTAAACGCCGCATCTTTATCGCGGTAAAGAAGGGGGGGGGCTTTCGGTTTATTTTGACAAACTACTTGATACCCATAACCACAGGCTTTGTGTACTGACATTATTTCCGATTTTTCACCCACCTTTTTCTTAAACGGGATGATGACACTTTCAAAGTCGGCATAAACTACGTAGGGTACTGGATGCATTCTATGATAATTTCAAAATTTTTGATTGTTGTTACCAGGTTCGGTCATGGTTGTACGAGTAGCAGATTCATCTATACCGCGACAATCTTTTTTATGTTTTAAGAGTCGATCCTCGCTGGACCACAGATGTTGACAAAGATCGCAAAAGAATTTTTACCATCGTGTTTTGTTTCGGCGTGAAATAATGCCGACGTGTTCTTGATCCAACAATAATGCCATTTATCACCATCCGTTATTAACATTAAGTTCCATAGCGTTTGGTTGTTCTGAACGATTATATTGCACGATAATACCTTTTTCCCAACCATAAACGTTGATGGCAATCTCATTTTGGCTCTCGATTGTTGAAACTTGAGAAGTCGGTGTGGGAAATCAATGTTGAGATCATCCAAGTATTTATCATATTTAGAGACTCTTTGATGATTGCTATCAATATCGTTGTAATGTAGTGCGGAAAGTATAGAATACATTATACATTTGTCGTCGTTACTTTTGACGTTGATGATGGCCTTCTTATTTTTTAGTTTAGGTGGTAAATCGATGTACGAACTACCTCCAAAAGGTCGATGGGTAGGAAAAATTAATATATACCATTAAACGGCGATCTATTTTCCATCCAGATTCCGAAGTATTGACTATTGGTATAGAATCTAACATCCGATTTACTATATCACCATAAGCTTCTTCTATGGTATGATCCGTTAAAACAGCTGAAAAAAGTCCTCTCATCTGTTTTTCAATCTTTCTCAAATCTCACCGTAACTGTTACTTGAAACTTTAAAGCACCGACTCTCTCAAACTCTTTTTCAACTTTCTCAATGATAATTTCCCCGAGATCTTGAAACATGATGGTCGGATGTATATACTAACATCTTTCTTAACCGACCTGTAAAAAGAATCTATAAATCCTTCCTCATATTTTTCTTCCGTGACCCTATTAGGGTCTATCGACTCTTAATTCTTTCTGACTTCCTTCTTCCGTCGTCGTCCCTCTAATATAATTCGAAAGGGTTCCATAAATTTTCTTCATGGTCCACATACCCTTATTATATAGCGATCTCATCATTGATAAAACAGACATCTTTTTTACGCTATTCTTTTTCCATATACCATTTTCATTAAAAAATATGGTTCTATAACACCATTACTTCTGTTTTAATACGAGTCGTCACGTTATGATAGGAAATCGATTATCGTCTGTCGGGGACCCGACGGTATTTCCACAACCGTGTCGCCGGCCGTCTGCCGGGCGAGAATGTTGTCACACGAAGTCGCCGGCTGTCGACAATATTTAACACTGTGTTTTGAGATTGTCCAAGCACATCACACACGCCCCTCTTAATCTCCCAGTGCATATACATTAACAGATTTATCTGTATTTAATCTATTGCAGCAATTATTTTTTCCTTTGTCTATTTCAAATGACGTTTGAAATTTTTTGAGAATTTCCCTCATGTTGTTTTCTAGTGTTGCATCAAACTTCCGCTGCTAATAAACGTCCTAGAGACGCAGATCGGAAGTTGTACTGGAAAAGGAGACTAAATATTCCTATTTTAGAAGTACCGATATTTGAAGAGTAAATTTGATTTACTATCAACCAAAGGTAATTCAAATGCTGCCGTGATTAAAAATGTATTTATGTATTTTGATATTTGATTTGCATTACGACAGGATAATTATCTAGGGTGAAACCTGATTTACTAAAGGACCCCAACACAAACCACAGGGGCACGTATCATAGAGGATTTTTAAGGTAAAATTACTGGCTTGTGTGTTCTAGATAGTATAGTAGGCTTGTGTGTTCTAGATAGTATAGTAGGCGCCTACTATACTATCTAGAACACACAAGCCAGTAATTTTACCTTTAAAATCCTCTATGATACGTGCCCCTGTGCACAAACTAGAGTCCAATGCCTCATACAATGCTGTCGGCTTATTCTGCGCCCTTAAGCTCTAACCATTGTATCAGCAATATATAAAGCTAATATTAGCTTTATATATCGCTTATTGTATCAATAAATTACGATGTTTGAAAAACAAATTGTTATTGTTTACACATGTGAAGTCATCTTTCAGCAATTAGTTGATACACATTTCATTACTGTGTGTGCTGAATCAACAATAAAATTATGGTTTAAGTTTAAACCCCGATACCCATATGTTTCCTCAACCTCATTAAAGTCGTTTAATTCTGCGCGCTTCATCTATTAAACATTATCATATTTGTTACCATGAGGATACATGACTTCGAAGACATCGTAAATGTAGGTCATCATTAGAGATCCCGAGTGGAAAGTGTAAAGAGTGTTTCAAGAAAGTGTTACTGTTTAATCTGACAAAATATATAAACACCCATTTGTCTCTTAAAATTCCAGCAAAATGGCATCTGAAATCGCATGCTGAGAATTTTGCCACACTTGGTAAATAATAGACTTTCAGCTCATTTAACATATGAAAAAAAGAAAATCATGATAAAAATAATTTTGGCTTAAATTCTAAAATATTTTATAATGCTAAATAGTAAATACTACTTTGGAATGAACATAAGTGCCTTCGGATGATTCGGGCAGTATCTGAAACCCAGCACAGCAGCAGACACTCTCTTAAATCATGTCCAGTCTCTATAAATATTCACTGGTGACCATCTAAAGTTCACCACAATAAGGCAGAAACGCATCTTAGTTTAACTGGAACCTAATATATAATGTTAATTACGCAAAAGTTAACACTGTTAGGTTTTACATATCGCTGGTATACTTAATGAATTGAGCATAAAGTAGAGCGCAGAATTAGACGATGCGCTGAATTAGAGTTTAGATGACATAGCGGTAGCTTGATGGCAAAAGAAACATGAAACATTTTTAAATGTATCCTCAAAAAAGCTTTTTGTTCAATTTTGAGGGTGAAAAATTGGAATTAACATTAAAATACAGAATATATCCAGATTATAGCATGCATACATGTACCTGACTGATCATTTTTAGCTCACCTGACCTGAACCAAAGGTTCAAGTGAGCTTTTTTGAACACCTTTTGTCTGTGGTCTGTCTGTCCATAAACTTTTCACATTTTCAACTTTTCCTCCAAAACTGTTAAAGGGATTTTGATGAAACTTTATGGGAAGCAAGTACTCAAGGTCCTTTACCAAGTTTGTTCATTTCAGTCAGATCAATGCAGGGGTGGATTCAGGGTGAGGCATACATAAGCTGCCCCAGGGGGTACCCCTTTTTAAAAATCTTCTCCAGAACTGCTGCTTAAATTGAAAAACTAATTGTATCTGAGTGACTTACATAGATGTATGATTCAAATTGTTAATTTTGTTGAATTCGGAAAATAATTTTTTGACGTGTTTAGACTTTGTAATTTTCATTCATTTTTGTATGATTTCTTTGATTTTCTCCCCTATTATTCATTATGATGCATTCATTTTATGTTTTACCTGTGGTTTGGTAGATAAATGCTTTCCTGGAAGAATTTTGCTTAAATATAATTTTTTGAATTTTTTTTATGAATTTCTTAAGACTGCAAAAATGAAGGGGGAGGGATAATTTTTCACATTTTCAACTTCTTATCCAAAACTGCTGAAGGGATTTTGATGAAACTTTATAGGACGCAAGTACTCAAAGACTTTTACCAAGTTTGTTCATTTCATCCTGATCAGCCTAGGGGATGGATTCAGGGTGGAGCAAAAGAGGCCCCGGGGGTACCCCTCTTTAGAAATCTTCTTTACCAGAGTGGGTTCATGGATTGAAAAAACTAATTGTATTTGAGTGATCTACACATATGTTTGATTAAAGTTTGTTAATTACATAGAAATCAGAAAATAAATTAAATATATCATTTGTTTTTGATGTCTTTTTACACATTGTCATTTTCATTTATTTTTGTATGATTTCTTTGATTTTATCCTCATTTACATGTATTCATCATGACTCATTCATTTAAAGTTTTTTATTTGTAATTAGGTAGCAAAATGCTTTCCTGAAAGAATTTTCCTGAAATTTAATTTTTTGGATTTTTTATGAATTTTTAAAACTGCAAAAAGAAGGAAGGGACATTTTTTCACACACTTGTTCTTTAAAAACGCCGAAGTATAAATGAAACAAGTACAGTATCCAAGTTCCCCTAAGAAGTTTATGTTTTTTAACCAGATTGACTCAGAGGTGGATCCAGGGTGGGCAAAATAAGTCTCAGAGGGTACCCCTCTTTGAAAATCTTCTCCAGAACTGCTGGATGGACTGAAAAACTGATTGCATTTGAGTTATTTTTATGGATGCATGATTCAATTTCTTGTTTTTGGAATAAATTGAAAAATTAATTTTTGACATGTTTTTGACATCTTTCCCAGCTTTGTCATTTTCATTAATTTTAAAGTTTCCTCCACTCCCAAGGAGTGTTAAAATAATTTGTAAAATTGAGATTCTCATGTTTGTAAGATACCAACACAGTTCAGGTAAGTGATGTGGCCCATTGGACTCTTGTTTTTTTTTTTTTAAAAAACCTGGTGTTGTGTGTAACAACACGACCATCATATTTGGGAAGTCATAGGAGACTCCTTATTTTTATTTAAAATTTTGATAATTTCTTAGCTTCAAGAAAAATGCATATCCCCCCCATGAAAAATTTTAATTTTCCTGTTAATTCTTACTAAAATTTAGAGTCCCCCCATGAGATTGAAAAATCTCCCCCATGAAAATTTTTCAAGGTTGGCAACATTGTACCCTGGAAAAGATCACTGACATTCAACAAGACTACTGATTGGCTGACAATCAGCTAATAGTAAGGTTTTTCCTTATATGGAATGTCACATCCCTTAATATTTTACCATTATCCAATCAGCGAGTGTATAAGATTTTCTTATACATATTTAAAATGGAGATTGATTAGAACATGTACATGTAAATAAAACTTATGGATAGCTGGAATTCACATCGTTTATAAATGGAATTACAGTAAAACCTGCTATAGCGGCCACCTCTGTATAAGGATTACCTGTTTATAAAGTCCATTTTTTCAGGCCCCTTGACTGCATACTTCAACTAAATTGAACCTGTGTTTAAGGGTCACCTGCATATAAAGGTCAATATTTTCTGGTCCCTTGAGTGGCCGATATATACAGGTTTCACTGTGCATTGTATGTCATGGCTTTTTTCTGAGGCATTGAAAAAGGCAAAAAATAACCAGTATAAATTAATGTTATAACAATTAACAAATTACATATACATTATTTAATAATTTATTAATGCATACTCAGGTTTTTCCACCCTATGATATGGGGCCTAAATAAGGCCCTATTCCCAGAGTCCCAATGTAAAAACAATAATATGTGCATTTTCCCCTAATTTGCAGTCAAAATTTCTCAACAAAAATCAAATGACAATTGTAACGTGCCAAGTGCATCACATCAGATTGTCACCTACCAGATGCTGACCGAACTTGCCGTTGCTTAACTTCAGTACATGGATATAAACGCTAACCGTCCAGTCACAAAAGCTAGCTGATAGACTAGACAGTTAATCTGCCTATATCCATGACTGTTACACAGTGAATTTAAATAGATTTTTATATTCTCACATACATATACTATAGTTTTGTGTATTTAGATTTCCCCAATTTCAATAAAATGTTACTAAAATTCCCAATTCAAAAGGGCCATGCCCATTCACAAAAGAGTGTGAGAAATTCCTGATATTTATGCTCTATACACTGTAGATGTAAATACAATGTAGTGTTCTATATTTAGGCTGAAAATGTCGTTCATGCAAAATCTCCTCCTCAGCTTTCATAGCCGAGGGGAAGATTTCCCTCACTTGAGGTTTCAGAGGTTGGAGGGAAAAGTCCAGAACTACATTGTAGGTTGGCAAAATGCCGGTGTTTATGAGCATTTTCCATGCCCTTGGTATTTACCAGTAAATACCAGCAAATAGTGGTAAATACTGGCATCTGGCCAATTGAATTGGCCATCCTGGAATTTATATACATGTATGCACATGTACATGTAATAATTAACCTTCCATCAAACATTATTTGGGGAAAATTTTTAAGATAGTTTACATGTACTGGTCAATTGACTAATTTTTATGTTAGTATAACTACATGTACATGTATAACCCTAGAATCAGTCTATTAATTGAAGTCTTCATTTAATATGATTTGACTTGAATACATTTGTAAAGTCAAATACTGGTGAGTTGCATTGACCATTTTGGAATTTATACAAGAACTTTTATAGATCATCATATTCAATTAGGAGGGGGCCTCCGTGGCCGAGTGGTTAGAGCATTGCGCTTTAAATCACAAGGCCTCTCACCTCTGGTTCGAATCCCGCTAGCTGGTTTCGAATTATGTGGGAAAGTTTGCCAGTTTACTTATGGAAGGTCGGTGGTCTTTACCAGGGTAACCGGGACTTCTCCCCCACCAATAAAAACTGGACGCCATCATATGACTGAAAGATTATTGAGTATGGCGTAAAACAAAAAATCAAATTAAATTCAATTAGGCACCGCTTTGATGACTTTATTTCAATGTTAATACATGTATATAGCTTAACATTTTGTACAAGCCCATTTGATTACCACTGTGTTTGGATAAATTGAACACACTTAACTCCTTTATAAATATTCATTAGCTACAAGTGATTTTGGTTACATGTACATGTATGAAGCCACGGGTAGGGAAGTGCATTCATGTAGCTGTTCCAGATTGTGGTTTTACGACTGTGAAGGCGCCCATCTATATAAACATCTATGCACATTCAGGAGGTTCTGAATTTCTTTGTTTTCGAATCCAAAATAAAATCGCCAAAAGTTCGAAAATTCTAACGACCACTTTACCTTATATCCATGTATAACCTGGCGGGTTAACACTGACAAGAATAGTCATTCTTTCTTGTTATCCTACCAAAATGTATGAGTGTCCAGTGGGGAATAAAAAGTTTTTCCCCATAATGATTGTCATAACTGAAAATTGAGTATACATGTAATCATCCGCTAGATAATCAAAAGGTTAAACTTAATCCGCCTGTCACTTTTTGTGAATTGGACAATACCTTTGTCGGTGAATTATTTCTGAAGCCAATTCATTTCCACAGATACATGTAGTTGTACGTCATTTCAAAACCAAAGGGCATTATGGTAATTACCTTGTTGGGAAATACATGTATACATGTACATTTGTACTTTCATAAATAATTCTACAATCAAACAGGCGATGGACACGAATGAGTTAATCGATGGGCATGACTCAGCTAAAACATGGGTACGAGTCAACCAATTCACTTAGGTAGGTACGAGTTATGATGGATACGAGATGACAGTAACCCATATGTTGAACTTGTTCATCTAAGGTTGCCTTGAATACATGTACTACGCAACTCCATTTGTATTACACAAGAAAAAAACGACATTATTTGCTCTTCAAACTCAAATTGCTAGAAAACAGTAAATCATTCTCTTGGAAGCGTGATTAAAGGGAGATAATAACTTTATAGATGAATTTTGCAAAGCACATTATCATTTAAAACAAAATTAACAACCTTGCTGTGCGTAAACCACCGATCATGGACCTTTAAAATAATAAAAATAAATTTTGGTTTGGGGCTTTTAAAGGGGCATCAGCTGTGTCTACCAAAAAAATATATATATACATGTATATATATATATTTTTATTTTTATTTTTATTGTGCTTTTACTACATGTACTTGATGTACGATAACAAATACATGTAAGAACTATACACAGGCATAAAAAGTCTTGTATTTCTATATACAGTGTAACCTGTATATAGGAGCCACTGAAGAGACCAGAAAATATTTACCTTTATGTGCAGGTGACCCTTATACACAGGCTCAATTTAGTTGAAGTATGCAGTCAAGGGACTTGAAAAAAACTGGCCTTTATAAACAGGTAATCCTGTAGAGGTGGCTACTATAGCAGGTTTTACGGTACATGTATATAGTTTATAAACAGGTGATCCTTATATAGAGGTGGCCACTATAGCAGGTTTTACGGTACATGTATTTTGTGAAGTAAGGTCAGGGTCCAGTGTGGTATTCATATACATGTACCGGGTATAATACACAAATAGTAAGATTGAATTAATCAATTGCAAGTGAAAAAGTGCCAAACCTGGGTTTCTCAAGCATTTTTTACAAAATATATAAGAATTTGAGAATTTGTATGCCTGTGTATACATGTACATGTATTCTTTTTTGTTATTGTATATCAGCCTAATTAAAAAAGGAAAGATTTTTTTCCCCAGAAAAACACAGCTAATGCCCCTATAAGTTTTGTGGTCATTAAATGAAACTTTTTTATAAAATTTTTGGCTGTATCTCAATCTCATTACAGTTGAGTGCATCTTGCTGATAACGAGAGGGAGAAATTATCTTAAGCTGCTTGCCACAGGAACCAAGGATAAAAAGCACCAGAAAGAATAATAACATACATGTAAAGGAAATGCAACAGATGAACTACGTACAAAATGTGAAAAATCAGATAAGTTTATTAAAAAAAATGTTCCCAATTTTTTTTTACAAAGCAGAAACTACATGTTAGCATCTACATTTAAGTTTTTCTAATGATTTGTTCTAATCAGTGGAAACGATTACAAAAAAGTTACCTGAACGATGTTTTTCACCATGAAGGAGTTGGTGAAATGGCTGGGAATGACCGCCTTTGAAATATGGCTACATCTTTTTTCCTTGTTGGCATTCTCTGTTGTTGCCGTTTTAAAAAATGAAGATTATATCACATGTACATGGTTTGAAGCATTCATTCCGCTCTTCATTTGTGATGGACTTGTAGCTTATTTTGGAATTATCGTATTCATTCGGATGTATAAAGCGCGAGATTTACGTTCAGCAGGACTAAGGTTTTTATCTTCGCTGCTGTATGTGACATTGCTTTTCGTTTTCAAAGTTTTACTTTGCCAGAAACTAAGTGCGATTAGAATTATTTCATTTTCAGAAGTGATGGCTCCATTATTTATTCTTGTGCAGATAGTTCTGATAAGAGCTTGTCAGGTGAATTGAACATTTTTTCCTTTTCATCAATAAACTTTATCAAATGAAGCAAAATGTGTGATTGAATTATCTCCCCTTTCATACAATTTTTCAGACAATGTATGCATGTACACATACATGTGTATGACAGTATGGTATATATCTTATGCATGATCAAGTCATTTACATACATTTTAAATTTGTTTGTACGTGTACATGTATAACCAGGGATTTTCCAAGGCCATTTTTTGGTCCAGTTACAGGACCCTTACCAATGCAAAAATGGCTTGTATTTTAATCAAAATATGCAAAAATTCCCAATTGAGAATTTCCAAGTAAGGAATAAAGAATTTTCAAACAAATATCTTATTAAAGTTATATTAATTTTTTTTTCTGTTTTACTTAAATTTTTGTATAATTTTCCAATTTGTTTGGACCCTGGACCCATACTTTAGGAGGTAGGAAAATCCCCAATAATGAGAATGGCTATAAATAGTGACTGAGTGTGTCTAGATACATGTATCTCGGATACATCAAATAAATGGCTATAAAGAGTGACTGAGTGTATCTAGATATCTCAAATACATCAAATAAATGGCTATAAAGAGTGACTGAGTGTGTCTAGATATCTCAGATACGTCAAATAAATGGCTATAAAGAGTGACTGAGTGTGTCTAGATATCTCAGATACATCAAATAAATGGCTATAAAGAGTGACTGAGTGTGTCTAGATATCTCAAATACATCAAATAAATGGCTATAAAGAGTGACTGAGTGTGTCTAGATATCTCGAATACATCAAATAAATGGCTATAAAGAGTGACTGAGTGTGTCTAGATATCTTGGATACATCAAATAAATGGCTATAAAGAGTGACTGAGTGTGTCTAGATATCTTGGATACATCAAATAAATAGCTATCGAGAGTGACTGAGTGTGTCTAGATATCTTGGATACATCAAATAAATGGCTATAAAGAGTGACTGAGTGTGTCTAGATATCTTGGATACATCAAATAAATAGCTATCAAAAGTGACTGAGTGTGTCTAGATATCTCAGATACATCAAATAAATGGCTATAAAGAGTGACTGAGTGTGTCTAGATATCTCGGATACATTAAATAAAAGTGTTCCATGTTTTTCATCTCTTGAAGTTGAATATTTAATTTTTAAGGTTACCCGAGCCAAAGGCTCAAGGGCACCTACATGTATTGCGATCATATTTTTGTCTGTCGTCATGCACTGCCATGTGAAGTCGCATAATGTTTGTGAATGAAAAGGGGCTAGGACTCATAGGGGCCCCAGAAGGACAGAAAATTGGTACATTTTTTAGAATCACCTCATGAACCAATAATCATAACATGTAAACAACAAGCTCTATGTTAATACAATTTATTCAACCTTATGAGGTTTTTATTTTGTTTTACACAAACCCCTTTTTGGAATTCTTTGAATCTATTATTTTGTGGACTCTGTATACCTTCGGTATCCACGGTGAAGACTCCTACCGGATTATTTATACTGTCTACCTTCAGGGACGTTGTTACCTCCACCCCCTCTCTTTGTCAATAATCAGATGACTTCAGACTTTCAAATTTTGTACATGTATGCATGAATGCAAAGTCAATATCTACAAAGTTTGCAAATGAAAACTACATTGTAAATCTGTCCATAAACAAGCCACTAGGGGACGTGTTGATAACATACATGTACATGTACATGATACAGTGTATATAGGAAACAGTTTTATACAAATGATTTAATAACTCGTTGACCTTTTGTATACAAATATATTTAAGAAAGTTGTTACATGGTAAATTTCAAGGTCAAAGTTCAAAGGCTCGTAAATAAACAGAAAATTTAAGTCTTTCATATCATTTTAAACATTTTGGACTTCTCAAGAACTAGTGCACCAATTTTAACTGAACTTTATAGGAAATTTTTGCATGTGATGCTGCAAATAAAAATGGGTACGTACATGTACCTACTGGTATGACAGGGCCACCATCAACAGATGGTGGGCTATTCAAATCACCCTGCGTCCATGGTCCATCTGTCGTCTGTCCATCCTGAACAATTCTTGTTACCGCTATTTCTCAGAAAGTATTGAAGGGATCTCCTTGAAGTTTGACATCAAGGTTCCCCTTGAGGTCTAGTTATGCATGTTGCATTTTCAGAGAGATCAGAATCCAATATGGCGACAAGGGACCATCTTGGATTTTGACGAAAGGAAGTTTGTTACTGCTACTTCTCAGAAAGGACTAAGGGATCTCCTTGAAATTTAACATAAAGGTTCCTCTTGAAGTCTAGTTGTGCATATTACATTTTCAGAGAGATTGGAATCCAACATGGCCGACAGGCAGCTGTCTTAGATTTTGACCAAATGAAGTTTGTTACCGCTTCTTCTTGGAAAGGACTGAAGAGATCTCCTTAAAATTTGACATGAAGGTTCCCCTTGAGATCTAGTTGTGCATATTACATTTTCAGAGAGATCGGAATCCAACATGGCCAACAGTTGGCTATCTTGGATTTTGACCAAAGGAAGTTTGTTACCGCTTCTTCTCAGAAAGGACTGAAGAGATCTCCTTGAAATTTGACATGAAGGTTCCTCTTGAGATCTAGTTGTGCATATTACATTTTCAGAGAGATCGGAATCCAACAGGGCTGACAGGCGGCCATCTTGGAGGTTCCCCCCAAGGTCTAGATGTGCATATTACATTTTCAGAGAGATCAAAATCCAAGATGGACACCTGTCGGCTATGTTGAATTCCATTCTCTTTGAAAATGTAATATTGTTCAGTTCAAGTTCAGTTTTCTATAATCGTGTGAAAAAAGTATTTCACAGAAATATGGACTTAAGTTCAAATTCAATGTTGAGACACAAAAGAAGAGAAAAGAACAGTCGATCTGTCATAGAACATTCCATGGTGGGCGCCAAGATCCCTCTGGGATCTCTTGTTGGTTATATGACAGGCTTCATGGGAATTGCATTTTATTCACAACTGCATAACCATATGCATGATTAAATTAAAATGTATGACTTATTAGTGA
This sequence comes from Atrina japonica, assembly GCA_030159075.1. Classification (NCBI taxonomy): domain Eukaryota; kingdom Metazoa; phylum Mollusca; class Bivalvia; order Pterioida; family Pinnidae; genus Atrina; species Atrina japonica. The sequence continues at coordinate 146,614 of BROG01000778.1, read as the reverse complement.
ACTTTACTCTTGCCAGTGTAATTTTAATGTCTTACCTAAAATTTAAACTCATCCAGATCAAGATAGGGTTCGTGGGACTCCATCCCATTAGCTTATATGAATTTTACTCTGCCAGTAGCTCAAAATAGATGAAAAATTCTCTGAAGGAGGTAATGTGACATCCGCTGAAACCACCATGTTGTGGTCATTTCTTTGTGTTATTGATCATGAGCTCATGGTGAAGTAATGGTCAGTACAAGTTTTAACCACGTCTCACCTATGACTTAGACCCTGGTCATCTACAATGTACCTTGCTACATGTAGTCCAACACTCTAACTACAATTAAGCCAAAAGGAGCTATTGATTGCAGTCCAAAACAAGATACAGTAAAACCTGTATATACATGTAGGGGCCACAGAATATTGACCTTTATGTGCAGGTGACCCTTATACACAGGTTTAATTTAGTTGAAGTATGCAGTCAAGGGACTTTTCCAAACTGGCCTTTATAGACAGGTAATTCTTATATAGAGGTGGCCACTATAGCAGGTTTTACTGTACATTGTATACCCAAGACACCAATAAAGGTACTTGGTTATCATTTGTCAGTCACTTAGCACTTGGAATTTAAGTCACAGACCTAAGGCATGTCAGGTCAAAACATCCTCACTGCATTGACATATATACAGTCAAACCCACTTATATTGAATCCTGTTACATTAAAATCACTTTATTTGAAATGACTTTGATTCCCCGGCCAAGTTCTTTGTTACTGTTACATGTAGGCCTAAAACCCTGTTTATCCCCTTTGTTTTCAATATATCCGAGTTTGACTGTAGGTCCACAACACAGGTTAAAATTTGTGACATGTCACCTAAACAGATAACTATTGTTGTTTTCATATAAATTACAAATCCTTGGAGGCTAAAAAGCAACAATGAAACAAACCACCTAAAAACCAATTTAGTGGGTTTTTTTTTTATTTTTTATTTTTTTATTATTACATGTACATATAATTTTGTCAAATAAAACAATGAATGTTTTGTTCATACAGTGAAACCTGTATATAGGGGTCACCCAAGGGACCAGATAATATTGACCTTTATGTGCAGGTGACCCTTATACACAGGTTCAACTTAGTTGAAGTATGCAGTCAAGGGACCTGAAAAAACTGGCCTTTATAGACAGGTAATCCTTATATAGAGGTGGCCGCTAAAGCAGGTTTTACTGTATATATATTTGACATGTATATTGCAATATGTGTAACACTTTATATAACTTTAAAATTAAAATAAAATACCTTTCAATTACATGTAATATTATGAACATGTCATGGCTCGGAATTAGCACTGGTCCACTGGCCCATGGCCAGAAAATACATGCAGTAGGCAGTAGATTTATCATCCGTACCGTCCCATTGTCTAGTAAGGAAATACAGATGGTGTATTATGGCTCTTTTTAATAATTGTTAACACATATGTAAATTTTAATACATGTACGTAACATGTATCTCATCTTTAATACAAATTTAAAATATCCTGTCTTGTCCTCATGTGTTATACATGTTTAACTAAATACATGTATAGGCCTACAGGGTTCAACATTAAGGTTTGTCCGGTTGTCCAGGACAAGTCAATTTTGTATGTGGACAAGCAGATGTTACTTCTCACTTGTCCAAAAGGATAAGTGAAATTGATTAAGGGAAAAAACTAATTCAATAAAGATTATACAATGTACTTGTTTAAACACAAAATAATGTCTTTGAATGTTACACTTGATTTTCAGACAAGTCATTTTTGCATTTGGACAAGTAGATTTAAATATGACTTGTCCTGCAGGACATTTTCATTATTGTTGACCCCTGATATATTCTAAAAATATGTTTCGAGTTATTGATGGGGCTATAAAGCTAGTAGATTTTTTTTTTATATACCCCTTGGCCCTATGTGCCACTGCTAGGAAAAACCATTAAATTCAAGCTCTGTATGTACATATATGTACATGCATCTAATTTCTACCATTCACCTCAAATGTAAAATGATAAATACGTAGTAACAAGTAATATTTTTTTAACTTGTTAACCCCTGTAGCTACATTTAGACTCACCCGAATCAATAGATAGTATGGTCTACTGCCATTATTTAGGAGTGAACAAGTTAATATTGCAGGTAAAATTATTGTAAAATTATAAATTAGATTCTAAACCATACACTTCTGAATTCTAACAATGGACTTAACCATTCTTTGAAATGGGCAAGTTCAAATGAGACAACAGGGGTCAATTAGTTATATATATATATATATATATATATAGAGAGAGAGAGAGAAAGAGATAATTATTACTACAACTTTTCCCTTTCCTACTAAAAAAGAGTTATATTACAAAACTCATTAAAAAATCCCAATAATTTGATTGATTTCATGAGAGAAAATTTGTTGTACATGTACAAGTAAAATTATTGTCTACATTGTATATTCCTGTTTCTATGGCAATCAAAATGAGGATAAAACAGTAGATTATTTTAATCTTTGACAAATGAACTAAAATTATCACATAGTTGATGACATCATCACATCACTGACTCCATGATAACGAGCCATATTGATAAAGGAACACCTTAGTGCTGAAAACAACTTTTTTTCATTTTCCCTTTGGCTCATCAACTCCAGAAAAACAATGGACTCTTCTGTAAATTAATGATTTAGGCCAAGGGTTCACCCTGTCATTAGCCAATGTAACCATTGACTAATTTTTTTCAAGATTGGCTAAAAATATTGTAATTGGCTACTTTTCTGACTAATATGTTTTGGTACATAATTTGTGTGTATCAATACTATCAAACTGTCATTCAAAAGAGAAAGATAGCATGATCACAGACAACTGTAAGTGCACACAGCGTGTTACATGTACATGGATATGCTTGATTGATTAAAACAATTGTCCCAAACTTTTCCCAATCAAGTAAAGCCCCAGACTAGTGTGCCGCGTAATGTCACATGTACATGTATATAGTTTCCATTTGGCACCACCATGTTATGTAAAATTAAACACAAAAGTGGTGTCAGTATATGTTGACCTGGTTAATCAAAATTTCAATTGGCTAAAAAAATTCTTGGTTGGCTAAGTTTTTGGCTCATAATTTTCTGAGTCCAGGGTGATCCCTGAGGCCAGTCAAAATGTGTCTTCAGGAGTGAACTGTTGGACTTAATTTCTGTCTTTTACTCTCCTCTACCTAGAGTGACTTCGTTCAGTATATATCTGCCAGTCCTTAGACTTTTTCTGTGGACTGTAGATGCGTTTAAATGCAGAATCTTTACTTCCTATCTCAATATTATCATGTGACCCATGATCTTGTTGTTCATTGGCATTTAGTGAATGACATCGGCTTTTCAGACATGCATCCTCATTTTCATATGGCGATTCCTCCTTTGGATGTTGATTCATAGTTTGGTAACTGGGGAACAGAATCCGTGAGGTGTTGTGAAGAAAACTGAGTCGTTGGTTTCGCCTCCATTTTGCTCGTCTGTTGGAGAACCAAACCTGGAGAAGATCAAATAAATACAAAATATAACTGCATGTACACATGTATATTAAAGATATATCATGCAAAATAACATCCAGGCATTATCTTCTTTGATTACACTGCCCACGACACAATATTATAGTCAGTTAAACATCATATGCTGTTTCGTTTAAAAGAAATGTAATTCGGACACCCAATGGCAACCTGTTATGGGTTTACTTCGATGGGCTATCCTGTTAGTAGTAAAGAGGCTGCATTTGCACTTCCCGTAAAATAAAGTTCAACTGAATAATTAAACAATGTCAAATATTTTTCGGTATTAATGAATTTAGATATAGTTTGAATAATCACTAAAAAATGCCACAGAGCCAAAAAATTTACTTCTGCCTTTTGAAGTTATACAACACTCTTTGTACTAAGTTTCAACGCAACATGATTGATCTAAAAATACAATGTACATTATATGAATCCTACTAAATATAGATTCTGGTGACCTTGAGGTTGTAATAGAGAAGCCGAGCAAACTGCAGTATTCCTCCGCCATTCATCATATTGATATTGAAAGCTCTACATGAATAATACGATATTAACAGAAATTATTATATATCACTGCATGATATGAAACTTGATTTATTTCTATTCAGTTCTCATAAATATATATATATGTTTCCTAGGTCATGGTAAAACGAAAATAAAAGCTGAAAATGAAGCAGAACAGAGCTGAGATAGCATCAAGTAGGTGGGGCTAGTTTTGCAAATGGCGTGTGAAAATCATAGCATATAGTCGGACCAAGAAATCGGAGCAAAATAAACGGGCTCTCGTTCGAAATCCTGTCATACAAACCACTCGTGTCCAGATTTGTTGAACATAATAGGATGTAGACTACCATTGAAAAACTTGTTAATTTCATTAAATTCATTGAGAAATAAGCCACTGGAGAGCTAACACAAAAATTCAGTGAAAAGAAGAAAGGATAATAACTCTGTAAACAAGGGCTAAGTGTACATGTAATTGTAACAAGTCATGTTGATATCAACCAGCATTTATTACATACCAACCTGCAATTGTTCTTCACAGGTCTTGAGGAATAAAAGCCATGAGGCTGAAATCGCAATCGATGATACCAGTAAATTTCAGGTTTCATAAAAATTAGACAATGTTGACATTTTGACCAATCAGAAGCTCCAGTTTGCCATAGATGGCAAAAAACAACCAATAAAATTGTATTCACTTGATACCCATAAATTCCAGATTTCATCAAAATCTGACAATATTTAAATTTTGAACAATTAGAAGCCTCAGTTTGCTAAGATGGCAGTGAACCCCACATCATTGAAGTCACTATCCCTTGATACCCATTAATACCAAATTTCATCAAAATCTGACAATGTTGAAATTTCGACCAATCAGAAGCCTCTGTTTGCCATAGACAGCAACGAAACCCATATCATTAAAATTGCAGTCCCTTAATACCCATAAATTCCAAATTTCATTAAAATCAGACAATGATTAAATTGCGGCCAATCAGAAGTCTCGGTTTGCAATAGACGCCATCTTTTTATGACATAACAACATATATTGTGAACATCTGTTCACCCAAACCTATAATCATATGGAGTTTGATATAAGTTCCTATAGGGAAATAAACTTATAATAGTGGTGACAGAAATATTTCAAGGAACTAAACAAAGGGCAATAACTCTGTAAATAAGAGAGAGTGGGTTATGAAACGCAGTCTTGTCCGAGATATTACCATAGTAAACCCTTGTACCAAGTTTCCTGAAATTCTGTTCAGTAATTGTTGTTTAACGTCCCACTCAAGAATCTTTCACTCATATGGAGATAACACCAAATGCCAGTGAAGGGCTTCAAATTTGGCCTATGCTCAGCACTCACAGCCTTTAAGCAGTGAGGTTTCATTACCGTGCCAACATCTACCTTGACACGGGGACTCTGTTTTGAAATTCCATTCAGAAATAAACTTGTTAGAGCACTGACAGAAATATTTCAATGAAATAAACAAATGGCTATAACTCTGTAAATAAGGCAGCGTGGGTTGGTTACAAAATGCAAACTTGTCTGAGATATTACCAAAGTAAACCCTGGTATCAAGTTTCATGAAATTCCGTTGAGAAATAAACTTGTTAAAGTGCTGACAAAAATGTTTCAGTACAATAAACGAAGGGCAATAACTCTGTAAATAAAACAGTGTAGGATACAAAGACATTACTATAGTAAACCCTTGTATGAAGTTTCGTGAAATTCTGTTGAGAAATAAACTTGTTAAAACACTTACAAAAATATTTCAGTGAAAAAAAAACAAAGGGCAATAACTCTGTAAATAAGGGAATGCAACTTGTCCAAGATATTACCACAGTAAACCTTTGTATCAAGTTTCGTGAAATTCTGTTGAGAAATAAAATTGTTAGAGTGCTGACAAGGAAAGTGTAACATAGTGCAGGCCTAATCCTATATCCCCTCCAAACTTCCTTTGCCAGGGGATAATAAGCTTGGTTTATCCACCATATGTAGGCCTAAGGTCCAGTACTTCGATCGATTACCATGTTGGCATATTCTGTCTCTACTCTAAACCAACAGAAAACATTTTCTTCCATAAAAGGTAAAACCTGATTTTTTTTATGGAGGATGTCATGTAAATTGTACATTCGAGGGGCAAGAGGTGCGTGATAGGAAGGATTTTTACATTATAGAGCTTTTGTCAGTCGTCATCAATATCTGCCATTGACCTTATCACGTTAACTGCGATCCTGTAACTTTGAGGGGCAAAATGATATAGATACCCGCAAAAATAAAGACGTCGTTGTAGTAACTGACTGTTTCTTGACGTCATTTTCCGGGAATCTGTATCATTTTGCCCCTCAGGACCGCAGTTATCTGCTGACGTTTTCCAAAAGTAATTTGGCAAATTAGTATCGGTGGCAGCTTAATGTTAGCGTATTGTCAAAATATGACTATTGAAATCAGTGAAACTCTTAACTTAAACAACTCTCAGGGAATCACACAACCGTTTAATTTTTCTTTCATTCAGTACTGTGTATTCACTTGCAAAATTTGACAGATTGTGAACAATGCAATTGAGTTCCACAGTTACCTTGACAGACTAATTTTTCCTACCTGAACTCTTGCTTCTGAAAGGCCTGTTTTAGCGGCAAGATGTTCACGCATGCTGACTCCTGGGTAATGCGTCTTTAGAAACTCGCGTTCGAGTAGATCGAGTTGGTCCGTTGTAAATGTGGTTCTGTTGCGGCGCAATTTTTGTGGTGAACATGGACTCTCGGCATTTTCAATGACGTCAGATTCTGTAGTGGTCACTGAAAAAAAACCATGCAGAATTAAATTTCAATAAATTATGATTAGGATTGTTAAAGTCCATTTTATTTACCTATCGCTAAAAAAAAATTAAAAAGTTAAAACACGATTGAGGATTTATGTTCGAAAAGAGTAAAACGTGAGACATTGAAATCATTGCTATAAAAGCAATTGACAATCTTCAGTCATATTTTATAATCAGGACAAGCGTCATATGCAGTAGAGACTGTACCATTATTTTCCATTGCCGGTTTGGTTTCATTCGTGTCGTCAACTACGTCGATTTCCGGTAACGTCACTCTTAGATTCTGCGGATAATCAAGTGGCGGTGAATTCCACATGGATGGATAAGGCACATTTAATGGAAACATGGAACGACCCATAAGTCTAGCATATGCTAATGCAGCCCTGTCCGCAGCCCTATTACGTAATATCCGGTTGATGGAACTAACACTAGGCAAGTTACATTGTGCGCATACACCTAAAATAAAGAAACAAAAATATAACATTCCTTTCACTATTGTTATCTCGTTTTGTTGATACACGTACAAACATGCATATTCAAACATATTCATAGAGGATATTTGCCAATTTTTGATGAATAACATTTTTATTTCATCGCGTAAGGTAGAACTGGAAGGATAGTATTGAACAAGAGTGCGTAGCAGGAGTGTTCTGCTTCACAAGATAAAATAAAAACGTTAATGGGACTAATTCATGTACCACATGATACCCGATAACGTTTGTATGGGACTTTTGCTTCTATTAGTGATGGAATGACGATATCCCGCGGTAACGTCATTTCAGCGGGAAGATAACGTAGAGTTACGTTCCATCACCATTGGCGATACTAGTACCGCACAAACGTTATTGGTTATCACGTGGAACACGAATTAGTCCCTTTTTAATTATGCAGTTTTGTGATATGTGCAGTTTGATTGCCTTCGGCAGATTGTACAAGTGTAGTGACACGTAAAAAGTCGCTGGAAATACCGGACAACATAAGAAAGGACTGTCTGATAGGGACGTGTGGCAAGTCGAACAGCGAGCTTTAGGCCTATTAATTTCAACAACTGAGTCCTATTTTAAAATGGGTGTATTGAAACAAGCATTTAATTTAAATTCAAGCCAATATACGTGTATATGTTATTATCATAGACTCATCTTACTCGGGATGAATTCGGACTTGATTGTGTAACTGCATTTTTGTTTTATTTTCATATTTAATGCCGGTATTTACAAAAAAAATGAATTTATTGTGCGAAATAGATAAAAAATTTAATTACCACATCCTCTTTCACCAGAGTCGATATTGATTTGATGCTAAACATAATAACATTTGCGAAATTTCTTTTATTTTCCTTCTTGTCCTTTTTTCAAATAACTTAAGGGGCCCATGGTCGAGTTGTCATGTGTACAAATGCAAATTGCAATCGAGTTTTCTTCACCACCATCTTTTCAAAATTTGTTTCAGAATGGGGTAAATTTTGTAAATTTAGCGAGTGGTTTAAATGCCATGTAAAAAGAGCCGGCCTGGTTCAGTCGGTAGCGCGCTCGACTTTGGATCGTGAGGTCTGGCTCAGTCGGTAGCGCGCTCGAATCTGGGTCGTGAGTTCGAGTCCAGCCGTTGGCAGGTTTGGCTCCTGTCTTTTGAATGAGACAGTAAAACTCGAGGTCCCGCGTCACAGTGGGTGTCGGCACGTTAAAGAACCTTCACTGATCCATGGCCGTAAGTGCCGAGCATAGGCCAAAATTTGAAGCCCTTCACCGGCATTTGGTGACGTCTCCATATGAGTAAAATATTCTTGAGTGGACGTTAAACGACAATAAACAAACAAACAAACAAACAATGTAAAAAATACAGTGTTGATGTAATAATTTTGTATTAAAACCCACTCGGTAAATTCAAAATTAACAATATGATAAAGGCGTAACTCACCATTTATATAGGACGAAATCCCAGTGAACATAACATACAAATATGTTTTATGCATGTACATATATAAAAAAAATCTTCAACTGGTATCAACATACAGATAATTATAGAGAGCCGTCGTGGCCCCTTGGTAGAGTGCTCGATGTCCTTCGGCAGAGAGAGAGAGAGAGAGTAAAAACCGAGTGTCCCGTGTCAAAGTCGGTATCGGCACGTTAAAGAACCACCACTGTTCAATGGCCGTAAGTGCCTAGCATAGGCCAAACTTTGAAGCCCTTCACCGGCATTTGGACGTCTCCATGAGTGAAAGATTCTTGAGTGGGACGTTAAACAACAATATAACAACATCAACAGATAATTGTATCAAAATTGTCTTTGGTATTAATTCTGATACCGATATGTAAATAACAAAAATCAATTTCACAAACCGCTCGTAATGGTTCGGTCCTTTGATCAGGTTTTGAAAGCTTAAAATTTTAATCACCCAGTGTTTCAAGTCCGCGCGGTTTATCCTGCGGCGGAATCAGATCATGGATATAATTAAACAAATCAGAGAGATAAAATCTACCCGCGACAAAGATCGCAATTACAAATAAAAGAGAACAAGGCGACTATATTACTAGTAACGCAGTAACGGTAATGATAGAATTTTAGGTGTATATATATTGTATATTTTCAGGTTAATGAATTAATAAAAGAGACTCTTCTCATTAACCATTGCCGTCATAAACCTGTAGACTGGAACCAAATATTAAAATATTCCTTGTTATGTTTCAATTTCGGGATTAAAATTGATGAACTTGTTTTATCCGGGGAAATTGGAATAAGATTGATGCTGTTTTGTTAATTCAGTTATGAGTTGTTTGAGAGGGAAATAATTGATAAGAGAAAATTATCTTGGTCCTGTATACCTATAATACCACCCTTGATCCGTCCCATGGGATCTTTTTTTTTCGGTGGAAAGCAACTAGAACTATACTAGTGCGTGGCAAAGGCGTGAATGACAAGCTCACTTTCTACCTGTATAAACTTCTCGTGCATCAGAGACACTTACTGCCTTTTTACCTGGCTGTTACTAAAATCGTTCAGTGTAACATAGATAAATACATTTACTGCAAATGGCACGTGCTTCCAGTCCTTGTCATTCGGTAATATTCGTAGAAATAACCGAAAGTTAGCGATGTCAGAGTGATGACGGATTCAAAATTATATTTCATCCGGTTACATTTCGCGAATTTATTCCAATTTAATATACCATGCATTTGTTTTTTTTAATCACGGTGTTGTCATGTTTTAATTTTTGAATTTACTCTGAGGGGGGTAAATTCAAAAATTAAAACATGACAGTGTGATCGCCTTCTTATATATCAGTATGATATAAAAAAAATACATAGAATTTGAGAGTAAAATTGGAATTCACGTTTCTTTAAAATACAAAATATTTTTGTGACCTATATTCTGCAATAACAAAAAGAAAACCCAACAGAATATTACCATCAGCAATGAGTTTATCTCGTATCTCCCACGCAAATATAGTTGGGTTGGCCTGTTTGTATTCTTCAATCTTCGCCACCACAGTGGGCGTGGCTACTTTTGGTTTACTTCCGCCTATGGTATTTCGTCGTAACTGCACCACGGGATCGAAGTATGGATCTGCATAATGACATCATGGTATATCAGTTATAAAATTAATGAATACATCTAATTAAATGTATACAAATTGAAACTGCTTACGTTCACTGTTAGAACATACTAATTACAATAGTTCTACCAAGACAACTGGTCGATACGTATTTAGATTTTCCATAAAATCGATATAGTGAACGTAGTCTACGTACTATTGTCGAAGTATCGAGGTTTCTTTCAGGCTAGCATTGTATGCACGAATGATTTCGGGCACATGCAACCACGGTAGGAAAAAGCATCGCAATTCCGAACCGTTGTTTTACGACCGAATGAAGATAGGTGTAACTTCGGCATATGTCAACAAGTTCAGCTTTTGGTCTACCAAAATTGGCACTGAGGTCATTCCAACTTTTTTTCTGTAGAGCGTTCGCGGACGAATGTTTTGAGATCATAAAACTGAAAAAAAAGCACAAACATCTAGGGATAACCCTAAAATGAGCAGTGAAACATAAACATTTGTTTTCATCATTGTGAAAACTAACATTTCATAGGTTATTTTATTAGTATGTGTCCAAGATAGGGTTCATAAGTTTATTATAATTTTGTTTTTCTTTTGTTAACATAGTAGGAAATACTTTAAAAAGATGGGGTTTTTGACTTTAGGGTGATTGCTAACCATAAAACTTGGAATGGTTCTGATTACACGCAATGTTGTAGCATCAAAATGGTCGTGTTATAAACTTTTTATCATGTTTCTAAATTACAAATTATAACAAGATACAATCATATTAACATAATTTCTAATTCCTTTATTCTGGCCGACAGAGAATTCCATGATTTTTTATGACACCGAATGAGCAGACGATGAAAATGTACACTCGAGATTTTTTTTTCTGTTATTAATGTCGCAATATAAACTGTGATTGGATAAATTGGACACACCTACTTATTCGGTCGCATGTCCAATCACAGTAGTTGTGATTGGCAATTGAAGTTATCGCTTAGTCGTTGATCTGAAATTGTTTCGAAGCCTCGATCTGATGGGTTAACGAATGCGAGCACCGTTTGCTCGCATGGGAAGCACTAGAATACGCACAATATCGGTCGCATGAAACTACGAGTAGGAAAGAGCATAGCTATTCAGAAACTTGGTTTTACGACGAAGAGTACCGACAATTAACCTGTCAACGCCGATGTGTTGTAACTTCAGCTAGTCATGTTCGTAAACTGACATGTACCTATATTTATCTCAATAAGACCAGTATAAATACAAATTTATGGAAATTATCGTGTTTGCATTTGTAATAAAATTACCAAAACGTTCATACTTTTCAATGCTTTTCTGTGTTTTCTGTAAATCACAGCCAAATAAATGGTACAGAAAAATGATACGATTGCATGCAATTTTTATATGATTAATTAGTCTGAACGATTTGCGTACAAAACATCATATAGGAATAAATGTGTGTGTGTAAGTTACTACAGAGAAACACACACACACACACTGGGGAGTAATTTTTTAAAAGATTCTTTGTACAGCCAATCTACTGCAGAGAGAAAATCGTTGTTTGAATTAGTATACTTGAAAATAATATTAATGTTGCAATTTGCTCTCCGACTTCTAAAATACAGGGCATGTTACAAATAGTATCGGGTCACATTAATTAAGATCTCTAAGAATAACTTTGTCAGTAATGTTATAAATGTCACGTTGTGTTCTGTTGCATTTTTACGAGTTGATGGAACATCAACGCAGTTATGTTATGCTAAGTTGTTTATGTGGAACAAGTCAAAGCACATTTTGCAATATGGGATTAATAACACATTATATTGACGCAAAATTACACATGTATGTACATTTCAGCAACATAAACTCGACTTCAAGATTGAAATTTCCAAGTCACACTTTTTTCGTATATTTTTGCTTTTTAAAATGACGAAAATATAGTAACAATTCGCTGAAAAATATAGGTCTACAAGACTTGTTGAAATATATGCTATTAAAGGTCAGTTCGGCGTCCTTTATGAATTTGAAGTTATTATAAATTTGCTTTAGAATGTTACTTTTCAATTGTTTTTTACTATTATATTATATGTACTCTTGTGATTGAATTGACATTAAAACGATCGACTGGACTGTTAGCAATTCTTGCGCACGTTTTCTATTGGATCCTTCATCAAGTTGATTAATTTCACTTTAGAACTTAGCAGTGATAACGTGACACACATGTGCACAGATAGGTAAATCTCGCGTATACCACGAGCCCATCGTCTTCAGTTTCGCTAAACATTGCAACAGGTGCGCGTTTGAAATCGATTTTGAAATGGATCTTCATTATCAGATGTAAGATAGGTACTTTATTATTTGTCTCTCACGTAAACAGACAATAATAATGAAATCATTGCTGCTCGTTCTGGCTACAGAGCTACATGTAATATCTGAAACCAACACGTGAGGTTACACGCGTTTAAATGTTATTGGTTTTGATTTCAGAAAGCGGGTGAAACATTTGGTGAAAAGTCTGTCTCTCTTTCTCTCTCTATTCCGAAATTTATAGTGGTAAAACAATTTCGGTCACGGTGAAATCAACAGTCTGTCATAGTTGTTATGCAATATTTCCGTCCCGTTACTTCAGTTTTTTCCCATCTGAAACGGGGCATAATCTAAACGAGGGGAAAACCCTCGAAATTAAGTAGACTCAGTAATATTGCATAAAAATGAAAGCTTAACAAAAACTTTTTAAAAAATACAAAGTCCTGTCCTCAAGTAGGCCTACTTGTGACATTTCACTGCAATGCCAGTTGCGTAAAAACAGATGCATGAAAGCTAGGCCTTATCGATCAAGGTAACCACAAAATTCAAGTGTTCGTGATACAGAGGTGAACTTTTTACAAAATAAAAAAGGTTTGACTGTATTGTTCAAAATAAGGTGAAGAAAGTTAACTTACGCCAGAGTCTGCCGGTATCCAGACATGGTGTCCTGGGCAGTGTATATTGGTCAGGCACTGAACAGGAAACGGGATACAATCTTGACCGCAGAAAGGCCGAATTTGAGCCGTTGTCGTCAAACTTCAGAAGAGGAAGGGGCGGCAATGGGTATCTGCTTATTGGATTCATATCTTGAAAAATAAAAGTGAACTTTTGATAATAATATTAATCAATGTAATGGTATATTTTGGTACACCACGTCCTATATTTGAGCCGCACTGTGAAATTCGGTTGAGGTAGTTACAGGTGATGTTTACGGCGGTCCATCAGCCCGGTTAAAGGGGCATTTGCTGGCATTTGCTGTATATATTATATATATATATATATATATATATATATATATATATATATATATATATATATATATATATATATATATCGATTTTTTTTCTAAAAAAATTATATTCCTACATGTTTTTGTGAAATTAAGGCCAGATCCAATGTGGTTTTAATATACAAATACATGTAGTAAGGTTGAGTTAATCAATTGCAATTGAAAAAATGCTAAACCTGGGTTTCTTAAGCAATTTTCACAAAATATATAGCAATTGAAGAATTTTGTTTCTGTGTATATCTCTTTTTTTTTTTGGTTATTGTATATCAATTACTTGAGCTTGGGTACTGAGTAAATTTGGTTACCTCGGGATCAGAATGCTAGACATACAATTTCATTTTTAAAATAATTTGTTTAACTCAATCAGTATTCATTAAATGTAACATATTTCAGTGATATATTTAAAAAGAAATACTTACTGGCATTTAAATTTATGTTTTTATTATTCATCTTATTATCATTTTTAATTTTAATTGATGCATTTTTTCATTTTTAAATATCATCATTTATTTTTGTTATTTTCTTAAAGTCAGAACGATGATGATGATGATGATGATGATTATTATTATTATTATTATTATCATCAACAAAATCATACATTTTAGAAAGCAAAATTGAATGCGATATATCATTGTTTTTATCATCATTTTCATCGCCTCAAAATGTACAGAAAAAAACTACTGGATCATAACATCATTTTTATCGGCTGTAATCACTGGGGCGTAAATTGAAATAAATTGATTTCGTAAACGGGTAAAGGTCTACAAAGTAACACGAATGATGAAAAAAAATATCATTTACATTTTAAGGAGTGTATTACCGCATTTTAATGCATGCCATATGTCATCCAATGCACGTGCATTAAAATGCATCTGAACGACCTGGCTAGCTGAGTATGGGAAAGTTTAGTGATGCGAAAATATTCGTTTTAATTACAAGACTGGAAATCTCGATAAAGTGCAGGTCCATGTAATAGTTGTATTTTCTAAATGTTATTCGTGCGTGACATTACTTTTTAGATATTAAACCAAAAGTACGGGGCATTCGAAAGAGCATTGATAATTGTTTTTACCCCCTAACAATTATTCCCGTAAAAATGGCGCAAAAAAAGTTTTTTGTTTTTTTTTTTGTTTTTTTTTTGCCTGCTACCAAGGAAATAAAAACCCACGAATTTGCCAACAATGTCGAGACGTTTCTTGATTTAAACATACATGTATTTTATTGTTACAAAACAAATGGATTGGGCACAAGTTAAAACAACTTATTTAAGTCCTTTCCATTACAACAAATATTCCATTACAACAAATATACATTTTTAACAAGTCACGTAACGATGATTTAAACAACAGGATTTATATTTGTTACAAAAGTTAAATAAGTAAAGAACAGAAAATAATTTACAAAAGAAAGAATGAATATGCGGAAATGGGAAAACTAGCTGAAATTAGAAATATCCTCAGACTTTTCATGTCCTACGACCCTGCCCATCAAACCTTTCCACAAAATCTCACTACGGCATTTACAATTGAAGATGGATATGCATGCACAATTTACAAACTACGTTTATTTGCATACTAAACTTCAATAATCACCAAGAAACATAAAGCGATATTCCTTAAGCATCCTTTCCAGTGTTATTGAATATCAATGTTTCGTACCAAATGAATTCCAATGGCATATGAAATAACAATACTGGAGTAAAATCGGGTGATTTTTATGTTTAAATAGCAAGCACTTTTTACAGAATGTAATTGAAGTTATTAAATTATTTCCCGCTAGAGCGCACCTGTACAGTATACAGGCGCGTGATTGACAGGCGTACAATTGATTTGAATCGACTTATCGTCGGAAATTCGAGGTATTCTCTTCTATTTTACATAAAAAAAGATCGAAATGTCTAAACATTTGAGGTTAAAAAAGTAAAATCCAAACTTTTTAATACAGCATATAGCAATGGTTTACTTATGATCCAAAAACGTATTTTATATATATATATATATATATATATATATATATATATATATATATATATATATATATATATATATATATATATATACACACATGTATATACATGTACAATGAATACACGCCTAAAGACCAACACGCTTAGGAGATCGTCTTACATTTCGGACCACAAGGTTTCATATCTAATAAGTACAGGCCATTACTTAAGAAACCACCTCACCAATCCGACCACCTTGAGTCAATCAGATAGCTGGTATTAATAGCGAGGTTCCACTTTACGAAGCTGGAGAAGTGGTTGACTGAAATAGTTTGCGATGATTAACTTTAACACAATTAATGTTCAGTTGTTACATCTGTCTGTTGCTGATAAATTTAGGATGAATAATAACTTAAAATTCTGGATTTGAGTGAATACGAAACATACTTTTATTGTTTATCATTCACATATAAATTTTTGCGTTATGATTTTCCTGTAAAAATGAATCAATTCGTACTCAATTTTTTAAACAGTTCTGAAGTTTTCTCATTTACAGCTGTATGTCATTATTATACAAACTCAGTTACAAAACAAATTTTGAGTATTTTTGCCACGAAATAATAAAAAGTTAGTGGAGCTTGAGTTCTTAGTAAATTTGGTGACATCGGGCCCATGGGCTTGTTTTTAAAAAAATCTTAAGTCTTAAATCCCAAGTCTTAGTCCTAATTGTCATGGGACTGACCAATCAGCGATGCGTTGTCATGGTAGTTAGGACTAAAAGATGGGATTTAGGACTTAGAACCTTTCGTAAAATGGACCCCAGAAGTATAGGAAATACATGTAAAGGAGTTTGAATCTTACCGAGAATATTGCAGTATGATGGGTATAGGAGATAATGGTGTATAACTGTTACATTGTATATCACATTCTCACTTTTTGATTTACCAGGGATTTTACAAAAAAGTTGGTAAACCCCCTGGTAAATGAAAAATGGAAACATGATAATATCATGTTTCCACTTTTTGGTAAAACCCCTGGTAAATCAAAAAGCATTTTAACTTGAGCAAAATATACAGATAAAATGCGTTTTGATTTACCAGGGGTTTTACCAAAAAGTGGAAACCAAAAACCCCTGGCAAATCAGAAAGTGGAAACATGATAATAGTTAAAAGCAAATACTGGATTATACGAGTTATAGCATCGTCGTAAAACCACGGTCCGGAATCGCTATGCTCTTTCCTACCCGTGGTCTCATCCGACCGAAATTTCTCGTACATATTTTTATTATTCATGAAGCCTCAGTTAATGCGAGTGAACGGTGCTCGCATTCGCCAACCAATCAGATGGAGGCATTTAAACAATTTCAGAATTGTAAATTATTAACCCGCATAATTCGGTCGTTATAGACCCTTTCACGATAACTGCGTTCCTACTAATTTCACCTGCGCACTTAACACTTCTGCGTGGTAACAAGAAGTTTCGTACCCAACAGAAATCATACCCAATGAAATTCAAATCGTACACAGGTAACAATTAGTATTTAATTGGGTACTAATTGTCATGGGAATGAAATGTTTAAGCACGACACTTCTTGATACCACGCGGAAGTGTTTGTGCGTAGGTGAAATTAGTAGGAACGCAGTTATCAATAGCATGATATTGTATGCCGATTAACCAGACGGTCAAAGGCTAAAATAAACTATTTTCTATGAAACCATGAACTATCGTGAAAGGGTCTATATTCCGTTCACTATGATCACTGGATTAATCTCGCAGGAGGGAGAGAATCGGAGACGGAGCGGGCTTGAATTATTCGAGTTAAACTGTATTGGATCAAAACTGGTACCCGGTTGTAGGTTGTAGTTCCGCTTCGCTTAAAAAACAACCGGTATGGCCCAATAGCCAATCTGATTCGGGCAGAAATCTGCTCGGGGCATTTTAACGAGATTTGACGTTCCTTTGTTTCATGGCAACGTCCACAACATCAAACGTCTACTCTGAGCCGGTTTGAAAAAGGGATACTTTTTCAATCTGTAGTAGGCATTGTTTATTTACGATTACAGCTTGAAGTGCTAATTTTATAGAATACTACACGTAGCATAAAATAAGCTTTCTTGGATTGAAGCATAAAATATAATACCTCTATGTTTACAGCTTGAAGTGCTATATTTTGTCTAGACGAAGTGTAGTACACGTAATTCGATTGGCCGATATAAATAAGTCTCTTGACCAATCAGGTTTAACAATAGATTGGATCATACCGACTGTCTATGAACGAAGTGTAGTAGACAGTCAGGGACCAGCTTTCTAATGTTGTGGAATACTACGCGTAATTTGATTGGCCGATATAAATAAGTCTCTTGACCAATCAGATTCAACGATAGATCGGCTCATACCGGCTGTCTATGAACGAAGTGTAGTAGTCAGTCGGGAACCAGCTTATATTGGATCAACCCACAACTTTCCAAATCCTTTCGACTTTAATCTATAAGCAATATATGTATATGAATTGTGTTTACAAATAAAGTTCACAAATAACCCACTATGCGATAATTTACGTTACCGATCACTACTGCCTATGATTGGATAAACTGGACAACACCTACTCTTCAGAAAGATTCATTAGCTACGAGCGATTCCGGAGCGTGGTTTTACGACGTTGGAGTTATAGGAAATTTATATAGAATGCTGTTCAATAGCACTCTGTCCATGTCGTCTTCAGATTTTGATGTTCTTATACAGTCCTTAGTAAAAGATAGTACCATTTTATTTCTTGGTTTGATTTTAACTGTATGCAAACGAACCCGGACAAATTTCAGGCCATTGCTGTCGGAAAAAAACCTCGTGACAAATACCCGATTGTTTAAAATTGTGTAATATTTAATTAATGATTTTTGCATACCATACCCCCTTGTCCCTGTTTACAGCAGTGATATATTTACGTGCAAGGTTAGCATGACATCTGGACATTATTACCCCATCTTTTACTATTATCTTTAGGGTGTCGTCTGTTAGCACTGCAGCTGCATTACTAAAAACAGTTCAAGAATGTCGTCCAGGTTGTTCAGTTATAACTGTTTTTACGTTGTCATTTCTTAAAATGCATATTTTATTTTGGTGCTTTTTCAGCTTTCAAAATTTTAATTTTTGTGTTGATATGTGCTGATTGTTTTTATATTTGTTATTTTATTTGCTTTTATGGTCCAGCTTAAGCATGATTCTGGTTAACAATGTCTGTATTTAGTACTAATTGCCATTTATTGCCTGATCTGCTTTTTAAAGTTCATGTGCGTTTATGTGATTTTTGCATTTTTTTTTATGGTGCTTAGCTACATGTGATGCCCCTGCATGCTGTGATATTCCCCGTGTATTTTAGATTGTGTGTGAGTACATGTTCATTGTCTCTTTAGAGCTTAAATTATTTGTTACTGAACATGCCGACTTTAAATAAAGATTTTATTATTATTATTAATAGAAAAATAAGAAATATTGTTCAATCACTGGAAATATGAAATCATTATTACTAAAAGAGGCATTAGCTGTCTTTACAAATAATGATAATAATAAAAAAAAAAATTAGAAAAAAAATTTACTTTTACTACTTGTACTTGATGTACAATAACACATAAGAGCTATATACACAGGCATAAAAACCTTTTATCCATATATATTTTGTAGGCCCAGTGTGGTATTCATTATATACAATTGGTAAGGTTGAATTTATCAAGAGCCGGCATGGCTCAGTCGGTAGCGCGCTCGACTCTGGATCGTGAGTTCGAGTACCGCCGGAGGCAGGTTGGTTTCCTGTCTTTCGGATGAGACAGTAAAAACTGGAGGTCCCGTGTCACAGCAGGTGTCGGCACGTCACAGAATTCTCACTGCTCAATGGCCGTAAGTGCCGAGCATAGGCCAAAATTTGAAGCCCTTCACCGGCATTTGGTGACGTCTCCATATGAGTGAAATATTCTTGAGTGGGACGTTAAATAACAATAAAACAAAACAAGTAAATGAATTTATCAATTGCAAGTGAAAAAGTGTCGAACCTGGGTTTCTCAAGCACTTTTCACAAAATATTAAGAATCTTTATGCCTGTGTATTAATCTCTTTTTTTTGTTATTGTATATTGATCTAAGTAGTAACAAAAAAAATAAAATAAAAAAAAACACAGCTAATGCCCCTTTAATAAAAAACATTTATTCTTAAAGTGTTAACATATTCTAGATACAAAAATTCTCCAAAACTGTACACGTGGATAAGATTAAAAAAAAAATAAAATGATTTTTTGTTTGTTATCAATACTATCTACTATATACACATCAGCAATAAAAACAAAATCGGGAAAAAGTAGATCTAGATATCGTAGCTTAATTCATCAACCACTGAAAAAACAATGGACTTCTATGTAAATAAATGATTTAGGCCAGTCCAAATGTGTCTTAAGGGATGTACGAGTTAAAAGGGTTGTGTCAGAACTGAACAACAGTAAAAAAAAAAAATAGATTTACATAAAATTGAAATGAAATAGATGCCCCTCCAAAACGAACTGCCGTAATAGGAACAAACGAAAACAAATTGAAATTAAATAAATAAAAGAAAATTACAAAGTAATAAACTTAACACAATCAAACAAATTATTTATAGATCATTTTTATTACAATTTACTTCGTTTTTTAAAAACTTTTTATTAAAATTACGAATTTTTCAAAATTATGGATTTTACAAATAGTGATAAGGTAAGCTAAATAGTGATACGAAACTATGCGAAGATTTTTTTGTAGAAGTTGTTTTATTCACAAAATATTATTAATTTTAAAGTACTATTTTTACAGAAAATATGACAAATTTATCAAAAGTATAATCGTATATCTTAATTTAAAAGAAATAGCAGCTTACCTTTCTCGATATGTAATAGATCTTATTCCCTTGTGAAACTATTGGCGAGATATTTATTCGATTATACACGTATAGGAATAATGTCAATTAAAAAAAAGCAACTTTTTTCCACAAAAAAAAAAAAAAAATATTTGGTTATCATTCGCACAATATTTTCTCATAATAACCAAAATCATTTAACTAATTGCGCTGTATTGACCCAATGTTTTGACGTAAACAAAATAAATATTTAAAATAAAATAAGCAATTTCCATAAATAAATAAACTCACCTGCGCCGATTTTAGTTTCGTGTAATTTTCTGTTAATCTACCTGAAAATTGAAATACCGTCGCGTGGAGATGGTGGATGATGGGATACTGTAATGACAAATTCGATAACTAATATTTAAGTTCGTTTGCATCTCGGTTTCATCACAAGAAACACCTGTTGCTATTCGGAACCAATCAAATTTCTAGATCGCTATCGTTTTCCGAAAGTCGGAATCGAGATCGCTAATCAAGTGAGGATGATCATTTATTCCTAGTTTTAATCTTTTCATTAATCTGACTTGTGGCCATGTTAGATAGGAAGCTAATATTATACTAACTGTAAAATCATATTTTGATGTATCTGTGATTATGAAATTATTGAATTTCGTGTGAAAACAATTCAACGTTTATTAAATATCTGTAAACGTATAAATGTACCCGGTTACTAGGAGTTCAAAAATAAATTTCTAGTTTGGCATTAATAAAGGCAGTCCTTCGTTGTATGTATATTATAAAACAAGCCAGATTTACGAGATCAAATATAAATATTCGGTGAAATTTTCAAAATTTTCACAATATTATCCAAACTTTATTAATTTTTTTTTTCGTTTTTCACCTCTTTTTTAATTTATGTCCCGGGGGCTTCTGTGATGGAGTGTTTGGACCATCGCGCTTTATATCATGAAGTCGCTCACTTTCTGTCAGCGCAGGTTCAAGTCCCGCTGTGACCCAAGCTGATTTTGTGAGAAAGTAAGCCAGATTACTCGCGGATTGGTGCCACTGCAGGTTGTTGTCTCTTCCCGGGTACTTTGTAACCAGGTTCTCTACTCAACCATTAAAAACTGACCAATATCACATGACTGAAAAATTGCTGATAGTGATGTAATACAGCATTCAATCAAACTAGAAATCTATTTCCAACCTACAGTGGAACCTCACAAATCAGACCACTTTGAGTCAGTCAGGTGGTCTTGATAGCAAGGTTCCACTGTAACACCACTAATCAGACCACTTTGAGTCAGTCAGTTAGGTGGCCTTAATAGCGAGGTTCCACTGTACGTGTTTTGTATATGTTGTTGCGAGCTGTAGTAGCAGGTTAGGACAAAAATGTGTTACCAAACTTTATTTTTACTTTAAAACTCAATTTTTTCAATCATTTCCCCAGAATTTGATTTATGTTGGATTTTCATAAAAAATTCACAAATAAATTCTTAATTCTTTATAATATCTGAATGTCGTTTTTTCATTTAATATTCATTACATTATGATAATCATTTCAAGTCAGCCTTAGATTTTAAGGACTGAATACCTTTATTCGATTATTTCAAATGGCGTGAATATGATATCGGAAGATTGAAATCATGTCAAGTTAAACCATTATGTTTCCAAAACTATGATCTATGAAGTAACCAAACTAGTCTAGGAAAATATTTTGAAGGAAAAAACTGCAGTGCTATAAGAGGTGAGAAAGTTTGCCAGTTTACTTGCGGAAAACCGGTGGTCTCTTCCCGGGTACATTGTAACCGGGTCTCTCCTCCACCATTAAAAACTGACCGACATCTGAAAAAATTGTTCAGTGTGGCGTAAAACACCATTCAAAAATTAAAAAAAATCTGAATTAAATAAGAGGCATATGCATAGGGAAAATCATATTTCTGATTGTTTGTAATATATTTGTTTTACATCCGTCCAAGAATTTTTCACTCATATGGAGATGTCACCAGTTTTAATTTAGGTGAAGTGCCACAAATTTTGGCTTGTACCGCGGCAGTGTTTGTTCTTTTTCGCATCAGGCTTACCATAACACTACACCTCGGTTTTGATTCTCGTCCGAAAAAAAATATTTTACACAGAGTTGTCGGTCCTTGCACTTCCGATCGGGAGTTGCAAGGATCGATAACTCTGTGTAAGAGATTGAACCCCCCTCCCCCCTACCCGTGACTTTCGCTTCGTATGCCGAGTACCTGGCGAAGGATGAGTCATTGCCATTTTTGCGGGGCGGAGTAACCTTTTGATTATCATACAGATGATTACTCACTTTTCAAAATGACAAGCTGCATATGAAGAGCAAAATAAGGTATCGGGTCTTTTTGCATATATTTTCAGTGCTGTACCCCCCCAAACAATCTCTATCGACATCTAAAAAGAAGTCCCAAAACATCAGGTCATGTAACCCACAGAATGTACACAAAAACCATATTACTATGGGTAAAGAAACTTCTCGCAAGAATTTAGTCCCTACATGTGGTCATGTAACCCACAGAATGTACACAAAAACCATATTAACTTCTCGCAAGAATTTAGTCCCTATATTTTATATCCATTTTTAAAAAGTATTTTTTCCTCGAATAGTATGTTTATCTGTGTCTGCACTAAACCATAAATATGCAAAAAAAAAAAAAAAAAAAAAAAAAAAGGACCGATACCTTACACAGAGCAAAATCTATAATAGATTTATATACATGCATTTAGCCAGAAACTAGCTAAAGGCGAAACGTCGGCAGAGATTGATCGGGAGTGCAAGGACCGATAACTCGGTATAAGAGATTGGAAAATCAGATACTTGTATGTACAGCAATGAAAGTAAAATTGAAGAAGTACAAATCAATAATCAAAAACTCAAGTCCATTATAACACGACGAATTAGATGTGCAAATGGTCTCAATATGAAGAACGAATCCCAAACGGGATAAGACCAGGTGTCCGGAAGGAGTCAGCATCTTCTGCTGGCATGGCACACCCGTCGCAAATATTCCATAGAAACTTTTCTAGTTCGATGAACGGGTCAAATTCAGTAAAAAGGTCAAGTTTGGTGATGAGGTCAAGTTCGGTGAAAAGAATGATTGGTGAAACGGAGTCACTGTCTGTGGCCGTGATCCAGAATACTATCTAATATCTCTGAGAGGGGGGACTTCATAATGTTTAACAAGATCCCCGTATCGACCATAAAACTTCTTAAACGACGACTCCAAGCGTTCAACAACGTAACCTTGTGTAAGTAGTTTATTGGCTAGTCGTTTAGCTCTCAGAATAAAACATTCATAACAAGAGCATGCCTGGCATAACGTATAAGTTGTGAAATGAAAACGCCATAGGCGGAAGAAGATGGAATATTACTACTTAGAAACGGGAAGTTTGTGATATGGAAATTAAAATCGTCTCGTTTGTCATAGAGGGATGTGTGAAGTTGACTGTCTTTTCCAATCGACAGGAGTAAATCTAGGTAAGAAGCAGATGTGTTTCTCTCTGTCGTCTCATTGATCTCTAGCTCAACAGGATACATCTGGCCGAGGTAATTCTGAAATTCTGAATTATTTATGGACAGCACATCGTCGATATACCTGTAAGTAAAATTGAACCGAGATGCTAACTGTTTGTTTCCTTTAGAGAGCAGAGACTGTATAAATTCCGCTTCATATGAATACAAAAATATGTCAGCCAAGAGGGGTGCACAATTGTTACCCATTGGAATGTTGACAATCTGTTGGAAAACTTTTCCCGCAAAAACCACGAAGATGTTGTCTACTAGAAACCCCAGCATCTTGATAACATCGTCTTCAGTGTACTTGTTATTGGAATCAGAGTGTTCCTTGACAAAATAAGGTTCTTCATGACCTAAAACCAAATATTTATATCTGCGATTTCCATTTTTGTATACAAAAGAGTTTTGTATAATAGATGTTAATCTATTTTTGAGTTTTTGATGAGGGATTGTTGTGTAAAGGGTCGAAAAATCAAAAGACTTGATGCTTGTAATATGTTTGAAATTTGGAGATTTTAAATGTTCCAACAATTCCTTTGAATTCTTTAGGATCCACATCTGATTGACTCCGCTTCTTGAGTAGGCCGGTATAAAGTACTTCTGAAGACCTTGTTTAATATGTGTTAGAAGTTTGGTAAGCAAAATAGATAAAACAGAAGTAAAAAAAAATCTGTTCCACTCCGGATCCGTTTTCCCAGCTTTCATCCACTTAAATGATGTTGTCACGCAAACGTAATAAATTGCCATAAATTCAGGTGAATAATCGGTGTATGCAACACACGGGTCGCCCGAATTATAATTCAGAGTGATGCATTGAAGTAAAAACGGGTGCATCTATCTAATAGTATCTATGTCAAGTTGATGCCTTTATTACACCGGGACAAACGGCTGTTGCAAACTCGTGACATTAAGTGGTAATGGATCGGGTTTGAATGTCAGAAAATCCCGTCAAAGTTGCAAATTGATAGGCTCATTAAAACAAATAATATATTTTGTGTGCGTTGTTAATTTCACTTTTGTATTAACCGTTTTTTATGGATTGTTATGTAATAACAACCTATTATGGGTTTACTTCGACTTTTCATCGAGGGCTATCCTGTTAGAAGTGAAGAGGTCATGGAGGTTGCATTCGCACATCCTGTAAAATATAGTCCAACTCAAGAATTCAACTTTTACAGAAAAGTAAAATGTTTTGGTGTAAATGAAATTAAATCTAATTTGAATAATCATTAAACGAAATATCACATAATTCTACTTACTTCTGCCTTTCGAAATTATACAATACGTTTTGTAGCTAGTTTCAACACAACGTCATCGATCTATTTATAAATATGGAATCCCACTATATAAGATTCTAGTGACCTTGAGAAACTGCAGTATTACTCCGCCATTCACATTGATATCGACAGCTACAAGCATACAGCGATGTAATTAGAAATAATTACATATCGCTGATACCAACATTTCTATTAAACTCTCAAGAATATGTATTTTGTTTTCTAGTCCACGGAAAAACGAAAACAAAAAAAGCAGAATAGAGGGATAGCATCGAGTAGGAGGTGCTTGTTATATAATATAAAAAACTTAGATAGCATCGAGTAGGAGGTGCTTGTTATGTAATATAAAAAAACTTAGATAGCATCGAGTAGGAGGTGCTTGTTATGTAATATAAAAAAATCATATACCAAAGTATATATCATTTGGATGTCCAGGATATAGGTAAAACTCTGGTAAAATGGACAAACACGGACCTATTGAAATCAAGAGGTGGGATCAGATGCCACGGAGAAGTAAGCATCCCCTGTCGACCGGTCACACCCGCCGTGAGTCCACAGTCAAATCAAAATGAAATACGTGAGGAACGAATCCTCGTCATAATTGGCAGAGACGTCTCAACAACCGCCATCGAACAGGTAACTCAACATTTCACTTAGTGAAACAGAGTAATCGCAAACAAGACTATTATACCGACCGTAAAATTTGCGGAACGTTGAAATCAAACGCGGTTTTCGATATCCCTGTGCCAATAATTTGTCGGTGAGTAGTTTACCTCTGTATATGAAATGTTCATATGTTGAACACGCCCTGGTATATCGGATCATTTGTGAAATATAAACTCCATATACGGGTGATTGTGGGATATTACTACTTTTAAAAATGTGGAAAATTTACGATGGTAAAGCCGAATTCGTCGCGTTTGTCGTATAGCTTAGTCGATAATTCCCCGTCTGTGTCTATAGTAAGTTAAATGTCTAGGTATGAATTAACGTGTTTGCTTGATTCTGTTGTATCTTTAATTTCTAGTTCGCTGGGATATATCGCATTGACATATGTATGATTTTCTTTATTAATTGAGCAAACGTCGTCGATATATCTAAATGTCAAATTAAAGGACACCGCTAACTTTTTCTTCTTTTGATTCAGCAATTTCTGAATGAAGTCTGTTTCGTATGAACAAAAAGGAACAGGTCAGCTAATAAAATGGCGCGTGAAAACCATAGTATGTAATGAATAAGTTCCTATCCATTTTGAAAACTATCAAATTAACGTGTTCATCAACTAATCGCTATACATAACCTGCCCTAATGAGATTCCCCGTGCATATTTCCTTTATTTATACACCCTGTATGGTGACCACATGCTCAGTCGACGGTCATTTGTAAGTTGCATACTGTGTGTATTGATATCGCAAAGGCAGGTAACTCAAACATTGAACGCTACAATTTTCCGCGGAAGTTGTGGAAAATCGCCATGTCGGAGGTTTACACAGCAATTATCACAACATTTTAAGTTAATCACAATTAGATTGGGGTGTATAAACTTAAACTTTCTGTGTAATCGGTCTGTTCATGTTTTTTTTTCTACTGCATGTACTAAGATTGATATATAATAACAAAAAAAAAAGAGAAATGCAAAGGAATGAAAATTCTTATGTGAAAATTGCTTGAGAAACCCAATTTTGGTACTTTTTCACCTGCAATCGATTAATTAAACCTTACTATTTGTATATGAATACCACACTGGACTTAACCTTATTTTCACAAAATATAGAGGAATACAAGATTTATTTATGTCTTTGTATAGTTTTTATTTTTATTGTACATCAATTTCAAGTAATAAAAGTAGAAAATATCGAAATAATGTTTTGGGGTGGTAAACACAGCTAATGGCCCTTTAAATAAGTGACTATAGCTCCTATTGCTTAACGAAATTTTCAAGAAACTGCAGAATATTAAAAGCGCGTTAGTTGTGTTTTACAATATATATACATGTATATATATATATATATAATTTACTACTTAGATAGATGAACAATAAGAAATACGCGATATACACATGCATAAAAATTCTTAAAATCCCATATATTTTGTGTAAGTTGCTTGAAAAACCCATTTTGCAAACGAATAATTGCCAAACTTGGTTTCTCAAGCAATTTTCATAATTAATAGAGGAATTTAAGAATTTTATTTCTGTTTATCTCTCTCTTTTGTTATTGTACATCAGTCTAAGAAGTAACAAAAAATTTAAAAAACCCAAACAAACAAAAAACAAAACTAATGCCCCTTTAACGATCGTAAATGCGAGGTGGTCTTTAGGCGAGGTTCAACTGTACATAAAATGCACTGCACACATCATTGTCAAATAGAGTATATCTGGGTAATGGGATAATAATACATCATAACAGAAAGTCGCTAAATGGCATAAGAACATCATCACTAACTGAATTCATTGTATATTTTCAATTTAACATTTTTTCAGTTATAGGCCTATAGCAGCGTAGTAAACAATGGTGGATAAGGGCGCCGGATACCCAAATGTACCCTGGAATAGATCACCGTACCTGTCTCCCGCAAGTAAACGTTCTTAGAAAATCAGCTGAGGCTCCAACGTCGTAAAACCACGGTCCGTGCTAAACAATTTCTGAATTGTATTGAACCAAGAGACTATGCGATAACTTCCTTTGCCGATCAAAAATACTGTGATTGGATAATTTGGACAACACCTTAAAAATATTCATCAGCTACGGGAGATTTAGCGGATCGCATGAGACCACGAGTAGGAAAAAGCATAGCGATTCCGTACCGTGGTTTTACGACGACGCTGAGGCTCCAGCTGGTCTCGAACTCGCGCTAATCAGAGGTGAAAGACTTCATAGGTTTATAGCGCGATGCTCTAATCACTTAGCCACGGTGGCACCACAAGTGGTACACATGTAATATATATATCATTTACACATTACAAAGATAAATGCATCGGTGATAGGTTTGACGAGAAAAATAAGTTATCGAACCTTTTCATAATTGTCTTGATGTAGCCCTTGAATTCCAGTGGATATCGCCATCACATGGGATCCCTTATGCATTTATAATTTTTCTTCATAATAAATAATCTACACGAAATCAGTATTGTATCAATTTTTCCTGGACAAACCAAATATAAATCGAAATGTTTTTCTGGTCGCATATAATAAAAATCATAAAGTTCAATCATCTATTTTGTTAAAAAGAGCAAGATATTTAGACCTATTATGTTTTAGAAAAACAAGACATTGAAACGACGTTTTACTAATCTTTAACGAGATTTGTTTGTTTGTCGTTTTACATCCCGTCAAGAATTTTTCACTTATATTGAGATGCCACCAGCTTTAGGTAAACTACCAAAAAATTGACCCGTGCTATGGACTCACGCCAATGCAGCGAGGGTTCTTTTACGTTTCACGTGACCTCGGTTTTAAGTCTCATCCGAAAGACCCGTGACTTCCACTCCGTATGCCGAGCGTTTGGCGAAGAAACAGTCACACCATTAAAAAAAAGTCTTTGGAATTACCATGTACCGAGAATAGAACCCGGTACTTCCGCTTAGGAATCGCCGAACACTCCGCTAGGCGTCTACCGAGACTTAAAACCGAAGTCTCGTGTCACGTAAAAGAATCCATGGCGTCAATCTTTGGAGTATTTGATTTTGCAGTGTTATACGTCACACTCAGCAATTTTTCAGTTACATAGTGGCGGCAAGTATTCACGACTTTCGTAAATGCGAGCACCTGGTCAGTCGTTTACATAGGTAAACTTGTGTGGCACTTTATTTAAAGCTGGTGCCATCTAAATTTAAGTGAAAAATTCTTGGCAGGATGCCAAACAACAATTCAAAAACGCGACCAGAATTTTTTCTTTATAGTTCCTATATATTTAACATTGAAATTTGTGCATTTTTAGTTTGGAAATTCAATAATGGCGACATTGCGACATATCCGATATACATAACTTGATTTTTATGCTCCCGGCCAGAAAGGTCCGTCCCGCTTACATATAAAGTGCAATATTTCAAGTTTGTTTGTGATACAGTAACCAAACTTAGACTGCATGTTCATCTAAGGGTTGCTCACACTTCACCGATATCACATGCCCCTGGGGGTAGGGTGGGGTT
This sequence comes from Atrina japonica, assembly GCA_030159075.1. Lineage (NCBI taxonomy): Eukaryota > Metazoa > Mollusca > Bivalvia > Pterioida > Pinnidae > Atrina > Atrina japonica. The sequence goes on along the minus strand of BROG01000778.1, from coordinate 117,122 downwards.
AAAATGTAGGACATTGCAATATTTAAAGTATAGGCTACATATTATTTGCCACCATAGAAATTCGTTGGGACCGGGGGCATTTGTGTTTCACAAACACATGTTTTCCCTCTATTTTAGCGTCTGCGTGTATATTCCACGTGGACCGAGGTATTGGTTTATTAATATTGTGTGAAACAATGATTAATTATTTTGAATATTTGTGTGTGTATGAAAACTGAGCCATAATTTTTTTTACTTAAAGAATCACAAGACAATTGCGTTCCCATATATCCCAAATGCCGATGCAGAAGCATTCAAGTGGCACCTTCTTGTAAACGATCAGCTGTAATTATAAATCTGTCGATAAAATTAGTAACACGCCAACTTTTTGTTTTTCATGGAACCGTGAAGAAAAAAGAACATAAAATAAATGCAAATGAAAAAGTACATCTCTGGTTTAATTTCGTATTAGAAATATATCGATCGCTACATGCAGCGATGCCGCTACTTTCGGTAAAATCGATACCTTTAATGGGACAGAAAATGCCCATTCCGAAAATTCTGGGAAAGGTGACACTCGATCAAGAATTCTTAAGAAATCGAGAGGTTTGGTATTCGCCTCAGATTTCCTTTCTCACGGCAAAATATTTTGTTTGTTCGCTAGTAATTGGTCGTGCTGGAATGCATTTCACATTAGAGATTTTTTGATAAACTATCAATATGCATGAAACAAAACCTACGTTTGAGAAACAATGCATACATCCGGTGTTAACTTTCCATTTACTCATATTATTTTAAGTAATTAAAGATTATTTATTTTGGCGCATTAAAGTTGAATATATTTTTTTAAAAGGGAAATTAATAACCGAGTAAAGTTCTGTGAAGGATCAAGAAGTTATTTCCGGATAAACTTATGTTTCATTATCATTTTTTCATGGGGGGGCACTTCCAGCTGGACTAAAACCGCACTGAGAGGTGGGGGACTTCGTGAATGGTTTAAAGCGGGTGGGGTGGGGCGGCGGTAGTGATTTAAGGACTTTAATATTACTACATGGATTGAAAATAATTTGAAAATTTAAAATTTTTATATTTCTAAGAGAAAAAAACGATGGTGAGTTTAATAATTTTTATAAGAAACCCACAATATGCATCAGATGCAAAATCGATTGTCATCAGGTTTATCTTAATTAGGGGTGCGAGTTTTAATCAATGCAAATTTTCATAAATTGAAACATTTTTCCCCCCGCAGACAATATCAAAAGCACCCTTAACTGTTACTGACTGGAGAGAACAGGACATACATTTGTATATAAATTTCATCAAACGTTTTAAGTATATTAATTTTCGCACAAATGTGTATCTTATTTACCCCACCCTGTAAAAAATATTTCATTCTTTTAAATCTGAAATACGATTTTAACATTTTCATTTCTTGATTATTAATTCCTATTTTCATGTTTCATCTATTTCTTTCTATACAATAGAAGGAGTCCACCTAACTCTCAACATTTTTGAAACTTTTTATAATTATTTATGTCCTTGCAAATTGTTACCGGCGCTCTTTCTAAAACTCTTAGCAAGAAGGCTTAAATTATTTCACCATAAATGTTTGTTTCTCTGGGTGTTGTTTTATGCCATGCTCAATAATTTTAATTTTTCGGTTATATGGTGGAGATGAGATTATCGGGGAGACAGACCCCGCTCGCCTTCTGCAAGTAAACTAACAAACTTTCTCACAAAATCAACTTAGCTTCCAGCGGGGCTATTTTACCCACGCTGATCAGAGGTGTGGGACTTCATGGTTCAGTAGAGCGCTATGCATTGACCACTCGGCCACTGAAAACTCTGGACCCGAAGTCATCAAATTTGCTGGGTTCTCAAGCTCAACGGTCTTTTTTACCGTTTATAGTAAAAACATACAATTATAAATTATGATAAAAATCATTGCTTATTTGAAGAAAACAATATAAAAAAATGTTTGAGTAGGTACTCCAATTTTGAATGTATTCAACATATTTATTCATTTTTAGGGGAAACCCATGTGTGATGCAAAAATTACATGATGAAAAATAATGTTTCCCAATCACTCAAACCCAGGCCTATATACTCAAATAATGAAATAAAAGTTCAGCTTGAATATCGAGTAAATAATTGGTGACTTTGGTATGTAGGAAGATTTTAGAAAGCAGCAAATGCCCTTTAACACATGACAGTATGTAGGCTATGTACTGTTGCATTTTTCATTTATTAGTTTGCCTATTAAAAGATTTACTTTTGATAAATAAATATATATCACAGTGATCCTCCATGATCTATTTATATAAGCTTGACTGCACACCATCCTTCAGTTATTTCCGCCATCCTCGAATCCCCCCATAAAATTGATTTTCAACATTTTGTATTCTTAAAAGTCACATTCCATTGCTTAGTAACTGCAGAAAATGGTGTTACTGTTTTAGTTTATTGTATATAAAAATTTCAATTTTTTGTTTCATGAGCCATTAATCAGTGTGAAGACACTGTAATATATATGTATAATGATTTAAATCAAAGGATGCTATTTTATTCTAAACTACCAAAATACAAATCCTAGGTTGTTTCGTTTAAAATTTTGTAAAAATGATACAACAGTGAAACAGCGACAATTTTAGAAGAAAAATATGTAATGGATAGTACATTTTGTACTTCGTTTAAACTACAGTGTACATGTTTTGACTTAAATTGTGTGTATGTTTTGAGTTAAATTTTGTGCCACGAGTTGGAAAGTTTTTCTGGGCTACGGGTTTACAAAGAATCGAGGATTCAATAGATAAAAATCAACAATTAAATTTGATTCTAACTTAACTCATTCACCCCTGAAGACACATTTTGACTGGTCTAAGTCATTGATTTATAGAAGTGTCCATTGTTTTTCAGGGGTTGATGAGTTAACAAAGAATGACCGAATCCACTGAATAAGACATCACTGATCCTCCAAGAGAGAACCTCACACACCCCGATGACCCCCCCCTTGAGGGCTTAGTCAGCCATCATGAAGATTTTATAGTCGTGTAACCCTGGCAGTTATTGCTGAATGGGAGCTACGATGTTTGTTTGTTGTTTTACATCCCGTTCAGAATGTTTCAATTATATGGAGATATCGATGTAACCGGCTTTTGGCAAAGTGTCACAAGTTTTGACCTGTGCTATGGACTGACACCAATGCATTGAGGGTTCTTTTATTTGCCTGTGTAACTTGAAAAATTGACCCGCCGTAGAAATGCTACCCGGGGTCACTTTTCCAGGATAGAAATCTTACCCGGGTAGCTGTAGAAAAATTACCCACTTCAACATTTGTTACTCGTCTGGTGAAAAAGTGACCCCAGTAAAAAAGTTATCTCCCCTATATTTTAAGGGAAAAAAACATCAACACGGATAGGCTATCGTGCATATACTAAGCCTGGTCCGCGATTGGTCTCCCCCAAAGGTAAAAAAGGACCGAAACTTTGGTACACATTTAAAGAACCAGTGATCAGATGTCTTTCAAATTTTATATGCATTGTTTAGTCAATATCTACGATGTTTACAAATGATTTTCTCTGTCTAGCGTCCGCAGAGGGATAGGTTTTAGCTAAAAACCGATCTCTACTCGGTCAAGTATAGGATCTAACGCAATCTGCTATGTGGATGACATCGCAGATGTTTTATTTTCGACCAATGAAAACGCGACTTACACAATTTTGTAAAAAAAATTTTTTAGACCCTTATATCTCGAAAAGTTTTAACTTTTTAGGAACGTGTTTTGTATCTATCAAAATAACTGTCTTTTGAAAATACTTGGTCAAAATATTATGTACGATGAACGAAAAAGAACCGAGTTTTTATAAAGGGCCAAAACTCGTTCATGAGCCCTGGACCCGTCATTGACCTCTGAAATGTCATGAAACTCTCAGAACACGTTTGAAGCTTAATGAGACACATATTTGTGAAAATGGTACAAAAATGATGGAAAACGAGCCCAAAACTGAATAGACCAAAAAATGGTCCAAAAAGTCGAGTGACACATGTTTTCAACTTAAAATGTGCTCAGAATTCTAAATCTGAATCAGAATCGTTTCAGAAATAATTTTTGGGGGTCAATTTTGACCATTTTGGCCCTTTATATCTCAGAACAAAGCTCCTAAACGTTTCATATTTTCAACTTCTTCTCTGAAACCACTGAAGGGATTTTGACGAAACTTGGCAAGTGCTCAAGGTCCTTTACCAAATTTGTAGTTTTCAGCCAGATTGGCCCAATTATGGATTCAGGGCGGGGCAGAATAGGTCCCAAAAGGTACCTCTCTTTAAAAATCTTCTCCAGAACCACTGCATGAATTGAAAAATGGATTGTTTCCGAGTGATCTACATGGATGTATGATTCAAGTTTATATTTTTCAGAGAAATGTAATATTAATTTTTGATGCATTTTTGAGGTCTTTTCAGACTCTGTCATTTTCATTCATTTTTGCATGATTTCCTGAATTATCTCCCCTTGCATCCACTTTGATGCATTCATTTAATGTGGTTTACTTGTAATTATGTGAATAAATGATTTTGTGCTAGAAATTTGCCGAGATTTAATTTCTACAATTTTTATCTGAATTTCCTAAAACAGCAATATTTATGTTTCTTAGCCAGATCAGCCTACATGTTCTTCTTTCCACATTTGTACATGGTTCTCAGGTGAGCGATTGAGGCCCTTTTGTATTTTTCCTGCCATTTTGTGTTTTTTTCCCTGGTAGAAAGAAAGGTTTTTGGTTTGAGGGTGGACGCTTAACATAAAAATATTGGAAAGGCCCAAATCCCTGTCAACTTTCTAACGTAAGACAGAGGAAATCTTATAACTACTTTAATTGCCCCAAATGAGATTCAAATTTCCTTGTGGTATTTGTCAAAAACTTTCATCATTCATATAACCTCCATTGTGCTCTTTCTTAAATTTGTAGAAAATTGACCCAGAACCAGGGTTATTTTTCTACAGGTTATGGGTAAATTTTCTACAAGTGTCCGGGTATGATTTCTATGTAGAATAATGACCCCGGGTAGTTACTCTGTGCGCGTCACTTTTCTACATTACACCTGCCGTGACACAGGACCTCGGTTTTAAGTCTCATCTGAAAGACTCGTCACTTTCAATTCGTATATGACAGGTGCTTGTTGAAAGAAGTCACTTTACCATTTTTAGTCTTTAATTGGTATGACCCGGTACCATGAATCAAACCCAGGACCTTCCGCTTGCGAGTCGAACGCTCTACAACTATTGTCCGATTCACATAAGATGGTGGTGGGGGGTTAGTAACTTTTTGATTCATTGTATGGATCATTCTATTGACATGGTCAAGAAAGGGTTCACAAGACTCCAGCCCGCCAAGTTATATGGATTTTACAATGGACCACTGCAAGTGGTGTGGCCACAATAGAATTCATCCTAATTATCACCGATATAAAACAACATTCCAAATTCAATTAAAAATTGAGGTGAAATGCCACAAATCTTGCTTGTATTATGGACTGATGTCAATGCAGTGAGGGTTCTTTTGTGTGTCATGGGGCCTTGGTTTTGAATCATCAGAAATAACCGTGACTTGCACTCAGTATGCCGAGTGTTTGGCAAAGGAATAGTCACCATCATTTAAAAAAAACCAAAAACCTGATATAATCTAGTTCCGGGAATCTAACTGGAACCTTTGGGTTGCGAGCATTCAACGCTCTTGTACTAGCATTGATGCAATTCCAAAATGATGAGAAAGGTAAGTAGTGACCCATTTGTAGTGGTTTTAATCAAACTTTAACATTGCAGCAAAATATTAAAAAAGACGGAATTTCTCCAAATCAAGGAAAATCTCATCCCTGCACTAGACCATCATCGCAAGCAGTTTACAAACTCGAGGGTGGAAGGTACTTATACTATACTGAATCAACGAATAGTATTAGGTTTAGCTATAGTACGTAGCAAATGAAAATAGCAGTAAACTCATTCACCCCTAAAGACACATTGTATTTGATTTACAGAAAAGTCCATTGTTTTTCAAGTGTTGATGGGTTAATGGTATCAGTTGCTACATCATTTATTCAAGTTGTCACTTTTAACAACAGTAATCAAAATTAACCACAGAGCCTGAATAACTCACCTGGACATTTTCGCAAAATCATAGTACCGGTAATTATACTGCAAAAGAAGATTGTTTTACTTTTTTCAGTCTCTTTGAGATAAAAAGCCCAAAACAAGAAAAATGCACATAAAAGGGGAAATAACTCCCAGAAGTGTTGACATTACAATTTCAACCATGTTGACAGAGATATATAATAGATAATGCACGTGTTACAAGTTTCTGATGTTGACTTTTTGTAGATATTAATTTGTGTGCTGAAAAATTTTGCTACAACATCCATTATTCTTTTCTGGATAATGGGCGGCAGGCAAAACAGCCATAAACGTCATGTTTGTGGCTGTCATCTAGTAATGTGAAAAATATACTTAACCAGTAGCAAAAACTCCCAAAAGTGTGGACCTGACAATTTTCTGTCTGTTGACCTTTTGTATAGATCGTTAGGTTCCAAATATTTTGCTGCCTAATCTTTCTATCTATCTGAAACGTTGTACAATAATGTCCAGAACATATACTAGAGGCTCCTTTTGTGAGCCTGTAAACGCTCACCTATATATAGCTTTAATTACCAATAATTTACAAATGGTAGACATGTTCGTTGGTAGCAATATAACTCATTCACCCCTAGAGACACATTTGGACTGCTCTAAGTCATTGGTTTACAGCAGAGTCCATTGTTTTTCACCCTGGGGTTGATGAATTAAACAGTATCAGATACAGTTTTAATCTATATTTATTTTACAAAGATTAAAGCAGCATTACCTGGTTTTTTTTTCAAATTCTTTTTTTTTTTTTCACTACTTAAGATTGATTTACAGTAACAAAAAAAAAAATAAATAAATAAAAAGACAGGCATACCTATATATTTTGTGAAAATTGCTTCAGAAACCCAGGTTTGACATTTCACTTACAATTGATTAACTACACCTTACTATTTGTATATTCATACCACATTGGACCTGACCTTATTTTCACAAAATATATTGGAATGTAAGATTTTTTATGCCTGTGTATACTTCAAGTACAAGTAGTAAAAGTAGAAAAAAATCAAAATAATTTTTTGGGGTAAACACAGCTACTCGCCCTTAACAAACAATCAAGTGTTTGTGTGTGCGTGTGTCTTAAGTTGGCTCTGATGTTGGTGTAAGGGGTCCTTGCTGTGGGAGGAGACAGGAGTATCCCGAGAAAAAAACCAGGTGTCCAACTTGGTGACCATATCATCTCACATATTGCTTCCCTCAGTCCCTAAGGACACTGATAGTTGAAAAAATGACCCCTTTTTAAAATACAAGTCTTAAAAATTTCAGCAAAATTCTCTCACGAAAGCATTTCTTGACTTAATTACAGGTAAAACAAAGAATGAAAACATCACAGTGGATTAAAGGGAGATTATCATAGAAATCACTAATCAGACCACTTTGAGTCAGTTAAAAAAGTCGTCTTAATAATGAGGTTTCACTGTAACACCTCACTAATCAGACCACTCTGAGCCTGTCAGAAAGGTGGTCTTAATAGCGAGTTCCACTGTAACACCTCACTAATCAGACCACTTTGAGTCAGTCAGAAAGGTGGTCTTAATAGCTAGGTTCCACTGTAACACCTCACTAATCAGACCACTTTGAGTCAGTCAGTTAGGTGGTCTTAATAGCTAGGTTCCACTGTAACACCTCACTAATCAGACCACTTTGAGTCAGTCAGTTAGGTGGTCTTAATAGAGAGGTTCCACTGTAACACCTCACTAATCAGACCACTTTGAGTCAGTCAGAAAGGTGGTCTTAATAGTGAGGTTCCACTGTAACACCTCACTAATCAGACCACTTTGAGTCAGTCAGAAAGGTGGTCTTAATAGTGAGGTTCCACTGTAACACCTCACTAATCAGACCACTCTGAGTCAGTCAGGAAGGTGGTCTTTACAGTGAAGTACCACTGTAACACCTCACTAATCAGACCACTTTGAGTCAGTCAGAAAGGTGGTCTTTATAGTGAGGTTCCACTGTAACACCTCACTAATCAGACCACTTTGAGTCAGCCAGTAAGGTGGTCTTTATAGTGAGGTTCCACTGTAACACCTCACTAATCAGACCACTTTGAGTCAGTCAGAAAGGTGGTCTTAACAGAGAGGTTCCACTATACATCATACAAAATAAAAGATTTAACTCTGAATTAGACTTAAAAAAAGATGGACTGTTAAGATGATTCCTTCAAGTTTCAAACTGGGGATTTTATTTTCAACGATACAGTATTACAGTTATAACATATGTAGGATAACGATCCTCAATCTAAATTTTTTTTGCTTTTATCCCAACCCCGCAGGAAAGGGAGAATCCCTTTTTTTAAAGTCTTAGGTATGACCCATGAATAACTCCTGCCTTGAAGTTGAATAATCTACCACTCTGGAGCATCGCCACAGACAAACTGGGAATGAGTTCAAATGCTCTTATACGGCTGAACCCAGGAAAAGATCACCAGCCTAGCTTCCACATGTAAGCTGGCATTTTTCGTGTAACTAGGTTCTAAGTTTTAGAAGGGTTCAATTTCGTGCCGATGATAAACAAGATACTACACCATTTTAAAAAGCATGCTGCTCTACCCACATGGCCAGGGAGGTGCCAAAAAACTAGCTAAAAACAAGATCGCACACAGTAATGAAAATATATCATTTAATTTACCCTGCTTACACCAAAAACTACATTGATATGTTAGGCACACACCTACACCTAATATTAGAAGTTCAGCCTCTTTGTCAAGAATCTGAAATGAGTTCAAGGCTGTCTGCAAGGTTTAGACAATCCTCATGGTGGCTCACAAATGCTGAATCTACGGAGGTACTGGACATGCTGAAGGGCACCGCATCCACTTCCCTATCCAATTGGTCAATCTGTAAAATTGAATATTTTCCGGTAAGACTGGTTTTTGTCCTTTATATATGTCGCCGCTAAGACAGGTGTATATTGGAACCACCCTCTCTATCCATCTGTTTGTTCATTTGTATGTTAACATTTAGCATGTCCAGAGCTTTTTAAGCAAAGTACTGAACAGATTTTATTGAAACTTTCACTCTAATGACCAATGGCTAAAATAGGAGACCACCTCACTTAGCAGACCACCCTAAGTGAGACCACCTCACACACAAGACTGTAAATTGTCAGTCTCTAGAAGATCACTTGATAAATATTTCCAAAATTCAGACCCTCACTTAATAGACGATCCTGCTCATCAGAACACATTGAGTGAGTCAGGTGGTCTTTTTAGCATGGTTCCACTGTATTTCATAATTTCACAGATTTCTAATTTATGTCCCATAGTAAGATGACATTTGCCTATGTGACAGCTACAACAAGTGCCCTTGTCACTGCCATTGGTTTGAAGTCTTACCTTGCCAAGGTAACATGCATATGACTGAATTCTGATTCATTCTCGTTGTATGTTGTTGTTATTTAGTTGGGATCAAAATCAAGATGGCTGATAACCATATACAGTAGAACTTCGATGAGTCGATCTTCAAAGAGTCCAATTTCTCGATGTTTCGAACAATTGACAAAGTCCCCAATAATTTTGTGATGTTATTTAATTCTACTTATAAACATTTTACAATTTGAACTTTTATGAGTTGAATTTCTCTGTTTCGAATAAATTTTGGGGTTGATTTCTATAAAGACAATGAAAATTCCTACAAAAAATTCAGTCAAAATTTACATGTGTACGAAATTGCTTCATGGTAATTCATCTCCTTTTCATAAACACTCAATTTCATGAAAGCTACATTAATTTTAGCACTCATTATTAATTATAATGACTGTATGTCATAAAATGGTTTCAAAACCTCTGACTCAAAACGTGATTCTCTGTTACCATCTGTGAGTTGAAGTCCTGATGTTTCAAGCATTTCTAGGTGGTCCCTTGAACTTTGACTCATAGAAGTTTTACTGTATAATTATGTAAGTCCAGACTCTGACTTAAGAAACCATCTGGCTACAAAATGGACAATTTTGGATGGGTCATTTAGGTGGTCTGAATTGTAAGGTACAACTGTATATGTGTATTTTTATGTGCATGCCACATCAGTACTTACATCTTCATACACGTGCAATTGTAGAGACGGATTCTGACCCGACGCCATCTTATACACCAGACCAACAGAATCATCGTTGCTCTGCTTCATCATTGGCCTAAAGTAGACTAGGTGTCTGACACCTTCTCCACATCTAATTTGGACAATAAAAACAGAATAAGAAAGAATTAGTACTTTTGTAATGACAGGAGTACCATATAATACAAGAGGCTCTCAAGAGCCTGTATCGCTCACCTGGTTATTTGTTTGAGAAGATCAGACGAACCGAGCAATTTTTGTAAAGGACCTTCCATACATAAATCCTGTAAAGTGTGGTTGAATTTGCTTCAGTGGTTTCAGAGGAGAAAATGAAAATGTGATTTTCCCATAGGGTCCAATGATAAACTAAGCCCAGCCCTGGCGGCCATGGTTTTGACAGATCGGAACGAAATGAGCAATCTTTGTAAAGGACCTTCAATACATCATTCTTCTAAAGTTTGGTTATATTTGCTTCAGCGTTTTCAGAGGAGAAGATGAAAATGTAATTTTCCCACAGGATCCAATGTTCTTCTTCCAAGTCAGGAACCGGATTCATGAATGAATGAATAAGGTTCTGCGAAAAACTTTGCAGTGTGTGCAGCACAGCAGTCTTCTTTTGGCTATATAATGTTAAACTAAGCCCCGTTCTAGTGGCCATGATTTTTGACGGATCAGAACAAAATGAGCAGTCTTTGTAAAGGACCTTGCATACATCAATCCTGTAAAGTTTGGTTAAATTTGTGTCAGTGGTTTCAGAGGAGAAGATGATTTTCCTATAGGATCCAATGTTAAACTAAGCCTCGCCATAGCGGCCATGTTTGTTGACGCAAAGTGATTCCAAAAGCCAGGTGAGCTAAAAATGGCGGTCAAGGAACAATTTTTCAACAACGGTTTTCAAGTCGCAACATCAATATCTATTTGGAAACCAAATTTCATTGAAATCAAACAATGTTGAATTTTCCCGCCTTTTTTGTCAGCCATTTTGAAAATGGCGGTCAACAAACAATTTTCAACACCGGTTTTGAAGTCGCCACATCATGGCAAACATTTTATCAATTTACATTCGACCTCTATCTTTCATAGTTTTGGAGTTAGAAGACGAAAAACATAAAAATTGAAAAAATTCTGTGAAAAAAGGGCAATAACTCCTACACAGGTTTTTGGATTGTCTTCAAATTTTCAGGGTGGGTAGATCTTGATATGCTGAACATTTTTGCAATTTACACTTGACCTCTATCTGCTACATTTTTTGAAATAAAAAATTAAAAATGCCAAAATTTTGAAAATTTTACAAAAAAAGGGCTATAACTCCGAGATGAGTTTTCTGATTTTCTTCAAAATTGCATGGCAGGTAGATCTCATCAAGCTGATCACTTTTACCCTATGTCAGATTTTTGATATCTGTAATGGTTTTTGAGTTATTGGCCAAAAACTGCAATTTACCCCTATGTTCTATTTTTAGCAACAGTGGCCATGTTGTTTGACCTGCGACATAGAAAATAACAAATTTGAAACTAAATACCCTAGTGACGACTCAGTTCAAGTTTGGTTCAATTTGGTCCAGTGGTTTCAGAGGAGAAGATTTTTGAAAGTGAGTTAACAACGGACTGCAATTTACCCCCTATGTTCTATTTTTAGCAACAGCGGCCATGTTGTTTGACCTGCGACATAGAAAATAACAAATTTGAAACTAAATACCCTAGTGACGACTCAGTTCAAGTTTGGTTCAATTTGGCCAAGTGGTTTCAGAGGAGAAGATTTTTGAAAGTGAGTTAATGACGGACGGACGGACGACGGACGCAAAGTGATTGCAAAAGCTCACCCTGACATAGTCAGGTGAGCTAAAAATGATTTGTATTCAGTTCGACGAGCATGTTTTGTTCATTTTGACTCAGATCAGAAAAGTAAAACATTGTATAGATACAGATTCTACAAAACAAAATTCAGAACCGAAAATGGAAAGGGAGTCCATGATCGCCAAAGGTTTTTTTTTCCATCAAGCTCAACTAGTTAAAAAAAAAATCATCTAAGAACAGTTAAACCTCTCCTAAAAAACAAGATTAAAAATTTCTGTACACCTGGAAATTTTCACCCCTTTTGTTTTTGCGATATCTCGAAGTAATAGGGTCAGTCCCATGAGTTTTGAGATAATGAGATTCCATTGTCAGTTTTTATTAGAGACAGCCCAGTTACAATGTACCTGGGAAGAGACCACCGGCCTTCCACAAGTAAACTGGTAAACTTTCTCACAAAAATCAGTTTTCCAGTGGGGCTCAAATCTGCACTGACAGGAAGTGAGAGACTTCACGGTTCAAAGCGTGATGCTCTAACCACTCGGCCCCCATTTTACTCCATTGCAAGAACACAAATGTGACTTATTTGTTTTTTTAACAATCAGATGCAGAAATATCTACAAATTACTTATTTTGTCAATTTTCTTTTTATGGATAAAATTTAGTTTATATAAATGCTCGTATAGATCATGCTCCAAGCTCCGAACCTGACAATTAATTGATACTTCCACAAAAAACTTCTCAAGTCTGTATGGCTGCAGATTGCAAAGCATAACCTTTGGAATTTGTATTTCAAGGTTGAAGGTCGAGATAAAAAAAATACAGGTCATGGTCAACTATATGTGAAGTTACAGGATACTCTGTATAGTTTTCTCACATTATAGAGAACATAACACCACACCAAACAAATGTGGCAGACGACGACAAACACTCTCATTACAGTGATGATTTTGTGTAATTACAAAAATATCTGAAAGAGGTTGGCCGCCGTTAATTCCCCCCACCCCCCAAACATCAAACTTTTAACTGACCGACGGAAACAGTTCGCAGTAGAAATGCATTTTACCGAAATATCGGACACCCATAAAAAATATCGGTTTCCTGCTTCCAAAATAGCGGATTTCTGCTAAATATCGGAAGAAAATCATCACTGCATTTAATAGAATATGCTATTTGCTTATAATGCAATCTGGTCAATAAATTATGTTGCTGAAACAACACATTCCTACCTTTTCCTCTTGTAATACCAGAAACTGAGGAACAAAATGGCAAATACTGCCACCAGTCCTGCAACGACACATACAGCAATAATTGGAACTCTGCTTTTCTGTTTGGCCACCACAGCGATGTGGTGACAGGAGCTGCCAGTATACCCCGCTGTGCAACTGAAAAGTTCACAAAAGAATTTGACAAAAAAACTGCAAAATATCAGTTCCGCATCAAGCTAACTGTAAACTAATATTTTTTATTGCCATGTTTAAATTAGTGAAATACTTGATAATAAATCGATAGAATTAGATCTGTCCTGTAAAAGCTAAGGGAGATAACTCACACGCAGTAGTCCTTGTTGTACATTTTTGAGTACACACATGATCCGCCATTTAAACAAAGTAAGTTACATGCAAGAGAGGTAGTAGAGGTTGTGTTTCTAATTCTTAGTTTTCTGGTGTTCTCTTCTCGTAAATGGACATCATGATCAGCTGGGCTTGTGGCAGGGGAAGATAAAACTTTGAAGACTGTGGTGCCCTCTAGTGGATCTGTAAACAGATTGACATATAAAGTGAAACCTCACAAACATAATCACCTGACTGACTGGCTGTAAGTGGTCAGGGGCCAGTTTCACTAAAGGTCAAACTTTGCCCGTTAACGTAGACATAACTTCAGACATGATCGAGTTATAATTTTATTTACATGCACATAGTTTCAGTTTCACAAAAGGTCGTAAACAGATAAATGTTTACTGGTTAACCTACATTAAGTAAACAATCATTGGTAATACTGTGAATTACTCTTGTCCGATTCACATAACTTGGCGGGGCAGAGTAACCTCTTGATTATCATACGGATGATTCTACTTACTTTTTGGTTATGACAAGCTTCACAAGTGAAGTGTTTTAATTGTGCACTGAATACTCCTGGGTATGATGATAAGTGGAAACAACTACTCTTATCAGTGTTATTATGATGTATTACCTAAAATATAAACTTGTTCGGGTCAACTCTACCCCGCCAGGTTACATGGATCAATTTTACAATTTATCTGCAGGCCTATGGGGGGTATCAGATTTTGATCAAGTGATTAATTATATTTTCAATTATTGCAATGTTTTATATAACAATTAATACTTGTGAATGTCTATGTCATGGTAACAATTAAGTTTTAAGTTTTTTGTTTTAAACAATTTTGTGTTGTTTAAAATGAAATATATAATAGATACTTTCTGCATTAATTAAAAATGGATGAATTTACCATGTTGAACTGACGATGAGGTCAAAAGAGGCGAAAATAACACAAGGGTGAAAATTCTCAAGTTACTAGAGGTGGAGGGCCTCAAAATATCCAATGACATTGGAAAAGCAGAGGTTGCAACACTATTTACCCTTATGTTAACTCATTTACCCCTAAAAACACATTTGGACTGGCCTAAATCATTGATTTATGGAAGAGTCTATTGTTTTTCAGGGGTTAATGAGTTAAAGATGTCACATACCAATGGAAAGAAAGAAGTAGTTCAAAGGTTAATATAAATTTCACCAATCCACACACACACACCTTTACATTTAGTCTGCGAGTTTTCTGCCTTTGGAATCCATCCATCTGGGCAGGTACATACACTTCGTTCAGGTGTCAACAGACACAGGTGAGAACAGTGCTGGCTACCACAGGTACTACCTACTGTAGGAAAAGAATATACGGAAATGTAAAATTTTACACCTGTACAAGCAGGTGAGAACAGCACTAACTAGCACAGGTACTACTACCCACTGAAGGAAGAGAATATACAGAAATGTAAAATTTACACCTGTACAAACAGGGGAGAACAGTACTGGCTACCACAGGTACATGTACTTACTACCTACTGTAGGAAAAGAATATATGGAAATGTAAAATTTACACCTGTACAAGCAGGTGAGAACAGTGCTGGCTGTGACAGGTACTTCCAACTCTAACAAAGAATTTATGGACCTGTTAAAATTACACCTGTACTTACACGTTACAGGTGAAAACACTGTCAAATTAATTAAAAGTCGATCTCTAATCGCTCTCATTTTTTTTATATGTCACATTCTAACGCAACGCAATGGGGTCACGTGGAAATGAACTCGTAGGTGTGTCATTTTCGACCAATTAAAATACAACTTGCACAATCTTGTAAGTTTATGGATTGGCAAGACGTTAAACATTTCTAACATTACAAACACATTACACTGAACACACAAAATCCAGAGGTAGAGAATTCTTCTCATAACCTTGAATAGTATCAAATCACTAAAAACATTCTAAATGAATTTTGTGGACTGACAATTTCTTTATTATAAAATAAATTACATCACTTTGCCATTCGATAAACTTGTAAGTTACATTTTCATTGGTCGAACATTACACACCTACAAATCAGATTGCATTAGTCTAGAAACATCAGAAAACAGGAATGGTGAGAGATAATTAGTTTGGAACACTGTACATTGGCTGTGACATGTACTACCCACTGTAAGAAAAGATTATAAGGAAATTTTAATCTTACACCTGTACTGACAGGTGAGTACAGTTCTGGCTATGGCAGGTTAATCCAATTACAAAAATTGAGTATGCAGAAATGTTAAAATTACACCTGTACTCACAGGTGAGAACAGTGCTAGCTGTGACAGGTGAATCCCACTGTAAAAACAGAGATTACAGAAATGTTAAAATTACACCTGTACTCACAGGTGAGAACACTTAACTGTAACAGGTAAATCCCATTGTATGAACAGAATATACAGAAATGTTAACATTACACCTGTACAAACAGGTGAGAATGGTATTGGTTGTATCAGGTATTAAACACTGTAAGAGAACAGAACTGTCTGTGACAGGAACTAGAGACTGAAAGAAAAGAATATATAGAGAAATGTTAAAATTACACGTGTGCTAACAGACACTAACCTTTGCTTGACAGATTATGCAGAAATATTAAAATTTCACCTGTTCTTATCACACTATTTCAAACCAATTTTCAGATCTCAAATCACACATAGCCAACTGAGACCAAGTGCACTATTTTTGTTGTCATGGTGTATTGCTGTCATCCCCCTTTTCTATAACAATAATTTTGAATTAGATTTTCAGTGGAAACAAAACTTCTGTTAATTTATGATCCAGAACATTTCAGAACTAAGACTTAACCCATATACCACAAAGACACATTCAGACTGGTTTAAGTTTTTGATTTACAGAAGAGTCCATTGCTTTTCAGGGGTTGATGAGTTATGCAGTTTATCACTCTGACCCAGCTGATTTTGAAGATGACCTTTCACATCAATCAATATCATATTTCAACTTTTAACTCATCAACCTCTGAAAAACAATGGACTCTTCTGTAAATCAATGACTTGGACCAGTCCAAATGTGTCATTAGGGGTGAATGAGTCTGACTCATCAAAGCCTGCAGTCACAATTAGACTCGCCTAGATCAATACATAGTACCATAATTTTCTACGTATTGCTCGCTGCACTGTATAGCTGCAGTATTGCCCTGAAATCCCCGTTTTAGAAAAAAACATACCGGATAGCCCACATTGCTAGATTGTCCATGGGTAATACACAGGACCACCATATCAAACTGTTTTACAGGAACTCGGAGGACACGGATTTTAATGGGTGGTTAATGATAAACATTCATACATGAAACTGGTTCTAATTAGAAATAAATGATAATTATTTATATGTTACTAAATAAAATAATACCTTGTCAAAAGTTTTTTATTTTAGTATTTTATTCAAAAAAATTAAGGGAAAAGATCTAGATAACCCACAGGGCCATATTTTCATTGAAAAGAATCATATAACCAGCGGGCAATACGTAGGAAATTAAGGTCATAATTCCGGAGTGAACAAGTGTATATTGCATGTAAATGCCAACAGAGGTTAACCATTTTTAAAATGGGAAGGCCAAAATACGATCAGGGGTTGAAAAGTTAGATATTTCATAACAGAAAAAAAATGATAAATAGAATTTTATAAAATTACTCAAATTCACAAAATTCTGTGAAATTTATTTAAATTTTTCAAAGTGTGCCTTGAATTATGGTGAATATAACTTTGTCGATTAACATGAACACGGTCAAAACGATGCTTCACCTTTTACTTGTCCAAGAGGATGAACAACTTTGATCCTTTCTGGTGTTTCTAAATTTTGGGCTATAGTTTGCCTTTCGTGACCAACTTTGCTGTATTGCAGAACAGATTGGCGATCCGTAATGTAAATGTAACTCCCGAACACACTGACAGAGGTAAAGTACTGCGGCGATACTTCTTGAAGAAAAGTATACCTGTAGAATAAATCAAAGACATGTTTGTAAAACACAAATGCCCCCAATTGTTACCGAATTCTAATAAGAATACGGAGTCAATATGGGGGCCTCAATGTGGTTAGAGCATCGCACTTTGAACCATGAAGTCTCTTACTTCCTGTCAGCACAGGTTCGAGTCTCATGATTAGATGTTGGAATTGAAAGACAATGCATTATATTAAATAATGATAGGCCTATACATAATGCAACAAAATATTTTGTATATGAATCTATAAATGAAATTACTAAACTACAGTTTCTTTTTTCCTCTAGCATATAATAGTATGCTGTTGTACCCTGGTGGCATAATACGGGATTTTGAAATATGTGAATTATGTTAATTTGGTGTAGTCTGTTGATATATAGGGCTTTGAGGAATGTAACTTTTGTTTGTGACATATTGTCTTGATTTCATTACTATGTATACCAAAAATCAAAATCCTATCTCAAATACATGAGTTATGCTCTGGACAATATTTTTTTAACAAAGGGTAATAACTCTGTAATAAAAAGGGTCGATCCCTGTAACTTTGTTCATGTCACATCGTCTTGATGTCATTACCATGATACCAAATATTATCATCCTATCTTCCAAATATCATCATCCTTTCTCAAATACATAGTTATGTTTTGTTTTTTTTTTTTACAAAGGGCAATAACTGTAATAAAAGGGTTGATCCCCATAATTTTTTCTTTCATGACACATCGTCTTGATGTCTTTACTATGTATACCAAATATCATCATCCTATCTCAAATACAAAGAGAGTTATGGTCTGTACAGTATTTTTGTAAAACGGACAATAACTATAATAATAGGTTCAATCCCAGTAATTTTTATTCATTGATGTCATTACCATGTATACCAAATATTGTCATCTTATCTGAAGTACAAAGAGAGTTATGCTCTGGACACGAAATTATTGGAGGAAGAAGAAGAAGAAAAATAAGATAAGTTGTTGTTTTGTTGTTTAACGTCCCACTCAAGAATTTTTCACTCATATGGAGACCTTGCCAAATGCCAATGAAGGGCTTCAAATTTTGACCTATGCTCGGCACTTATGACCATTGAGCAGTGAGGGTTCTTTAACGTGACAACACCTACGGTGACACAGGACCATGGTTTTTACTGTCTCATCCGAAGGACAGGAATCCGACCTGCCGCCAGCTGGACTTGAACTCACTGCCCCACAATCAAGAGTCAAGCGTGCAACTGACTGTGCCAGTCCGGCTCAAAAGAAGAAGAAACTCATACAAAAACAATATGTCTCCCTTCTGAGAAGGAGACATAATTATATGATGTCGTAAAGCAGGTTTCCTCATTTAAATCAGTGTGAAATAGTACGTCGATTTCTTTTTACTACATTTCCATTACTATTACAGTATGGCAAACAAGGCATTTGTGAAATACTAAGCCTACGTGAGTTAAGCCACTCATTAAGTCCCATTACTCTGGCAAATACCGCAGATTGTTTGCCATGTATTCAAAATCATCCGAAGGTATTTCATTGATATAAAGCGTCAAACCAAACCTGGTCAAAATTTGCAGGAAAAAAATTCAAGTTATTTGTCGTAATTTTGCAGACAAACTGAAAACAATTCATTAATATGAATTTATGACACCAGGTGAGCTAAAATGCCTGGATACAATATGACTTACCTGTCAGATCCATCTAATCTGCAGCTCTCGACTCTCCCATTATGAATATCTAACCAGTACAGCCTTTCTGCAGGTATATCAAGGGTGAGACTGTGAGAGGCAGAAGGGTCAGTCTTAACTACGACTTTACGATTCCTGCCCGTCATCCAACTTGTCTCTATTGTTTTATACACTGGGTTTACCCAGTAGAGTTGACTGAAAAAAAAAAAAAAGACGAATAATGTGATCAAAATGAGTGGAACAAATTCAAGGTTTTGCTTTTTGGTATCGCAAGTAAAGGTGAAGATCCACAAATTTTGACCTGTGCTACAATTTTAGATCAATGGAATGAATGGGGTGTTTAACATGCCAAATGATCGTGTGTTACGAGTCAATGATAATGTAATGTCCAGTAAAAGGGAGATAACTCTGTTAGTCTTATAAGTCACTTGTAAAATGAAAACCATATTTGATGAAAATGCCATGCAGCTGCTTATAACAACGGGAATAAAAGACAAAGATGTAGGAATCATGTGCATCACTGATTACTCATGAATAGGTCAGGGGTTTCCTGACCCTAGCTATCATATATAGGGGGCTGAAATAAGGCCCCATACCAATGCGAAATAAATGCATTTTTTCCCAATTCGCAGTCAAAATGATCCAAACTGAAGTCAAAATGACAATGATTATGAAGAACTTCTTGTAATTGTCAAACAGAAAAATTGTCAAGTGTGGAATAAAACACTATTCAAAATTCAAATTCAGTACAGATAGGTTATATGAGTGTTAGTCCCCAAGCAAATGTTAAAGATTCAATCATGTATATACCTCTTGTTTTTGGTGTGGTGAATCGTAATTATGTAGACATCTACTGGCGGAATTATAGATTTGAAAATGGCCACCTAAATACATTACCAAACCTGTAATACTGGGTAGCAAAGTGTTTAGCGCACTTGCTTCTCACCAATGCGATTCAAGTTTGATCCATGGATTGGACAGGTACATCGTATATGAAATTGTTTGGCCGTAGCCAAGTCAGACACATGGGGTTTTCTGTGGTCAATTAGTAAATTGACATTTAAGTGTTTTGTAGACTTACCCTTTCTGTGGATACAGCACAAGACTCCCGATTTCCTCATGGAAGACGGACTTGCAGACAACTGGAACGTGGTGGAGGCTGCAAACTTGAAGGACTTTAGACGTTTCATCAGCTATATATAGATTTTGTCCGAACCAATCATACGCAAGGTCAGAAATGCTTCCAGCACCATCATATAACTTAGAAACTGTCTTTGTGGATGACTTATACCGGTAAATTGATGACTGCAAAAAGGTCAAAATAATTCAAAAAGGTCTTTTTTTTCCAGAATGATCAGTATTTCAATGTAGCTCTTTTTACACATACATAATTTTTATCCCCCAAATTAATCTGACCTCAACTTAAGTTTTCTATAAAGCATTGTAATTCACTAAGTTCAAAACAGGTCATTTTGCAAAAAACTGGTTAAATTCGTCATCTGAAAATTATAGGACCTAGCTATATACTGGCCATACAAGTTTGGTTTATGTATGCATATAGTAGAAGCAGGTAAATCTGGGCCTGGCACACAAAAAACTTATGCCATTCATCCCTAAAGACACATGCATTTGGACTGGTGAGACTAAGTTATGGATTTACAGAATAGCTATAGTCCATTGTTTAACTGGGGTTGATGTCAAGTTCAGTCTAAAATTTTTTACTCAGCTTTGGCAAATTCTGAAGTCAGGGCCCCGAGACCATAAACAAGGAAAATTCTGAGAAAAATTATATTCTCAAAAGTTAAGAAGTTACTCATTTGAGTAAAAAGTGAAAACCCGAGGACCATAATGATAAAACGACTTAAGAATTTTCTCAACTGAGGCAAGAATGTTAAGGGGTAGTGTAAATCTTGTCCAGGACATACGTCCCAGTTTATGTCCCGATTCACTTAACTTCGATGTTTGAACATTATTCTAACTATAATCTATGATTAATTATTTAATAACCAACCAAGAGGTATAGAACGTGCTAAAAATCAAATACACAGCACGTTTTGTGGCAAAAAAAAGAGGAATAGATATATGACAGTAACCTTTTTAAAAAGATTAAAAACATCTTGTAAAATGCCGATACATTATTATAAGTAATTTTAAAGTAATTTATTCATATAATATGTATACTATGATGTATATATCAATAAACAATATTCAAGATACAAGTAAATTAGCATAAGTACATTAGATAAGATTTATAAATGACTTAGGACATAAACTGGGGCACATGTACCTGATTAAATTTACACTGTCCCTATTGTTAATGTAAACAACTGTTGTATGACCAAAACAAGCCAACAGAAAAAGAAGTGTTGGTCTCCTAAACCTATACATCACTCAAATAACACATTGTTTTTGAAAGCCAAAGGATTAAACATGTCTCAAAATACTGTAGGGTGACGGAGACCCTGGCGTTAGCGTCTATCTATCCCGAGGCGAACATAGGGGGAGGTCATTTTCGCTGTTATGAATTACTTAAGGCCACTACATACAGTCTAACACCAATCATCTGGACTGAGTGGGAGACACATAAAAAAAATTGGTCGTCCGGATGATTGGTTATATTGTTAAATATGTCTGTGTATCCAATACTTAGCTTATGTAAGCTGACAATTCTTAGTGAACATGTCACTGAAGAAACATGGATGTCTTCACAGGCATGTTGTTCTTTTAATTAACTGATGAGTAGAAGTAAAAGCAGTGATTTAATTATAAAACCTGTGCTGGTAAAATCTAGACCCAATATGATTTCCCCTCTTATCAAATTGTAGGCCTATAATTTGAAGTCACGTGTAGATCTAGGCCTAGATCCTCATGTAGCCTATTCATATTGTTTATTTTACAATTACATGCAATATACAAAACAAGCAATATGTTTAAAGTGATATGAGCTGTCGTAGGTGAAAAATTTTACATGCCCATTTTATGTGATATTCTATCTCATATATATTCCAAAGAGACCATCTGGTAGTTAGAATAACAAATGCATGTGTAAAATTGCAAGAATCTTGCCAAACGTAACCCGTAATGTCAGTTATTTTTTGTCCGCCATACTTTGAGTATTGCAAATTAACTTTCGGTAATTTTTTACGAAGATTACCGAGTGACCAATAAACACATGCTATTTGCAATTAATATACATTCTATTTTTATTACCCTTTGCGTTTATTTTCGTATATCATCATTTCATACCTAAATCAGGCAAAGTTGGTCTTTTTCGTCGTTTCAAAACATTCGTTTCTGAAAT
The DNA here is from genome assembly GCA_030159075.1 of Atrina japonica. Taxonomy (NCBI): domain Eukaryota; kingdom Metazoa; phylum Mollusca; class Bivalvia; order Pterioida; family Pinnidae; genus Atrina; species Atrina japonica. The sequence continues at coordinate 94,620 of BROG01000778.1, read as the reverse complement.
TGTCCACGTGTCGGATATATCGGGTGATCTCGACTCATTTTTAACACGTGCCAAGGCATTCTCGGCTTTATCATTCTTGACACATATGGTCATACAATGCACAACTCGACCAGACATGGCGGCACGATCGTAAAACATGAGGTACGCATACTTTTCACAGTTATATTGTTTTTATTTTGTCAACGTCAGCATTCAGGGTAACATTAGAGATTGGAAAAAATTCTTACAGTGACCCGATATATTTATTCATGATTATATTCATCCAATTTTCTTCAGGTATTTAAAATAGCGTTAAAAAGCATATATTTTACATAATACATACACTTTCCAACAAAATTCACGTCCTGTATTTTAAAAATAATTATAAAACACATAAAAATTGACCGACTTTAACATAGTCCGATTGTGTAAAGGACCGAGATCCCCTGACCGAATTACGAAGTACATTTGATATGGCGAAAGAGTTTATCTGAAAGGTCATTGCATACGGAAATACAGCTGGATTTTCTAAGGTACGGGAAAACTTAAATTCTAATAAAACAAATAACTTAGAAAAGAATATCTTTTACAACGTTTTACGTGTTTGATAATGTATTTGAACACACATTTTATCATATTCTTGACTATATGTCAGAGAAAAAAATAATCATTGTGACAGCTTATATCGCTTTAACTTCTGTCATTTAACTGACAACATGTTTTTCATCTGAAGACATATGGATAAGTTTTGATTGAGTGGCACTTCAAATTATAAAAATTTTCCTTTGTATACTGAATTGTGAGCTACAACATAATAGTGGAATTTTGCCGAAATTGGGAGGCAAAAGTGCAAATTTTGCTATAGGATGGGGGCCTTCTATGGGGACCCACAAGTTGATGATACCAAACCCTGTCGTATGTCATTGTCGCTATTAGTCGGTAGGCACAGAGCTGTCCATATTGATTAGCCATACGTCATTATCAAATAAACATTTGTAGTAAGTAGGAGAGGAAAAATGTGCGTCCAGACCAGAAATCAAACCCTGGACCTTTCAAACACTAGCGGACACTCTTACCAACTGAGCTATCTGGGCCGATACCCTCTGCACTGCTACACTTTTCCCCCCATAACAAGTTTTCTGACCCAAGAAATCAACAAGACTCTTAATACCACACTACAGTGGGTTATTTAGTTGGGTGCTAAATGTAGTAGGCAAGGAAATATTGTGCGGCCAGACTGGGAATCAAACCCAGGACCTTCCTAACACTAGCAGGATGCTCTTACCAACTGAGCTATCCGGGCCGATACCCTCTGCACTATACACATTGAACTGTAGATGCATGCCATTGCAGAGGCTACATATGAACAGGTCAGGGTGACTTAATTGATGAATGATGTTTAAAAGATAAGAATATTTCAACCTAAAAATAATTTTTACTCTGTTGATTCAAACTAAGACTCACCCTTGATGCCAAACTTGAAAATATGATGTCCCCTGTTTTCATGACAACATCAAATGCTAAAACTGACATATCGGCAAGGTGAAGGTCACTTCTCTGACCTTTATCCATGATGATAGTGATCTGTGATTTAGTTAACACAACAAAATAAGGTTCTGGATCTAAAAGGAAAGCAAAATATACATGATATAGTTTTCAATCAACATATTACCATATAAGTGGAAATTTTAGCGAGACACAAATTTAGCATTTCGTCCTAAAATAAAATAAAATAAAAATTTTAGCGAGAAGAAATTTAAGCGATTTCATGATAGGAAAAAGATAACTCTTACCTACGATGAGGAATAAATTGTTAGCGATCTCAACAACCCCGCTTAAAATAATGCCAAAATTGAATCCTCGCTCAAATTTCTGCTTATACGGTATTAGTTATCAAAATCTGATTTCATTAATACTGTATGACTCAGGTGTACGTAACCATCTTAACCAAAATAAAGAGGCACATCCATGCAGCTATTGGTTCTGTCAAAAAACCAAAGCAAGAGAAGTCCATTTTTAAAAACAAAATAGGGGTGTAGAGGTAAAAAAAAATATTTTGCCTTGCTCTGATTCCATGCATCATGTGCATTACTGTAGCTCTAATTTTTTGTGTGTGTTGAAAACTAGCCTGTCGCCCCTATAATGATTTGGTTCAGACTTCTTGTGTTTGTAAACATGTGTCAATTTATCTTGGTAAAAATTAATATACTTATTCCTCCATCTTGGGCAAAATATTGTAAAACTATATCGTACTTTGAACCCTCCTACATCTTTCACATCCCACAAACAATTTTACAATTTTGCGTAGATCTCACCTTAGGTGAAGTGCCAAAGTTTTTACGTGTTCTGTGAACTGAGGCTAATGCAGAAAGAGAGTTCTTTCACATACCATGCCTGCAGTGAGACATCTCATCTGAAAGATCCTTCTTAAATCGTAACTTGTCTGATGAATTAACATTGAAAACAGGCAGATCATATGTTGGTGTTGACTAAGCTAGCTTAGCCTTCGTCATAAACTTGCTGTCTTAATTCAATATGAAAATCCAAAAATTTGAACAAAGAGAAGTGTCTCGAGCTTCATGAAGCTATATATGTCTCACTTGCGGTGCCATATAATCAAAATAAAAATCCCAGAAGTAGATGGCTCAGTGTCTCGCTTTGTGAAACGGAACCTGAATCCAAAAAGGAAAAAGTAAACGGTTTCCAGTGACCATGACCTAATTTCCAGAAATCAGGTCAGACCAGCCCTGGTACCCAAAAAGACACATCTACCCTAAATGGGGATCATTTGTGTGAAGTACAGTTCCAATACATCCTGCAGATTAAGAGTCCTGCTCCGGGAAACGATTTTTCAGTGACTGTGACCTAGTTTTCAAAAATTAGGAAACCAGCATGGGTACCCAAAAAGGGACATCTACGGTACATGGAGATCATTTGTGTGACATATGGTTCCAACCCACCCCATAGATTAGGAGTTCTGCTCCTGAAATGATTTTCGATGACAGTCTACTTTCCAGAAAGTAGGTCAGATCAATCGTAGCACCCCGAAAGAAACATCTAGGGTACATGAGGATAATTAGTGTGAAGTATGGTTCCAATCTACACAATAGTTCAGCTGCGGAAACAGCATTTTTAGTGACCATGACCTAGTTTCCAGAAAGTTGGTCAGACTGACTTTAGTACCCCTTGGTTCCAATCTGCACAATAGTTTAGGAGTTCTGCTCCGGAAACGAAATGTTCATCACCTTCAATGCTGCCAGACAACAATTGTCTTAAGACTAGCTTTCATGTTCATTTTACTTGGAGATCACTATTACATGTTGGGGCACATTGCAGGATAACCAGGAAGAACACATGTCCCAACATGGGTGCCGTTATAACAGAGACAAATATTGACTTTGATGGCACCCCTGGTTTAGGAGTCTGGTGATCTACTGATCAAGCTGAAGCTTAAACCGTTCTAGGACAAGCTAACAGAAATACAGTAAAACTTGCTATAGCGACCACCTGTGTATAAAGACCACCTGGTCAACCTCTATATAAAGACCACCTCCCTATCAAGACTGGTTTTGTTGTGTCCATAAGGTGGTCTTTATATACAAGACTCAAGCAGATTTGATTTTGAATAGTTTTTTACACCACACTCAACAATTTAATTTCAGTTATATGGTGGCGGTGAGATTTTTTTGGTAGAGAAGAGACCACCAGCCTTCCGCAAAACTCAGCTTAGGTTATAGCAGGGCTTAAATCTGCACTGACCAGAAGTGAGAGACTTCATGGTTCAAAGCCAGCACGGTACTCTAACCACTCGACCACAGAGGCTCCATCATTTTGATGATTATACAAAACCTAATAGAGCCGGCCTGGCTCAGTTGGTAGCGCACTTGACTCTTGACCGTGAGGTCTTGAGTTCAAGTCCAGCCGGTGGTAAGTTGGTTTCCTGTCTTTTGAATGAGACAGTAAAAAACCAGGTTCCTTGTTACAGTAGGTGTCGGCACGTTAAAGAACCCTCACTGCTCAATGGCCATAAGTGCCGAGCATAGGCTAAAATTTAAAGCCCTTCACCGGCATTTGGTAACGTCTCCAAATGAGTGAAAGATTCTTGTGTGGGATGTTAAACAACAATAAACAAAGAAACAAACAAAACCTAATACAAGTATGACGTCATACTATGGGTCTTTCCACTAAAACTAGAGATTTTACAAAATTTGTGTTTGACTGTTTCACCTTGAGGAGTACATTTTGATCCATTTGACCGAGTTTTATATCCTGTCACACACTGACAAATATGGCCGCCCTCTGTGTTCATACACCTTTGACTACAGCCGCCATTCATGATCTGACATTCATTGACATCTAAAATAAAAAGAATTCTGTGGATTAAGACATCTCACCTGGACCTGTTTCAAAGTCTGTTTATCTACAAAAAAAAAAATTGAGCCTTTGGCTAAGGTGACATAATTATCAAAAAAATTTTTTTTTTTGATAACACATGTATAGCTAATGCCCCCTTAAGCATGTCATGTAAAAAACCACTCACTTCATAAGCATAAATCCATACATAGCACAGCAGGTCAAAATTTCTGGCACTTCACCTAGAGATGGTGTCATCTCCTTTTTTTTTAAATTCTTTGCAGAGACGAAATTCCAATTATGTAAAATTTGAACAGTCAGTCCTGATTTTTATTGATAGAAAAATATGTTAATCAAAATTTCAGTCTCAAATTTTGGATATCTCAAAGTAATTAGCTCCCGTGACTTTCACGATAAAAAGAATTCCACTGTATATCTGCTAGTTTTATCAATGCTTCATGTTCCACCGAGACTGTTTCGTTTCTATGGAGATGTCACAAGCTGTAGGCGAAGTGCCACAACATTTGACCTATGCCATTGTCTGATTCACATAACTATACTTGGCGGGACAGAGTGTACCTTTTGATTATTATATGCATGGTCGATTCTATCCACTTTTTAGTTAAGACAGGTTTCATGTGACATGTGTTTTATATCTACACTGGATAACCATCGGTATGATGACAAGTGTGAACGCTTACTATTGCCAGTGTAATTTTACAGTACTACTTAATATTTAAATTCGTTCGGGTAGAGAAAAGGTTCACAAGTCTCTGCCCCATCACATTATATGGATTTTACTATACCCATCTGTATTACATTAAATACAGACACATGGTGAAGATTTTTAAACTTGCCATTATCCTACCATAGAGGACATCCACACACTGATAGACCATTCAATTTTTACATTGCCAAGCATTTAGAAAAAGGAACAGTAATTATCCAAAGTCTTAGGTATGATCGGAACAGGTATTCAAACCCTGTGCCCTCATCTTGCTGTACCAATGCTCAGATCACTGAGACTCCACTGTACCGAAAAAAAGGATAATAATCTAGGTCTATGCACTGCCTCTCAGGGTAGTCATAAATATCAGACCAGACTTGTTCATAAGCCACAAATCCTAATTCTTTATAAAATGGTTTCAAGTTAAAGTGTGGTCCTAAGACCAAGTCTAAGATTTAGAACCTTTCGCAAAACAGGGCCCTGGACAAATAATTAATTAGCCCCAAATAGCCTGAAGTTTCTGTTTTGTGGATCCCCTGTAAAAATTGATTTTTTAAAAATATATTTCATCAAATTTATCGTTCAGCTTAACTTGCAGCTACAGGAAGAAACCATCTGGTTCCAGTTTGAATCCATCAGAAACATGATTAAAACATATTTTAACAAAAAACTTACCACTGCAGGAGAATCCATCTGATTCCAGCTTGAATCCATCTGAACATGCACACATTCTCCCGGTTGGGAGGGCCAGACAAAGATGGCTACAATTTCCATTATTGATACTGCAGGCATTCTTCACTACAGAATGTATGAAATCGAGCGTTAGTTACTTACTGTCTCGAGCAATTGAAGTTTATCCAGAACATTATTTTAACTGTTTTTTTATTTATTTCAATATTGAAATTTTATGCCTCACCATGATGTTTTCACTTACATTGGTACACTACAGGTCTACAAAGGTAAACTGGCACATGTTTACAAACATAACTAGTCTAAATTGAATCATAACAGGGGTGACAGGTTACTTGTTGACACAAAAAAATATTCGAGCTTCAGTAATGCATGGAATCTGTGCAAGGCAATATGTTTAATCTGTACAACCTAGGTTTGGAAAATAGATCTACTGTATATTTTTAGTTTTTGACAGAACGCAGATGTGCCACTTTACCTTGGTAGATCTGTACTAGCTATAGGTAGTGTCACAAATTTTGATTTGTGCTATGGCCTTATGTCAAAGCAGAGATGGGATTTTTATGTGTCACATCTATTACATTTATTACTAATTAACACAAGATGTCAGGGTTTAATGGCCTTTCTTTATTGGTGTTTCACATTGCACTCAACAAGATTTCAGTTATATGGTGTCGGCCTGTTTTGGGTGGAAAGAACACGGTTGCAATGTACCAAGAAAGAGATCACAGTCCTTCTGTGAGTAAACTGGCAAACTTTCTCACAATAGGTTAAACCTGTCAACCCTACAGACCATAATAGACTGGTCTAAACAATAGAAAAGAGCATACCACTCAGATATTTAGGGGTGAAAGGGTTAAGGTTCCAACCTGTGCTGACAAGAAATGAACAACATCTACAATGCCCCTTTACTGTAGGGAGGGGGTTAAGGTGAAATAAAGGGGTGGCTTCAAAAAGATGTTTCTTTGAAATGAGTCCACAAAGAATGACAAAATCAATGTAGCTCATAACACATAGATCCACCCTGAGCAGATCTGGCTTAAAAACACAATTTTGTTTCAGTACTTGCATCCCATAAAGTATCGTCAAAATTCCATCGGCAGTTTTGGGAAAGAGGATGAAAATGTGAAATGTTTACGCCAACAGACATTCCGTACTGGGAAGAGCTCTATGGCCCATTGGTCAAGGCACATTAAAAATGTACAGATTTAAAAATCTCTGTGAAGAAGCATCTTTTAGTGGAAACTTTTGCACCGAGGCACCGGAAAGAGAGACAAAGTACTGTGTGCTGGTAATTATAGCAATTTCACATATCAAAATCGCAGTCAAATATTGGTCCCGAGGCATTAGGGAAGTTGCGGGAAACCTGTTACCTGAGACTGCTAGTATGACTTCCCTGAAGAAAAGGTAAAATATTTTGACCATTGTCCTGAATACTCATGAAATAACCGTTTTATTATCCAATAATGAAATAAATGTCAAAAGACGCTTTACAAACATTGTGACTGCAAAAACCCCACATGTACATAACAATTCTTTGTTTGCATGACAACATGGTTTAATTAGAGACGTCACAGCTTAGTAACAGTTCATTAGACTGGGGTGAAACAGTCCACTGTTGCCCAGTTGCAATATTCAGGCCTCCGTGGCCGAGTGGTTAGATCATCGCACTTTGAACCATGATGTCTACTTTTCAGGTCAGCGCAGATTGGAGCCCCGCTGGAACCTAAGCTGCTTTTTGTGAGAAAGTTTGCCAGTTCACTTGCCGAAGACTGGTCTGTAACCAGGTTCTCCCCTCCATCATTTAAAACTTGCCACCACCATATAACTGAAAAATTGTTGAGTGTGGCGTAAAATACTATTCAAAATTATTGAAAAAAACCTAAGTCACAATATCATTGATTTAAATTTGTCATATCAAAATATACAGTCCATAATGAAATATACATTTTTATATAAGACGTTGGGTAATAAAGGTGCTTGTTTAACACAGAAGTGTCCGCAAGAAAGGGTTGCCAGTTGGCAGATATGGTTGACCATAACTTTACCAAACAATCTGGAGACATCATATACGGCAACACTACGAAGCTGTATCATATTATGCAGCACCGTCTCCTGATTACTGATGTTCCACTTGTCCACGGAATATAAATCTGTATGATCGAGCTCCGTCCAGTATATCAGATTCTCATGAACAGCAATGGAGAATGGGACCCGTTCGTAATGACTGAAAACATAGGTGGAATTTAAGCATTCAATGCCCAATAACTCGGCCAAAAGTTGCATTGTCAAAACTGATAGTAAAGTCATTGAATGGAAACAAAAATGATGCAAATTGACCAACTGATTGATCAAAACATATATAATACAGTGGAATCTCGTTATCTGGAAATTCACAGGACCACCCCAATTACTTCAAAATAGTAGAAATTTTCATTAACAAATTTTTCTATCTAAAAAATTGAGATCGTCTTTCCAACTTTGACATACTGGGATTTTGGCTCATCTGAAATTGACAATGAAAATTGTAAAACACTGTATAATTGCTTCTCTCCCTCAAGAATCTGAATCATCTTGGGGCATAAAAAATCAAGGTCATGAGCACCATAAGAAACGTTTTATTCACAAGACATGAGCTATTTTCTTTTTTATCAGTCTGTATACTACAAGTACCAGTAATTTTCAAGAAATTAAGAAGGATGTCAACAACAACAAAAGCAAGTTTTCATCTAGACTGGCTGGTCAATATAATTCTAAATATTTCTTTGGATGTTATTTAGAATTTTATTTTCACGAATTTATTTATCATAATTTTTGTTATTATCATTTTTGGTCGTTTATGGAACCAATCAAAAAAGGGAAGTTCTGTTACGTTTATGGAATAAAATAAAAAAAAGACAATTTCCCTTTATTCTACAAAACCAAATAGAAATATAATTCCTGTTCTTTTTAACTAAACAGATAGAAAGACAAGCTCTGATCCATTCATAGAACCAAATTTAAAGACCCAGTTCTGTTCCTTCTACAGACCGATATAGAAAGATATGTTCTGTTCCTAATAAAGAACCAAAGAGACAGACAAGTTTTTTTCCTTCTGAAGTACCAAACAAAAAGGCAAGTTCTGTACCTTCTAAAGAACCATTCATAGAAAGACTAGTTCTGTGATGCTTCTAAAGGAAAGAAAAACGAATCTTAAGAATCAAACAAAAAGACAAGTTCTGTACCTTCTAATGAACCATTAATAGAAAGACTAGTTCTGTGTTGCTTCTAAAGAATGAAAAAAGAGAGACAAGTTTTGTTAATTCTTAAGAATCAAACAAAAAGACAAGTTCTCTGCTCCTTCTAATGAACCATTAATAGAAAAACAAGTTATATTGCTTCTTAAAAATAAAAAAACCAAGTTCTATTTCATCTAAAGAACCAAAAAGACAAGCTCTATTCCTTCTGATGAACCAAATAGAAAGGCAAGCTCTATTATTTCTGATGAACCAAACAGAAAGGCAAGCTCTATTGCTGATGAACCAAACAGAAAGGCAAACTCTATTCCTACTGATGAACCAAACAGAAAGGCAAGCTCTATTATTTCTGATGAACCAAACAGAAAGACAAGCTCTATTATTTCTGATGAACCAAACAGAAAGGCAAGCTCTATTCCTTCTGAACCAAACAGAAAGGCAAGCTCTATTCCTTCTGAACCAAACAGAAAGGCAAGCTCTATTCCTTCTGATGAACCAAACAGAAAGGCAAGCTCTATTCCTTCTGATGAACCAAATAGAAAGACAAGCTCTATTATTTCTGATGAACCAAACAGAAAGACAAACTCTATTCCTTCTGATGAACCAAATAGAAAGACAAGCTCTATTATTTCTGATGAACCAAAGAGAAAGACAGGCTCTATTCCTTCTGATGAACCAAACAGAAAGGCAAGCTCTATTCCTTCTGATGAACCAAACAGAAAGGCAAGCTCTATTATTTCTGATGAACCAAACAGAAAGACAAACTCTATTCCTTCTGATGAACCAAACAGAAAGACAAGCTGTATTCCTACTGATGAACCAAACAGAAAGACAGGCTATATTCCTTCTGATGAACCAAACAGAAAGACAAGCTGTATTCCTACTGATGAACCAAATAGAAAGACAAGGTCTATTCCTACTGATGAACCAAATAGAAAGACAGGCTCTATTATTTCTGATGAACCAAACAGAAAGACAAACTCTATTCCTACTGATGAACCAAATAGAAAGGCAAGCTCTATTCCTTCTGATGAACCAAACAGAAAGGCAAACTCTATTATTTCTGATGAACCAAATAGAAAGACAAGATCTATTATTTCTGATGAACCATAGAAAAAGACAAGCTATGTTCCTTCTAAATGAACCAAACAGAAAAAACCTTCTTTTACAATTTTGTGGACCTCATAGGAAAAAAACAATTGTGTGTTTAGGGCAACCAAACAGATCTATTACATGCATGTGTAATCATACAGTGACAATAACATCGTATTGCACTGTAGCGGGATACTGAAATTTCGCCAAAGTTACTTTTCTAAATGGAACTCATGTCATCCAAAACATTTGATGGCATCGTTAAAAGTGGAATGAATTTTAAATTTGTGTACACATACAGATAAATAAGGGGCATGTAATAAATACAAAAGAGCACAGATGTTTCTATCAGTATCATCAGACTGCACTTGATCGTTGTAGCAGATGGATTCATCTCGAGCTACTCTCTTGTTGAATTCATTTGCTATAAAGATCACCAGCAGTCTGATGATACATTTTGTGCAGTTTTGTCTATATCTCCTCTATTTGAAACACAGCAAAACATTTCTCTTCTACATCAGCAAGATTGAAAGCCATTCAGTTTTTACTTACTGCCAGTGGATGTACTGGTCAGTACCTGAGGGGATGGACACAGAAATGATTCGTTTACTTTCTCTTTCTGTGTAGTACAGGCGGTCATGGTCTACTGTGATGTCGTTGGGATGACCAACATTCTGTACAACAGTCTTACAGTCGGTGCCATCCATGTTGCATCTCCCAATAAATGGGTCTCTTCCAACATCAGAGAAGTAGAAAATTCTGAGAAGAAAAGATGATATAATCAAATTTAATGTCAAAAATAATTCAAATATTTTTAAAAAAGGGAAATTAGGTGTGTCTTCCAAAAAAAAAAAAAGAATTATTTCAATTTTTAAACTGATGTGCAATTTCAAAAAAAAAATATATACAGTGGCATGAAAATTCTTATATCTCTAAATTTTGTGTGAAAATAAGGTCTGGTCTAGTGTCATATGCATATACAAAAAGTGAGGTCGAATGAATCATTTGCAAATAAATATACTTGTCCAGACTGGGTTTCTCGAGCAACTTTCACAAAATATATGAGAATTTAAGAAATTTTATACCTGTATGTATCTCTTTTTTTTGTAATTGGACATCAATGTAAGTAGAAAAAAGATAGATTTTTTTTATATCTGAAAAACAGATGATGCCCCTTTAAGGCACATTTTCACAAACAGTCATATATGGGATCAGAACTTTACTGATGCAAAATCTTTATGCTTATGGTTTTTATTTAACAAACTAATACTAACGACAACAGATAAAAACAATATTTGTACTATACAGGGCTTTATTTTCACGGGTTGTAATTTTCACGTTTTTCTCTCTTCTGAGACGATCACATTTTTCTGGATTCACGTATCAGGATTATCTAAAAATCAGACCTGTAGAGACAGTCCTGGATAATATATTGTTTATAAATGTACAATTTGATTACAAACTTATTCACCGTTTCTTGAATTTGCGGATTTATCAACAGCTTGAATATATAGCAATTATCCCAACTCTGGCAAAATACTTGGAATTTGATTGGTTCAGAAGGATACGACATATTCTTGTAACGGAGCTGCATTGAAAAAAAGTACTTTAAGAAGCAACAAAAAGGCAGGCCTTTGGTGGGATAAACTTGTTGCATAGTGTTTTACAGGGTCCATGAAAAAAATATTAACAACACGAGTTATTTCCCCCTGTACAGTAACTAGAAGGTCTGAGCATCGTTTCACAAAGCCTTCTTTAGTCTATGTGTCGTACAACTCTATGGTAGATAGAAATCTGTGTTTTTACAGCTGTTTCACAAAGTCGTCATTAGTTAAGATGATCGAAATTAAATGTAAATCCTGACCTAACTTACTACAGCTATAACCAATCGTATCTTGATCGTAGCATTACGTATCGGGATTTTGGATGCAATTTGATTAGACCCAGGAATTCTTGAATTCAGGGGTTTTAATCAGAATCATCTTTATGCTAAAAAGGAAAATTGTACTTATTTTTTTAAAGAAAAAATATTAGGCTATTGCCAATTTATTTCTTTTTTATTTTATTCCTTCTTAATTTCATTAATGATACTGTACAAGTTGGACCATACCAAGGATTTTCGAACAAAATTTTGTACAGTATATAAAAAGCTATTTATCTATATTCACCCTACAACTAGATCTCACTGGAAAAGTTCGCACATGTACTGAAATAAGGCTGGATAAATTCACAAATAATTAAATAGTTGTGAACACATACACCAAAAATATTTTTAAAATTTCTCTACAAAAAATAGAACTTTTGGTGGATTATATAATTTAGCTTCTGAAAAAGTGAATTGTTGAAGTCATTTATTCGAGTCCCACCTACTCGTTCTTGTTAAGAAAATACTATAATGTTGATACAAACAAAAAGAATAGTTTCTCAAAATGGAGCAAGGCAAGAACATTTTATGGGGAATTTGTTATCAATTTTGCTACTTTTGACAGAAAAAATTAAAGGTTTTGCACTAATTTTGTCAACTTTAGGGGGCGCAATCTCGCTGTGCAACAACCTAAAACCCTCAAGGGCAGATACAGGATTTTTTGAAAAGGGAGTTGGGTGGGTCGAGAATTTTTATCATTACGAAATGTGAGAGCCAAAGGTGCGTGCCTTTAGAGGCGAGAGGTCTGGGGCCGTTTTGAATTTTTCAAAGGGGTGGGGGGGGTTTTGCAATCCCCGCACCCCCATAAATCCGCCAATGATCCCTCCTTGGTCACTGTACACAATAAAAATTAATTGTTGGATTTATAATGAGAAATAATTTTGTTAGGGGATCAAGTTTTATTCATACTTCAGAAAACTTGACATTTGGAAGCCCGTAGATGCATTTTCTGTGTCTATACGCGAAAATACGCCTGAAAGTCTGCTAATAGATCTTACTAATATCTTTCTCAAAAGAAGGTTGATTCAGCAAAAAAGTAACTTAAAATCTGGACAGAATTTCGACCTTGTTACCTCCAGATAATTATGACATTTTTATCCTTAAAACATTTCATTGACAGATTAATAATTTAACCTGAAATCAAAGTGGAATTCGACGACAGGAAGGGGGGTTTGGGGTTAAAGCTCCCGAGATAAAATTTGGAATTATCCAATTCAGAAGTCCTATGAGGTATTCTCTAGCTTCCAGGCTGTTGTAGGATAGACACTTTCTGCCATGGGGGAAACACCCTACCATATTATTTCCCTGAATACACAAAGTCAGTAAAAGAGTTTACCATTGGGCAGAAAAACCACCATCAAATGGAACTCCCCATCTTGTTTCTGTTTTTTCAAAATAGTAAATAAGACTTTGTTTGACATAATACCTGCTTCATATGGAAATATTATTTTTTACTTTAACCATTTGAAAAAGTGAAATAATTATATTTGTAGACTTTTGATATCCATTGAAATAAAATAAGTTTCATAGCAAGTCGATTATATGGAGTCACACCATCAACTCCAAATCTGAAAATTTTATAGATATAAAGTATGGTACACAAATAGAAGAATACTAATTATTATACATGTATATTTTTTCCTTTATGTATCGTTCAAGCAAAACAAATATTTACAAATTTGATTTTTAGAAATAATTGCATTAAATTGACTTATTATATACCAAACTAAATTTTTTGGCAAAAACAAATCTTACAAGAGCAACGCATGAGGGGGTCCAGAAAGGGGGATTCGGGAGTATGCTCCTGAATTTTGGAAATTTAAAACTTGAAATCCAAAAGAGGCATGGCCACACATCCAAAAAGGTTTCCCTGGAATCCGAAAAATTAATCAGTTTGCAAGTTCAAAGAGGCTTAATTTCCTTTCTTAAATAGTCAGTTTTAATGGGCATGCACTCCTACGCCCCTCTAAATCCACCAATGTTTAAATACCAGAGAGTTTAAGATACTTATGATTATTAAAGAGCATGACTTGCAATCAACTTAGTATGCCTTTACAACACTTTTGTGAAACAGACATAACCGGAACGTTGACCTACACGTAAACAGATTGTAAAATGATACAATGACTGTAACTTAACAAGGCTTTGTGAAACGGTACCCTGATTTTTAGAGCTGAAACAACATGATGTAACCTTCACCACGGTAATTTGATAAGCTTGTTATATGTAATATCCTGTTATTACGTGTAGTGTTTTATAATAATTGTCTCGTTATAGACGTTCAATCTTATTTTTGAATTTTGAATAGTGTTTGACGCCACACTCAACAATTTTTCAGCTCAATGGTGGCAACCAGCTTTTAATGGTGGAGGAGAGAACCTGGTTAGAGTGTACCCTGGCAGAGACCACCGGCCTTCTCTGCAAGTAAACTGGCAAACCTTCTCACAAAAATCAGCTTAGGTTCCAGCAAGGCTCAAACCTGTGCTGATCAGAAGTGAAAGACTTCATGATTCAAAGTGCAATGCTCTGAACCACTCAGCCAGGGACCCCCCTTTAATTTTATTTCATAGCAAAGTATCAGAAATGCCTGAGTAATAGACAGGTTCTTGTGGAAGATCTTGTTCTACGCCAACTAAACATGGCAAAAAGATCAAGAGTGACTCAGGTGACCCTTCAAACATTAAACCTGTATCATCTCTACTAATTTTTGACCAACGGTCAAATCTACCTAGGCCTAATCTAGAAGCAAAAGGAAATAACAAAACGAAGACTGCAAACCCGTTTGGACTATCCAGTGCTATGGAATTAGGACGTTTTATACGATGATGCTCCTGTATCAAAGTGATGCGGTAATGTCCGCCAATATCTCCAACTTCAATCTTCCCCTGCGAAATAACGATATTTATGACAAATACAAGGCATCACAAGTACAAGTGATACTAATTCCTCGAATGGAAATATTTTATAATACCTGTAGAGCGCTGACAATAATATTTCAATGAAATAATCAAAGGGCAATAACTCTGTAAATAAGAGCGGTTTACAAAACTTGAACTCGTCCCAGATCTTACCATAGTAAACCTTTTATCAAGTTTCGTGAAATTCCGTTGAGAAATAAACTTGATAGAGCGCTCACAGAAATATTTCAGTGAAATAAACAAAGGGCAATAACTAAGTAAATAAAGAAGGGTAGGTTACGAAATGTGAGCTTGTCCAAGATATCACCATTGAGAAATGCTGACAAGGAAAGTGTAACATACATACGTACGTTATCCCCTCCAAACATCTTTTGCAATGGGATAATAAATACAAATAATAAAGTAAGGAGAAAAACTGTGCCCCCTCCCCTTGCTACCTTAAAATCCCTCTCCCCCTTTTTTACTAGTTAAATTGATATACAATAACAAAAAAGAGATATACACACGCATAAAAATTCTTAAAATTCCTATATATTTTGTAAAAATTGCTCAAGAAACCAAGGTCTGGCACTTTTTCAATTGCAGTTGATTTACTCAACCTTACTATTTGTATATGAATTCCACATTGGACCAGACCTTATTTTCACAAAATATATAGGAATATGATATTTTTAATACCTGTGTATAACTCTTATTTGTTATTTGTTATTCTCATAATGTATCTGTATACCAAATTTCATTTCAATATGTGCACCCACTGCAGAGACAATGAACGGAAACTGTTGGTGTACGGACCTAACATTTTTCCTACCGACCGAGGCAATGCAATATGCCCCTCCTTCTATGAAGGTGGGCATAAAAAGAGCAATTTTCACAATATAGCTTAAACAGGAATTCAGATTGTTGAGTATATGGTAAACATTTTCTCTCCTCATTAATTTATATTGATGGTAATTTTGAATTTAAATTTACAACAGTGTTTTACACCATAAGTAACAATATTTCAGTTAAAATGGTGGCGGTCAGTTTTTATTGTCAAGGAGGAGAGAACCCAGTTACAATGTACCCGGGAATACACCAACTCTGTATCTATATTTACTTAAGTTGTTGTTGAATTATTGTTTAACGTCCCACTCAAGAATCTTATACTCATATGGAGCCGTCACCAAATACCGGTTAAATGGGCTTTTAATTTTGGCCTATGCTCGGCACTTACGGCCATTGAGCAGTGAGGGTTCTTTAATGTACCAACACATACTGTGACACAGGAACTCGGTTTTCACTGTCTCATCCGAAGAACAGAAATCCAACCTGCCACCAGCTGGACTTGAACTCATGACCTCATGATCAAGAGATGAGCATGCTACCAATTAACTCAGCCAGGCCGACTCTATAGATATTTACTTAAAACAACTTGATAAAACTAAAGTGCCTCAAAGTTAGCCAGTACTTAAGGCTTTTGCCAATACAAAGATAATTTTTGGTTTGCTTTTAATGACACAGTTTATACTGCTATATGAAATGTCCGGGACTTTAATAAAAAACAAATTCTTTTGTGAAACACACCATGTGACGGACAGTCTAGCTCTACTAGTGTTTGAATAAGATTTTATTTTATTTTATTTTGATTTTCAGTCATATGGTGGGGACCAGTATTTAATGGTGGAGCAGAGAACCTGGGGCTCGTTTTCCAAAAAGTCTTAGAACCTAAATCCTAAATCTTAGTCCTAATTGTCATGGGACTGACCAATCAGCGATGCACTGCCATGGTAGTAAGGACTAAAAGTTAAGACTTAGGACCTTTCATAAAATGGGCCCCAGATTACGATGTTCCAAGGAAGAGACCACCGGTCTTCCGCAACTAAATTGGCAAACTTTCTCACAAAAAGTGGTTTAGGTTGCAGTGGGGCTTGAACCTGCACTGACCAGAAGTGAGAGACTTCATGTTCCAAAGTACGATGCTTTAACCATTTGGACAAAGTGGCCCTGTTAGAATAAGTCCAGGGTCTGAGAGTGATTCATGATTTAAATCCCTCACCTAGCATAGATGAATTGCCACAAATCTTAACCCCTGCTATGGACCAATACAATTGCAGTGAGATTTCATTACCTTGTTAGTCCTAGTTCAATTCCCAGGTATAGACCAAAATACTCAAGACTTTAAAAAAGTGATGTGCCCTCTTTTTTGCTATGCACTCAAAGCATGAAAATTAAGCTAGGGTTTTGTGTCAAGGCAGACCTGGCATATGTTACAGAAATCTATCTGTGGTTTGCAAAAGTCCATTTCACAAGTCAAAATCTGTTGTATACTTCACCTACAGCCAATGGCGAGATCTTCATATCAGGGTTAAATTCCTAGGACATATGCAAAACTAATGCCATCCCATTATGAAACCAAAGTAATTACAGAAATCTATCAACTCCATCTTACCTCGCCTGTGTCTACCCAGTAAATGTTACTGGTTACAGAATCCACACTTAAATCCTCCACTGTGTGTAGATCTGAATACAAAATTTCTTCTCTAAAAACAAGCACAATAAAAATAATTGTTAATATTGGCATAATACAGGATTTTCTGCCCAAATGATATGAAATTCAAAACTTGGCCAATATTGACAAAACTAAGCCAGTATTGAAAAACTTGGCCAATACTGAAGTTGCTTGACCAAATGGAAATAAATAAAATGAGAGCTAGTGGCAGCCATTTTATTTCAAATCTTGCGCAGCATTGGCCTCGCCAAGTTAATTAATCAGTTAATAATAAGATCATTATTCAGTGATTTCCATATAGGCCTAATTATATTGCACCTTTGTCTGTCGTATTGACCTCCGGCTGCGCCTCTAGCCAATACGACAGACCTCAGCCCAATATCCAGGCAAATATGGAAATCACTGATCAATAACCCCATAATCCATTGATGATCAACATAACCAAGTCAAATAGTAACGGGCAATCATACAAGTCTGATGACACGAGTCTAAATTTTCCTGAAATTATTATAATTATGAAATTCTGTTTGAGAATTCAAGAGAGAGAGAGAGAGTAGTGAGAATATAGAGTAGTGTGAGAGTACTGAGGGAGAAAGTAGTGAGAATAGAGTAGTGAGAGTTTAGAGTAAAAAAGAGAGTATTGTGAGAGAATAGAAAATAATGTGAGTGGACAGAGAGAGTACTGAGGAGGAGACTAATGGGAAAGAGAATACTGAGGGAGAGAGTAGTGAGAGAGAGGGGAGAGAGAAGTGTGGGAGAGAGATTTGCAAGAGAATAGAGGATAATATGTGTGTGTGTGTGTGTGTGTGGAGAGAGAGAGAGAGAGAGAGAGAGAGAGAGTGTGAGAGAGAGAGTGTGAGAGAGAGAGTGTGAGAGAGAGAGAGAGAGAGAGAGAGAGAAGGTGGAGTAAAGCATTATTAAAAGCCTTACACCTGCTGAGTGCTAGATCCATTGAAATATACTTTAGCAATCACATCTCTGTCAACATCGCTGTAAACCACGTAACTTTCCCCATGATCAACATCTATTGCAATTGGATTCTGGACTGCCTTGTTAAGAATGAAATTTACTAGATCAATCTGATATCCCGTAGTGAATAATGGAAAGTCAAGAATATTTTTCTTAGCTCCAAGGAATATTCTTGGCACATTTGGATCCCCTGCAATATAAATAGAGCATAAAGTGTACTTGAACGTGTGTGTGTGCTTGTGTACATGTGTGTGTGTGTGTGTGTGTGGCAGGGTTATAGTTATATGATGTATCTACTAGCTTGAGCTAGTGGGGGTTCCCCTTTAGCTCGATCAGTAGAGCACCAGATTGGAAAACCAGGGGTCCTAGGTTCAAATCCAAGCAGAGGCAGTATTTGTCTCTGTTACAAATATTGCCTCTGCTAGGATTCGAACCTAGGACCCCTGGTTTTCCAATTTGGTGCTCTGCCGATATGTCTGCTCACTGTACCATATTTTCATCATGATGTTGTTTTGTCAGTGCAGTCTGATTTTTAATTTATGGATGTGGAGTGAATAAATTTGTGAGAGAAATTTTAAGAATATGATCTTGCTATAACAATGTACAAACAGAACTTTTGAATGAAAAACTTGAATAAATCAATACATCTAAATACATGTATAGTTTTATTGTATACACAATCTTCTCTTTGCATTCCATATCAAAAATGGCATATTCAATTGTTCTCTGACAATCAATGTTATGTATAAATCATCATGAAAAAGGAGTTGGAAATATGCTAACTCGCTTGATAAAAAATCCATCTTGTGAGTTGGGCCAACATCTTCAGCTGTAAATGTATTAAATTTATCACTTTGATTTAGATTATTTTATTTGTACACAAAGGTTCTGTGACGAAGGATTTTGCATTGATATTGTCCGTAAAATCATCATCAACGCTAACATCTGATTCAGAATCGATATCCGTTTCTGTAGAAATAGGGTTTACATGTTGTTCACAGGCAGAATCATCATTCAAATCTAATCCTATGTCATTTTCAGAGTCGGAATCAGAGTTGAAAATATCTAAAACATCTTGGGGAATCTTGGGATGCATAAGCGGCAGCCATTTTTCAACAACTTTCAATCACAGATTTCAAAATAATAGCTCTTTTACATTCATCGTAACTTGTTTATTTTCCCCAGCATCCATTACATGTACAGATGATTATTATATTACACTAAATTTTCATCTAAACTCATTATAATTGTGATTTCTGGTGTCATACGATATTTTGACCCGTGATAAAATGACTCTGGGGTCAATAAATCGCCCTCGGGGTCATTCTATCGTGACCCCCTCTCTCTTTGCAATAAAATGACCTCCCTGAAAATATTAATTTTATAAAAATATAATATCAATTATATAAATATTACCCTTAAAATATCTATTGGCATGATCCAATATTAAAAATATGTGAATACTAGGCCGGGGAAGGGGTTGTCAAAATATCGCAGCTGTAATAAATGAAACCCCCGTGAAAATTTTTCTAAAAATGTCTATTGGCATGTTTCTTCATATAGGATCACTATTTCATGGCTATCCAACCATAATTATTTCTGAATATGTCAGTACTAGGTGGGGGGGGGGGGGGGGGGGGGGGGGGGGGGGGGGGGGGGGGGGGGGGGGGCGTGGTGGTGGTGGTCAAAATATTGCAGCTGCCATAAAATGACCCCTATGAACATTTTTCTAAAAATGTTTTTTATGTGTAAATTCATTTAGAATCAATATTTCATGGCTATTCACCAATAATTATTTCTAAATATGTGAATATTAGGTTGGGGAGGGGGTGTCAAAATATCGCGACTGCGATAAACTGATCCTCCTATGAAAAACATTTTTAGAAAAATTTTCACATGAACATTTGTTTTCATCAACTGAACATGAAAGCTATTGGATTCTATTTCACAGCTAGGTTACTTGCAAGTAAATCTGTGTCAAAGATATGCTTTTTGTAAGTTTATTTTTTTATAACATATATGGAAAACACTTAAATGAGCATTAAATTGCCGATAGAGGGATGGTTATTTATTTAAGGGTGGGTGTGACACATATAAAACTTTGGAATTACCTTACTGTCAGAGACGGCATTGTATCTGAGCAGGAAATTTTACATGTATGTTTCACTTTTTACAGCATAGTCTAGAGTATGGTTAAAATAATCATACTAATACATTTTGCACGATATAAACCAACAGACTACGTATCACATTCGGGTGTTTTGATTTTTGCGGGATTTATTTATAAAGAATAGCACGATAACCGACCAGCGTGTGCAAAGCCATTGTTTGATAATTGGATTAATTAAGTGAACAGGACAACAGTAATGTTTTACTCACCTGAGAAGAATTTCTCATATAATTATTGACAAGAATTTTAATCAGAATGCCAGGATTAAGTCTTAAAAAGTAGCAGTATTTAGACTCCGCATCAATTGTATAGCATGATCGCGCATACAAAGGGACTCTTGATCAACAATGAACTTACAACTTCAACGATCAATTGCCGAATTCAGTTTCACATCCTTACGTATTAAAACATCATAAAGATGTTTATTATTTTGATGTATCAAATTTTTGAAGTTGTAAATCATTTAAAACAATTTTCCTGTAAAATTCAAATACGAAAGAACTGTTGGTCAGATTAAGTTGCGGTGATTGTACTTTGAACATTTTATTATGACACATGTATTCACTATACAGAGAATCACTGAACTGTGATCGATCGTTCTACACATGCAGTTTAAATACCGGTGCGGTTTACACATTACCAAAGTCTAAATAATTGCTAAAAATTGGCACTGCAGTCTCTGTATATCATATATTATAACCCGGGAAATACAGTAGTCACTTTTGGCACAGCGCTGTATGTATGATAACAGAGACATGTATGCATGCCTCTGTCTATTATACATTTAATATTCCTGGAAGCAACTTATCAGAAATGAAAGCCTTTTGCATTTGGTGATGTTTCCATATGAGTGAAAGATTCTTGAGTGGGATATTAAACAAAAATACAACAACAACAACAACAACATAAATACATATTCTCTTTTACAAAGTTAACTTACTGTAACATGTTCTGTTGTCACGTTGTAGAACCATATCCTGTGGGCAGGCACATCTGTAGCCATGTTTCTTGTTGCTAGGTAGACACATTTTCATACAGTCTGAATTCAAACATGGATTTTCTGAAAAAAATAAATCACAACAGAAAGATATCATGTCCAGTTTGTTCGTTTCATTGTTGTTTAATGTTCCCAGGGATTTTCATGCCTCCAAAACTTTGGGTCCAGGGTCAGAAAAATTGAGAAGAATACAACATTTGAACAAGAACGTTTCCTTCTTTATTCTGAAACTCCAAATCAAGAAATTTGGCATACATTTTGGAAAAAAAAAAAACATTTTTGCATTGGGAATGGGTCCTGTAACTGGACCCCAAAATGGTCTAGAGAAATTCCTGGTTCCGCCAAGAATTTTTCACTGATATTGAGACGTTATCAGCTTTAGGTGAAGTGCTAAAAATTTAGACCTGTGCTATGGACCTACGCTAATGCTGTGAGAGTTCTTTTACATGCCACGTCTTCCGCGACACCAGAATTCTCTTTTAAGTCTCACCCATTAGACATGTGACTTTCACTTCATCTGAAAAGAGTTTAATTCAGGTATTTGGAACCGTCACTACAATTTTCAAAAGTTTCGGTATGACCTGGTACAGTAAAACTCGTCTATAATGAATTTCAAGGGACCTTGTTGTTAAATTTGTTATAAGAACATTTTGTTATAGTTATAACGAAGGCTGAAAAGTTACAACAAAATTCGTTAGGAAAACATTCACTCTAAATCTAGGCTAAACTGGAACTTTCTGGGAAGTCAAAAGGAAACAAAAAGGTTTTTGTTACTTTTTATTTACACATCTTATTTAATTTTTGCTTGGCAAAAAGTTAAGAATCGATATTTGGTTAAATGATATAGATCACTTTGTTATAATTCTATAATAGATGTTGGTTGGGGCATTGAGGGACATAGATATTGGTTTGTTATTTAAGTGAAAAAACCATTATATAAAATTTGTTGTAAAATTGTTTTTCAACTGTTCTATATAGAGGTGCAGTCAGGGAATATTAAGCGATTCCTTATGTGCATAAATTTGTACAAACCAAGTTCATTATATTCAAGTTTTACTGTACCTTGAATCCATCCCAGGACTTTACGCTTGTATATTCAACACTCTACACCTATAGACCATCGCAAGTGGTCCAATTCTAGTCTAATGTGCTAAATATGATACCACATATTTCCGCTTCCAAGGTGAATATCTTTCAAATATGTCACCACATGTGGTAAGTTTGGCCAAAAAAAAAAAAATCAAACTGTTCAACATAAATCAAGTTTGACCAAGGCTATTTCAAAGAATGAATAGTTGCCCACCAGGCATATTACCGAGATATATATAAATCAACCAAATCTACCATATATCTACCTATAAAATATATATGTACCAATTATGGTGAGCCTAGGTGAAGAAATGAAATATAGATATGACCTGGACAAACATTTTGTTTAAAAAATGGAATTATTTTATGCAATATTTCATCTACTTAAGATGTATTCCTGCACCAATCATGGGAAGCCTAGGTGAGGAAATTAGGACAATTTAATATGGCCCAGACAAATCGAAAGGACATAAGTACCTAACCCAAAACTGTAGGTGTCCCTGCAGGAATCACTCGGGGACTAAACAAAAACAGTAAGGACTAACAGGTCAGCTATTTTAAAGTTTTAAACCTACTTTGATTCATGTTGCCATCGGATACTGGATGTTGTACAGTAATTGCAGTAGGACGATCGTCTTCATTTTTCAAAATGACCTTTCTATCATGTCCGTTAAATTTGTTGGCTGATGTCACAATGCCATAATGAAGATCACACCAGTAAACTCTGTCCTCAAACACAGCAATACTGAACGGATTCACCATATCTCCAGCGATCAAAATCTAAATTTGTTTCAAGTAGATAATATGTTCATGTCAAATAACATAAAATCAACCCTTCCTTTAGTATGAGGTTTTCAAAATGGAGACGACATCATTCTTTTAAGGACTGCAATTTGTGGTTTTTTTTTTATTTTTGAAGTTTTTTTTTAAACCACACTCTACAATTTTTCAGTTACAGTAAAACCAGCTTTAGTGACCACCTGTGTATAAAGACCACCTGGTCACAAAGACCATTTTTTGCTGTCCCCAACAGTACCATTTGTGGACAAATCAACCTCTATCTAAAGACCACCTCCCTATAAAGACCGGTTCTCTAATGTCCCTACGGGGATCTTTATATACAAGTTTCATTGTAAATGGTGGCGCCTAGTTTATATTGGTGGAGGAGAGAACCTGGTTACCTGAGAAGAGACCACCAGCCTTTCACATGTAAACTAGCAAACTTACTCACAAAAATCAGCTAAGTTGTGGCTCAAACATGCGCTGACCAGAAGTGACAGACTTCATGGTTCAAAGCGTGATGCTTAGCTAACCAATGGGCCAGAGAGGCCTCTACCGATTGCAATGTTTTTTCCAAAACAAGAGGCAAATTATGTGGTTGAGCCATTTTGTCTCTCACCCGAGACTAATTTGTCCACAAATTTAGATGAAAAATGTTTTCTCTCAGGATGTTTTTCAACATATTTTTGTCGTCTGTATATTGTAAACAACTGAAATCAAATACATTCTAATGCCACTTTGAGGAAGGGATGGCAAAATCTAAATCCTCATGCACAAAATTTCGTTTGTCCAAGCCTCGGCATGGCAAAACAAAATTTGTGCACTTGCATCGAGATCTCATCATTGATAGTCCCTCAAAGTGGTGTTATATTGTATTGGTCTGTCTTATTTTAGATTCTGAAAGATAATTAAGGTCGTACAGAAGAAGAATTAGACGGAAATTTACCTTTCTTTTAGTACCATCTAAATGAATACTCTCAATACGTTTGTACTTGAAGTCAACCCAGAAAAACATGTCCACCGTGTTGTCGACAACCATTCCTTCCACTAAACCAATATCTGGAATAAATATCTCTGGAGAACCTCCATCTAACCATGACCTCTTTACACAAGCTGTCCGTCCACTTTCTGACCAATACAGTTGTCTGAAATGATATTACCAAGAATCTAGTTTATCAAAGTGTGAATGTATAATGTCTATAAACTGGTTCTGGTTTATAGTTTGGTTAACTTTTCATTTATTGCACCAAGCTGGTTTGAAACAGTTTCAAACCAGTTCAGGAAACTGACCAAACTACCTCTGGAGGTGGTTTCAGTATATGTGGTTTACATGCAGTCCAAAGCATGCAAAGAATTGGCAGTTAAGACACATGAGTAATGAGACAGGTGAATATCTTGCGATGACACTCTTGTTTTATTAATAAAATTTGGAAACTCTGCTTGAATAAAGATTTGATAATGTTTCAGATACTGTAAAAGTTAACAAAACAAACACTAAACCCAGTTTAATCAGGGATACACAGCAATTTCTAATATGTGTTTCCTTTTGAAAACTGCAAAACTTGAAACTTAACAAAACTACCGTAGTTTCAAACCATGTTGAAACCAAAAACCAAAACTGGAACCATCTTTCTGTCAATAAATTTGCCCTAATGGAGTGACTGGAGTCATGGAGACAGTATTTTTCTTGGGTATTTTGGGGAATGCCATTTAATCCTTCAATTGAGAAAAATTGACGATATGTCAGGTTGTCGCCTTATCAATTTATTTTCAATAACTTTTCAATCCAATAACTCGAGCAAAAAATACTGAAAATTGGCCATAATGTAACTTATCCAATATCATCTATATAAAGCGATACAACAAATCTGGCATATATTTGAAGAAATAAACTCATGTAATTTAACAGAATGGAATGGAAACCAAAATGTTAATTGGTAAACTACCAAAAGAACAGTGACAAGACCAAAACTTTTACTCCAAACTCCAATTATAAAATTTGTGTTCTTTGTTTGTTTGTTTATTGTTGTTGAACGTCCCACTCAAGAATCTTTCACTCATATGGAGACGTCACCAAATGCTGGTGAAGGACTTCAAATTTTGGCCTATGCTCGACACTTACGGCCATTGAGCAGCGAGGGTTCTTTAACGTGCCGACACCTACTGTGACACGGGACCTCAGTTTATACTGTCTCATCCACAAGACAGGAAACCAACCTGCCACTGGCTGGACTCGAACTCACGATCAAGAGCCGAGTGTGCTACCGACTGAGCCAGGCCGGCTCCTAAGTGTTCTTAGTGGAGAAGCTGAGACTATTTGGACTGGTTCAGGTTTTATGATCCTTCAAATATTAAAGAACAGGGACCCATTTTATGAAAGGTCCCAAGTCCTAAATCCTAACATTTAGTTCCAACTACCATGACTACACATCGCTGATTGGTCAGTTCCATGACAATTAGAATTAAGATTTAGGATTTAGGACATAGGACCATTAATAAAATGGGCCCCAGGTCTACCAAGGTAAAGTGGCACATGTATCCAGGTTCTGCCAGAAATCAAAACAATGGGGATTCTACTGTAAATTGTTTAATTTGGGCCAATTTGGCCACCCAAACAAATGGCCAAAATTAAACGGTCCAAAACACTGCAAAATATATGTACATGTTCAATGGCTGGAAAATCTGGATCTGTTTCTAACATTAACCCAAAATTATTTCTAATATAACTTTCATACCTAAATTTGTTCACTGATCACAGAGAGCAGGTGGTCACTATATAGGGTAAATTTAAGGAAAAAAGGAATTAAACAAGGGGAAAATTGAAAACGGTCGCTAAAGGCAGATTAGACCGAAGGCCAAAATTTAACTTACCAGCCAAAAAATAACCCTTCATTTTATGACCAGTGGCCAAATTTTAGAAATATCCCAATTTACGGTATCTTCCAAAAATAGGTTGTACAGATACAACATATTTCCCAATGCATTATTGAAGCTCTCACATTTTTGTCGACAATTGTAACCTGTCACCCATGCTATGATTTCATTCAATATACTGGTTGTGTAAATGGGACTGATTCATGTACCACGTGATAACTGATAACTTTCGCGCGTTACTAGTATATCCAATGGTGATGGACCATACCTCTGAAATGACGTTAGCATGGGAAATCATCTTCTAGCGTCATTCCATCACTAAAAGAAACAATAGTCCTGTACAAACATTATGGGGTATCACGTGGTACATGAATTAGTCCCATTTAAATGTGCCAATCTACCTTGTTAGACCCATACTAAGGCTGAGGTTTTCACTTAATAACCCCCCCCCCCCCCCCCCCCCCCCCCCCCAAAAAAAAACAAAAACAAAACTGAAATCCTGAATGTTATACAATACCTAGATTTGTGATCTATCTCTACTGCAACAGGCTTGTTCAGTCCATCAGATATCACAGTACAGGCCTCTCCACGTGGAAGACATACTATAATTTGCCTGGCTACACTGTCAGCTATATAAAGGTGGCCAGTGAGCCAGTCTATGGCAATACTGTTTGGATTCTTCAGACCTGCAATATATGTACTAGAAGATCACCTGTTTTGATCAATACGTCATAATCAGAGCGCTGCTTTGTTAATTCATCTAATCCCCGCAAGACAATGGACTCTTTTGTAAATCAATGACCGAGACCAGTTGAAATGTGTCTTTTAGGGTGAAGGAGTTTTTCTTTATTTGTATGAACTTTGTTGAAATTTTTATAATTTTTTTTATTTTGAAGTGTTTTACACCACACTCAAGAATTTATCAGTTATATGGTTGCGACCATTTTTAATGGTGGAGGAAACAACTGGATTACAAATTAACACATGGGAAGAGTCCACCATGCAGCTATCCTCAAATTGTCAAACTTTCTCACAAAATCAAACTGGTTACCCAGGAAGAGACCACTGACCTTCCACAAGTAAACTGGCAAACTTTCTCACAAAAATCAGCTTAGGTTCCAGCGGGACTCGAACCCACACTGACAAGAAGTGAGAGACTTCATGGTGGTTCAAAGCGGGATGCTCTTTAAACCACTCGGCCACGGAGGTCCCAAATTTGTTGAGACAATATACTTATCACTGATGTGGTCTAGTGTCACAAGATGTTCCACTGCGTTGTCTGTACTTATTAAATATTTATCAAGAAATATTTGATAATACCATATTCATAGTCTGTAATGTGAGGTCTCCAAAGTGAGATAGTCTTTAGGTATCTTGACCCCACTGTATATTATCAATAATTACAGTGTCAGTTTGTTGGTTTGGGAACCAGAACCAAGATCCCTAGGCTCCATTTATTAGTGCCCTAATAAACTGTGGGGACAATAGGTTATGTCTCTATCTGTCAATTATCCTGTTAAGGGTTTGATTAACGTTTTGCTCCCCATTCTTAATTTATAACCGTTTCACAGGTAGGCAACATCTGAGTTCATGGTGATTGCTCATTTATAATAAACATGAAATTTCATGGTCAAGATTAGAATTTTTTACTCCTCCATGGCACCTTATCCCACCTCTGGATTTCCAGAAGTCTGTGTCTGTCCAATGTTCATTAGGTATGTATATGTCTCCTGGACAAACTGAAGATTAATGCTTTGAAATCTGTGATTTTTATATTAAAAAATAAAATCTTCCCGGTAAAACCTCATGCTAAACATTTATATGAAACTTATGTTTGAATGTCAAGTTCAAGGAAACTAGGTCGAACAATTTTGGTCTCAAAAGAAAGGTCATGCCTTAAGGAATACGAAATATAAAAGCCCTATCACATACTATTCAAAAGTCATGACCAAGGTTAACTTTTTTGTAGACAGACAGACCAAAAACTGTTTAGGCCTCCGAATCTCAGATTACAGGGGCATAAAAAAAATTTGATTGATGTGACCTGACCGCTGCACCAATTTGAAGTTTTGAAAAGTAGGTCAATTACCAAGGTTAGGGTCATATGAGGTATAAAATTTTGGTCTCAAAAGAATGGTTTTGTCAAAAGGAACACACACATGTGAAATATGAAAGACCTATCAGTTATTATTCAAAAGTTATGGCCAAGGTTAATGCTTTTGTGGACAGACAGACAAGGCCCCCAAATCTCATCCCAATCTCCGCATTTCGTAATGATAGAAATTCTCAACCCCACCCCTTTCAAAAAATCCTGAATCCGCCCCTGAAATGTTTCTCAAATTCCCCAAAAATACATTTGCCAAATTTACTTTTCTTCCAAATATGACTGTTTTATACACACAAATAGTTACCGGATAGTTTTAGATTGGATCAAATGTTTTTCTTCTGTTGTAAATTAATTGAAATGTTCATTTTCTTAACACTTTGAATACTGCATCATGCACTGTAGCAGTTTTACGTTTTCTCCAGTCTGCTCACTGTAGCATATTTTCATCATGATGTTGTTTTGCTGTGCAGTCCGATTTTTAATTTATGGGTGTGGATTGAATAAATTTGTGAGAGAAATTTTAAGATAATCTTATTTGAATAATCTGATGTACAAATAGAACTTTTGAATGAAAAACTTGAATAAATCAATGTATTCTATCTAAAATACATGTATAGTTTTTATTGTACACACAATTTTTCCTTTGCAATCCATATAAAAAATTGCATGTATACTCATCACGAAAAAGGGAATGAAAATATGCAAAATAAAAAATAATTGTAAATTAAACAAACATTTTCTGCTGTAAATGTGTTGAATTTAACGCTTTGATTTAAATAATTTCTCGACATAGGTTCCATGAAGGAGGTTTCTGCATTGAAATTGTCCGTAAAATCATTGTCATTGCTAACATCTTATTCAGAATCGATATCTATCTCCGATTTGTTTCCATAGAAATAGGGTTTACAGGTTGTTCACATGCAGAATCATCATTCAAATCAGATACTAAAAAGTTATTTTTAGAGTAAGAATCAGATTTAAAAATATCTAAAACATCTTAACTGGGGAAATTTCGGAACGACTTTCATTCACTGATTTCAAAAAAATACTACTTTTATATTCGACGCCAACTTTCATTACATGTACACGTGATGATAGAGAATAAAGTCTCATCTAAACTCTCATTATAATCGTGATTTCCGGTCATAAACTGAAACTGGGAAAAACCCCATCAAAAGTGAAAGAAACACAAGGCAGTTTCCGACGTTCTCGTAATCAGTGGTTGTACTTCTAATGTGGATGCTATCGTGAGTAGCGAACAGTGAATTTAGTGGGCGTTTTTTGACACTACCGCAATGAAAGGGTAAATAGAGAGTAGAAAATCAATCAGGAATATTAGACAAACAAGAGGCCCAAGAGGGCCTCAATCGCTCACCTGTGAACCATCTACAAATGTGGAAAGAAGACCCAGAAGAATATGTACATGTAGGCTGATCTGGCCAAGAAACATAAATATTGCTGTTTTAAGAAGTTCATCAAAAGTTCTAGAAATCAAATTTTGGCAAAATTCTTGCACAAAAACATTTCTTCAACTATATACAAGTAAAACACTTTAATGCATCATTGTGAATGCAAGGGGAGATAATTGAGGAAATCATGCAAAAATTAATGAAAATGACAAAGTCTGAAAAGACCTCAAAAAACCATCAAAAATTAATATTCCAATTTCTATGAAAAATACAAACTTGAATCATTCATCCATGTATGAGCCTTTGGCTCAGGTAAACTAAAAATTGTGCTAGAATTTTTTCTAACATGACTTTAGAGAATGGAGCATTAGATGACGACATCCAATCCGACATTGATTAAGACTAGAAAAATTTGCTCAATATTATATTTTGTTGGACGTCTTGAAATTTCCAGTTTTATGTGTACGGTACATGTAACAAGAATTACGAAAAATTATATATCTCGTTGGTCCCTGCCTTGATATTAAATGTAGCAAAGTATATTTGTAACATGCAGACATTAATTGGTGTAGGATCTGGGATATGAATGTATTTCAAGTTATCAGTTTCAATATATATTCCAGGGGATGGGGAAGGACGCCTATATGTACCACTAGATGTGTCTTATCATAACAATCAATAATATATATGGTTTAAGGACGGAGCTGTGAAAGGTTTTTAAGTTACAAGTAAAAATACATATCTCAGGGGGTGGGGCTGTAACCCCACCCCCTGAGATATGTATTTTTACTGAATGCATTTTCCCATAACAATAAAAAATTTATCAAGTTTAATGGTGGAACTGTGAACTGTTATTTAATTAGTTATAAGTAAAAATATAAATTTCAGGGGGTGAGGCAGGACCCCCCACACCAATACCCTATTATACACCAATAAATGTGTCTACCAATGGCCATTACAAACAAGAATATACATGGTTTAGATGTAGACATTTGAATGGTTTTCAAGAAACACATAAAATAATAAATATAAGGGGGTGGGAGCATATACCCCTCCCCCAAAGACCCTAATGCAATGATTGGATAGAACCTCCATTCAAATTATCAGCAACCTAACACTATCATTAACCAAGAACCTAATGAAAACTTAACATTTACCTAAACACAGCAAATTTTTGCAAGAAACAGTATGCCCAAAAATATATTTTTCAAAAAATAAAAAAATCCCAAACATCCTTCACAACATCAATGCTAGACACCCCCCCTAGGAACATCCAGACCAAATATCACCAAGCTGGCAGCAACATCAACAGGACAGCAAGCCTGTCAAAAAAAAACTTAACATTGGAGCTGTGTTTTAACACAGCAAATTTTTGCAAAAAAAAAAAAAAAAACACTTGTCAAAAAAAAATTATTCCAAATTAAACATCACAACATCAATGCTAGACACCCCCGCCCAAAGGAACATTCAGGCAATATCATCAATCTAGCATCAATAATTAACTGAACAGCAAGCTGGTAAATAAAACTTAATGCTGGAGCTAAAGGCAAAGTTTGACACAATCGCCATTGGATAAGCAGCGACTTGTCTTTCTTTCACGACTTCATTACGGTGAGACAAAAACTGAGGGACTTATGGCAGATGCCCCTTGTAATTCCATTGCTCCATTTACAAAAGGTCAAGAGAAAATGGATTCCGTTACCTTATCAATACATACCCACATTAATTGCAGTGTTGAATCTCAATTCGCCTTGCAAGTCAGTTGAGAAAATACGCTTCTTTTTTGCAACACTTAGATACAAAGTCATACTGGGATCAAAACCTACAAAATTAGGTAAAACTATACATTTCATAACTAACTTACTAATTAAAGGTATAAATGTTACAGGTATGCAAGTATAGTGTAAGATATATATATATATATATATATATATCTATCTATATCTAACACGTCCTGCATGAGGGCCAGGCGAATGGTGCCGTAGTTCAAACCTCAGCAGGGGCATGGTGAGTTTATAGGTGCCTTGTTATTTCTGTATTTGTGCTGTTTGTATGATTTATTTTCACAGAATAGTATCATTTCTGTGCATACTTCAACTAAATTGAACCTGTGTACAAAGATCAATATTTTCTGGTCCCTTGGGTGACCCCTATATACAGGTTTCACTGTGTGTGTGTGTATATATATATATATATATAAACACTTCAGATAACATTCAGAGCACTTAAGGACAATATTGATGTGTACTTATTTTAGTAGTACAGTAAAACCTGTATATAGGGGTCACCCAAGGGACCAGAAAATACTGGCCTTTATGTGCAGGTGACCCTTATACACAGGTTTAATTTAGTTGAAGTATGCAGTCATGGTACTATTCAAAACTGGCCTTTATAGACAGGCAATCCTTATACAGAGGTGGCCGCTATAGCAGGTTTTACTGTATTCTAATATTAGCGCCTTTCATGCTAAATTTTTAGTGATTGCGCTAATTCAAGTGCAACACTAAAATTATCTCCATCCTGTCATTCTGCGTACACGACAAAACTAATAAAATTATTAGTGCGAATTCAAGATTCCGATAATAAGTCTACACCCCTCAGAGGGCTAAAATATGAGTAAGCTAATTTAAATACACATACAGCTCCCTAAATGCATTACGTAGGTATTTTTACCCAGAAAATGTTTGTCAAGTGAATATTATCTCTGTTCCATTGCTAAATTGTCTTCTCCTTGTTTTTCCATTGGACAGTTTTGAATTCAAATAATATTTTTCCAATTTTTGTTCAATAAACTTTTGCCACCAAATATTTTAGTAAATTTGTTTTCATAATAATTTTCCTGATAACATGACTGCTAAATAGCAGTTCATAGGCATGTACATAATAAAGTGTCTGCATGTCCGTGCTTTAAATTATAACGTGTGATTAGTGATGGATAATAAATGTTATATCTGATCTTCACATTGCTAATAACAAAGAAAATAAATGCAATTGAAGTCTGTTTTAACCACCTGCTACTCAATATAACGTTTGTTATTAAATCTCAATATGATGTTTGTTAGGTACATCCCAATATGACGTTTGTTAGGTACATCTCAAAATAATGTTTGTTAGGACCATCTCAAGGACGTGTGTTAAGTACATGTCAACATGACATTTGTTAGGACCATCTCAAGGACGTGTGTTAAGTACATGTCAACATGACATTTGTTAGGACCATCTCAAGGACGTGTGTTAAGTACATGTCAACATGACATTTGTTAGGACCATCTCAAGGACGTGTGTTAAGTACATGTCAACATGACATTTGTTAGGACCATCTCAAGGACGTGTGTTAAGTACATGTCAACATGACATTTGTTAGGACCATCTCAAGGACGTGTGTTAAGTACATGTCAACATGACATTTGTTAGGACCATCTCAAGGACGTGTGTTAAGTACATGTCAACATGACATTTGTTAGGACCATCTCAAGGACGTGTGTTAAGTACATGTCAACATGACATTTGTTAGGACCATCTAAACATAATGTTTGTAAGGTACATCTCAATATGACGTTTGTTAGATATATCTCAATATGACATTTGTTAGATATATCTCAATATGACGTTTGTTAGATATATCTCAATATGACATTTGTTAGATATATCTCAATATGACGTTTGTTAGATATATCTCAATATGACATTTGTTAGATATATCTCAATATGACATTTGTTAGATATATCTCAATATGACATTTGTTAGATATATCTCAATATGATGTGTGTTAAGTACATCTCAATATGACGTTTGTTAGGTATATCTCAATATGACATTTGTTAAGTATATCTCTTTATGATGTTTCTTAGGTACATCTAAAGTAACGTTTATTAGGTACATCTAACATGATGTTTGTTAGTTACATCTTAATATGAAGTTTGTTGGGTACATCTCAATATGTCGTTATGTTTGGTGCATCTCAATATAATATTTGTAAAGGACATGTAATTCTAAATATGACGTTTGTTAGGTACATCTCAATATGACATTTTTTAGGACCATCTGAATATGACGTTTGTTAGGTACATCTGAATATGACATTTGTTAGGTACATCTGAATATGACATTTGTTAGGTACATCTGAATATGACGTTTGTTAGGTACATCTGAATATGACATTTGTTAGGTACATCTGAATATGACATTTGTTAGGTACATCTCAATATGACATTTCTTAGGTACATCTTAATATACATATTTACTTACTGACAAGATAAATATACATATTTACTTACTGACAAGATAAATATACATATTTACTTACTGGTGGATAAATATACATATTTACTTACCGACAGTTAGGTAATATTTACTTACTCATTGACACAACATTATGGAGTAAGTCTGACGGATAAGAGTCGTCAGTCTGGTTTGAGTGCAGATGGTGACCAATTAAGCCAGAGTTTGTGGAAATCCAAAGAACTGGATCAGAACCTGTAGAAAACGATACAGCCACAACTAAAATAAGATAAAACTGAGAAAAAACTACACCCAAAGGGCATCAATGCAGATTTTAAATTCCAATTAATGATTTTCGCAAATGTTGCTGACCATGATCAACCTCAATACAATGGAACCTTTCTTGAGAGACCACTTGTCCTTTCAGACCACATTCTGAAAACCACTTTATTAAATATCTCTTTAAATAAAACTTCTTTTGAGAGACCACCACCTATCTTGAGAGACCACATTTCAGTGGCAGATGGGGTGGTCTCTCAAGATAGGTTTTACTGCGCTAGTAAAGAGCTGACATACCAAATTTGGTAAAAATTGATACATGCTGGACAGATATTACAGATTTAAGATATATGCCCCCAATCTTCAACCAGAGCTGCCCCCCCCCAATACATGTGTTCTCTTTCGACGGGAGGAAAAATTGCCGATTTTTAGGATCCCTTCAGCCCCTCCCATCACGTTTCAGAATCTGTCAATTGAAAATTTCAAGTATCATAAAAAAAATAATAATAATGTGACAAACATGGAAACTCCTCATAATTACTAATTAGCAAACAATTGGTTATATACATATATATAAACTGTATCATTACAGCTGTATAAAATAAATATTTAAACATAAATAGTAGAAAATATTCACTTTCAAAGATATTTAAAAACCAACCTTAAAATCTCAGAAGCAATCAGCTGTTAGCTGGGGGATATCAGTAAAAATAAAATAGCTATAGCCCAGTAAATGTTCTGCTCTAGTAGAAATTACCCAAGTTAATAACGTCACAAAAATGTGATACTTGCATTAAATCAAGTAGATCTAGCTGCTTTTATTTACAACACTAAATATTTTCAAGATTAATTTGTTGTTCAACTTTAGGCCCTATAATCGGTGATATAAGCACCAAGTGATTGTTGTGAGTTGCATAAGCATACAATATGTCTACATGTCAACAATTGAAAATCACAATATCTTTCTTTTTTTATTTTTTTTTACAAATATTGGCATTTTATTTTCTTATAATTTAAGTACTTTTGAAATTTGAGAACATGCAATGTAAAATGTTGGCATTTCTTCATCTTGTGTATCATCAACATGTGGTGAAAATTTCGGAGTTTCAAATCTAATCAAAGGATTATCATGAATTAGTTACACCCCACTGATGTTGATTGGACATCTTTACAGGCAGTCTGAAATGCAGGTATGCTTAATTAGGCATGACACTTTTCTGTAGCATTATACCGATTGTATTGCCGGAGGCATCGGTATTGTAAAAACAAGAGGCCCAAGTGGGCCTCAATCGTTCACCCGAGAACCATCTACAAATGTGGAAAGAAGACCAAGAAGAATATGTAGATGTAGGCTAATCTGGCCAAGAAACATAAATATTGCCGTTTTAAGAAATTCATAAAAAATTCTAGAAATTAAATTTTGGCAAAATTCTTGCACAAAAATATTTCTTCACCTAATTACAAGTAAAACACATTAAATGAATGAATCAAGTGAATGCATGGGGAGATAATTGAGGAAATCATACAAAAATTAATGAAAATGACAGAGTCTGAAAAGACCTCAAAAACGCGTCAAAAATTAATATTCCGATTTCTATGAAAAATACAAACTTTAATCATACATCCGTGTAGATCACTCAGAAACAATCCGTTTTTCAATTCATGTAGTGTTTCTGGAGAAGAAGATTTTTAAAGATGGTATATTTTGGGACCTATTCTATTCTGTCCCACCCTGGATTCACCCCTGGGTCAATCTGGCTGAAAACTAAAAACTTGGTAAAGGACCTTGAACACTTGCTTTCTGTCAAGTTTCGTCAAAATCCCTTCCTTGGTTTCAGAGAAGAAGTCGAAAATATGAAAAGTTTATGGACGTACGAATGACAAAGTCTGAAAAGACCTCAAAAACGCGTCAAAAATTAATATTCTGATTTCTATAAAAAATACAAACTTGAATCATACATCCATGTAGATCACTCAGAAACAATCAGTTTTTCAATTCATGCAGCGGTTCTGGAGAAGAAGATTTTTAAAGAGGGGTACTTTTGGGGACCTATTCTGTCCCGCCCTGGATCCACCCCTGGGCCATTCTGGCTGAAAAGTACAATTTGGTAAAGGACCTTGAGCACTTGCTTTCTGTCAAGTTTCGTCAGAATCCCTTCAGTGGTTTCAGAGAAGAAGTTGAAAATATGACAAGTTTATGGACGGACGGGGAGTGATCACAATAGTTCTAACCTTCGGCTCAGGTGAGCTAACAGCACACAGGTGTGAAAGGCTATACATCCTGTTGCACTCATCAACTGAGATGAGGGTTTAATTAAAGCGATATTTATAAGTACCACCAAGTGATAATAATCCAGGTCGGCTTTGGTGGTATATAAGTTTTAATCCATAGGTAAACTTCACTTGCATTCGCTCACACGTTAATTACTTGCTACTACAGTCGTAAACAAAATTCAAGACAGTGGGAGAGCAACATCCACGAAATGCAAGGCAACATGAACTTCGTTTTGTGGCAAACAGATAGTGATGCAGGGCGACTGAGTGACTTTGTCGCCCACGTTGCCCTCTAATGCGAGCCCTGGTCATGGAATAAAAATCATCATTGTGATAGCTTATATCGCTTTAATACGATTGGAAACATAATTCATAACATGTAGATAATATATAAACCGTGGTGAAAGTTTTAGCTCTCATAACTCCTTTAATATGAATATTTACCTACCAATGGCAACACATTTACTCCCATTGACAAGTTGGTAACCATGGTGACAGTTACAACGATAGCTGCCAGGAGTATTGACACACATGTGACTACAGATTCGGTCTTCTCTAGCACATTCGTCAATGTCTGAAAAAATAATGAGAGCCATTCAGTCATTCTGTGAGAAAGACATTAAAGTCCCCAAACCAAAGAATCAAACTGGCCATCATTAAAGTGATACGAGCTGTCGTAGGTGAAAAAAATTACATTTATCTCATATATATCCCAAAGAGACCATCTGGTGGTTAGAATAACAAATGCATGCGTATAATTGCAATAATTTTGCCAAACGTAACCCGTAATATCAGGTTTTTTGTTCGCCATTACTCTTGAGCATTGCAAATTAACTTTCAGTAATTTTTACAAAGATTACCGAGTGTCCAATAAGCATGTGCTATTTGCAGTTAAAATATATTCTATTTTTATTACCCTCTGTGTTTATTTTCGTATATCATCATTTCATACTTAAATCAGACAAAGTTTGTCTTTTTCGTCGTTTCAAAACATTTGTTTCTGAAATTGTCCACGTGCCAGGTATATCAGGTGATCAGTCGACCCATTTTTAACTCCTTCCATCGCATTTTCGGCTGTAGATTGACATTCTTGACACATCAAAAATTTCTAACTCCACCAGACATGACGGAACGATTGTAAAACATGAGGTACACATAATTTTCAGTTATGTTATTTTTTTTAATTTTGGCAATGTCAGCATTCATTTCAGGGTAACATTAAAGATTAGAAAAATTTCTTTTAATGATTTGATATTTTAATTCATATATTCATCAGATTTGCTTCAGGTATTTAAAATAACACTGAAAAATGCATATTTTACATAATACATGTACTTTCCAATAAAATTCATGTCGGTGTATTTTAAAAGTAAATATAAAAAAATGTAAAACTCGACCGACTTTTACATACGCGGATTGTGTCAAGGACCGAGATTGCTGATAGACCAAGCATATAAAGGACCGAGATTCTCCTGACCAAATTACGAAGCACATTTGATATGGGGAAAGAGTTTATCTGAAAGGTCATTGCATATGAAAATACAGTCGGAATTTTTAAGGTACAGGAAAACTTTAAAATCTAATAAAACAAATAACCTTGAAAAGAAGATCTTTTACAACATTACAACGTGTTTGATAATGTATTTGAACACACATTTTATCATATTCTCGTCTATATGTCAGGGGACAAAAATAGTCATTGTGATGGCTTATATCGCTTTAAAGCCAATGATTTAATGTTTTATTGATAATCAAAAACATCATACTACAACTATTTGGAGATAATGTTGCAAACTCACAAATAGGAAGTTTGCAACATTTAAGACATTAATGGTTTCAACCATTCAGCGGTTCTCTTGAAGAAGATTTTTATATGTATATTTCTCATAGGGTCTAGCTATGTTAAACTATGTCCCTCCACTGGCAGCCACCTTGGATTACTAAGCGGCACCAAAGAAACAACACTTGGTCAGTACCTTGTACCAAAAATGTAAGATCAACATTCATGCCATGTTTAGTTTCAATTCTTTCAATTGGTTCTCCTGAAGATGTTCAATTTTCATTTTTATTTTCAACAGTGTTTTACGCTTCACTCAACAATTTTTCAGTTATATGGTGGCAGCCAGTTTTTAATGGTGGAGGAGAGAACAAAAAGTATGTTAAAAAAGTGAAATATGAACAGATGGATGGACAGATGACATACATTAAGTGAAGGCAATAGCTCACATGTGAGCTAATAAATCCTTTTTTCTCTTATGCAAATGAGGAAATATGGCAGGTGCCATAATCTGATATAGATTATGCATATGTGATAAGTAATTTGCATCACATTGGTTATTAACTTACCTGTACAGGTATTGTTCACCTGTAGAGTATATCCAGGTAAGCAGGAACAAACAGCACCATCCGGTAAAACTTTACAAATCTCACAATTCTTGGCAGCACACTGTGTTTTAGATTCCGCTGTAAGTGTATGGAGGTTCCAAATCACTTTTTAAACAAATACATATATACAGTGAAATTTGTCATGATAGTTACCATCCCCATCTCCCACTGATGTTTGTTTGTTGGTGTTTTATGCCACAACTTACAGTATTTCAGTTATATTGTGCCGGCATCTATCTGATGCAGACTGCACAAATTCTTACCTATGCCAGGACTTAATCCTTTGCAGTGAGGGATCTTAACATGCCAATCCAAACTTTGGTTTTTTACTGTCTCTTCCGAAGGACAGGAATCTGACCTGCCGACATGTGTCCATCTTGGATTTTGATCTCTATAAAAATGTAATATGCCCATCTAGACCTCAGGGGGGAACCTCCATAATCAATTTCGAAAAAGATTCCTTCAGTACATTATAGACCTCAAAGGGAAATTTCAGTGTCAAATTTAAACAAGATCCCTTCAGTACTTACTGAGAAATAGGGGTAACATACTTCCATTGTCAAAATCCAAGATGGCTGCCTGTCAGCCATGTTGGAATCCAATCTCTCTGAAAATGTCATATGCACAACTAGACTTCACGGGGAACCTTCATGTCAAATTACATGGAGATCCCTTCAGTCCTTTCTGAGAAATAGCAATAACGAACTTTCTAAGGTCAAAATCACAGATGTCCACTTGCCGGCCATATTGGATTCTAATCTCTCTGAAGATGCAATATGCACAACTAGATCTTAAGGGAAACCTCAAGATGTCAAATTTCAGTGAGATCCCATCGATCCTTTTTGAGAAATAGCAGTAACAAACTTCCTTTGGTCAAAATCCAAGATGGCTGCCTGTTGGATTCCAATCTCTCAAAATGTAAATTGCACAACTAGACCTCAAGTGGAACCTTCATGCCAAATTCAGGCATGAAAACAGGGAAGGAAACTGTAAAGCAGTGTGCGAATCACACTGCAGCACTAGGGGGGGGCGGGGGGCTGCCTTCCTGTGGTCAAAATCCATCGGCCATGTTGGATTCCGATATCTCTGAAAATGCAATATGCACAACAAGACCTCTAGGGGAACCTTGATGTCAGAGATCAAGCAGTTCCCTCCAATACTTTCTGAGAAATAGCAGTAACAAGAATTGTGCATGACGAATGACGGACCATGGATGCAGAGCGATTTGAATAGCCCACCATCTGTTGATGGTGGGCTAAAAATTAAAGACATTTAGTCCTACCTTTGGCACTGCAAATTATTTTCTGTGCATGTTGTTGAGACAGTTAACATGGTCAGTTCAAGTACGATTTTTTTTTGTCTTTGAAAGCAGAAGAACAAAAAATTAAAATATACATGACAATCAAGTCAGGGCAAGTTCATTTTCGGTTAGGGCAAGCAAAATTTCCGATCACTTTCCTGACCGGACAAGTAAATTTCACTGTTAATGATGAAGCCTACTACAGCTAGTTACTGACTATGTAGTTATTTTCGCTGTTTTGATTTGATGTTCAGCTCATTCAGTTAGTGTAAAACAAGCGTCCCAATTGGTCTTAATGGTCACCTGAGTGAAATAATACCCAGCTTTAGTCTCTTTTCAAATCCCTATTGGTCCTAATTAACCCCTTTCCATTCGCAAACTTTATGCAGCTTCACATGATGATACCTTTTGCCAAGTTTGGTTAAAATTGGCCCATTTGTTCTTGAGGTCAACAAAGTCAAAAAATGTGTCAAATTTGACAAAAAACCTAGCTGTTACAGTTGATTAGTATTTATCTAAATATATCATAATTTTGTTTTTTTGTTCTATGATGGCAAGTAGAAATTTGATGGGGACAATAGACTTCTTATGCTACTGGCCATGTGGGCCACCTGAGACAAAAAGGTTAAATCCGTGCCTTGCATATTACAGCAAGGGTTGTCAAGTTAAAGCCCTGAGACAAGATTTGTGACAGATGGACAGACAGAGAAACAGACAGACAACCATGGCAAAACCGTTTTTTTTTGGGGGGGGGGGGTATTAATAAAAAAGAACATATACATAAAACAAAAATTTGAAATTTTAATAAATGTCAAATATTTTTTTATTTGCCAATTAAGGATTTTTGTCAACTTTAAAACTTACCACAAAACTGCCCCTCGTCCGATCCATCGTGACAGTGAGTGACTCCATCACAGACCAATGTCATGTTAATACACTGTTTGTTATTGTGACACAGAAATCGGCCCTCTTCTTGTCGGCAGTGTTCAGATGGCTCTACAAAATTAAAGCTACATAGAATTTTCTTTGACTTGTACACAAATTTTACCTTACTATATAACAATAAAAATAACAATAAAAATAACAATATTTGACAACTGACTTAGAAGTCTTCCAAAAATTACCGTTGTCTGCCATTATATCTACTGCAGCACTTTTGATGAATTGATATCTGAATGCTATTTACAGATAAGTGGAATCTGTATTGAGAGACCACCACATCTACCACAGAAATGTGGTCTCTCATTACAGGTGGTACCGTAAAGTTGCTTTTATTCGCGGGTGATTTAATTTCACCTTATTCGCGGTCATAGAAAATTCCACGAAATTAAATACCCGTGAATATAATACATTACATTTATGAAGTATCAGAAAGACACTTTGTAACCTATCTTGCGCAAAATTTGATGCCCATCAATAAGTTCCTCTTTAGAAAAAAAAAACGTGAAAATTTCTCCCGTGACATTAAACAACTATACAGCATCTCAAATGAGATTCAGTATTTAAGTGATTATTCAACCAAGTTTTTTACAGACTGTGGTCTGACAAGAATGGTGGTCTTCTATAAGATTGGTCTTCCAAGACAGGTACCATTGTATTATGTTCGGAACAAAGTTTGAAATATACTACCTACCACATACGGTTTCATCTGAGCCATCTTCACAGTCGTGGGCATGATCACAGACGGAGTATCTTGGCACACACTGGTCTCCACTTTGACATGGAAAGTCTTTGTCTGAGGAACAATTTGCTTTACCTGTACGGCATGAAACAAAAACATTGAACATTATCAAGGTGAATGATTTTCAACCTGCTGCAGCATGCATTGATTCTAACCCTGCATAGCTGCCAACATTGCAAAATGCAAATGAGGAATATCAAGCTGATCGAGGGAACAAACGGACGCGGGTAAGGGACGGCGTGGGAGGAATTCCAGAGAAATACAAGGAAGAATTCAAAACTTTAATACAGACAGAGCTAAT
This sequence comes from Atrina japonica, assembly GCA_030159075.1. NCBI lineage: Eukaryota > Metazoa > Mollusca > Bivalvia > Pterioida > Pinnidae > Atrina > Atrina japonica. The sequence continues at coordinate 52,373 of BROG01000778.1, read as the reverse complement.
TTGTGGGTTATAGATCATCGCAATTAATAACGGATCCTGAAAATAAGATAATTTTACAATACACTTACATAGAGTCTATATGTAATATATACTTTTGAATTTATATAAAACAGAGCCGCTATTGGAATATTATGTTCTATCAAAAATTTCAGGTAAATAACACCTCTGTCATCTGAAAGTCTGTTTACATCCAATAAATGTCTTCTAACATTCGCAACTGCCATAATTCAGTCATGAACATTCAGTCTTTCAAGTGAAGGTAAACACTGAATACCCTACACATGTCGGGTACATGAATGCAGCGTAAAATAAACACTATGTGAAAATACAGGGTCACCTCGTTTGCACCGACTTGCACGAGTTCTCGATACATGTACAACACTAAACAATTTCCAATGTAAATATCATAAATATATAGAATGAAGACTTTACAATGATGTGTGGAAAACATGGTGCTTAGCAAACTTTGAGTGGTATATGTATGAGCACCAGTAACAGATAAATCTAACCTCAATCAGACTGTCTCAACCAATCTTCTTAACCGAATGCCAACACCAAGACGATAGCAATAAACTCAACTCAATTTCACTGAGATGAACTTAATATAATTAGAATTAGGCTTGAACAAAATTTTCTGTTGCCATGGTGATTAATTCATTTGTCATTTCCAGTAACACTACTGCATACCCAGATTATTTCCACACTTTTACAGCAAAAAACCATATTCACCCCATTTTAAATTCACCATAAATCACCATATTATAGTCTCAGGAATGGCATATATTCATGTCTGTGGTTAATCATTTAGCTTAAAAATTTTGCTTTCATTTTAAATTCACGTACCTCTCATCCTAGGGCGAAAATTATAAAAAAAATTTCAGGCATACAGTATCAATCTTACCACAGAAGACTTCATCAGAAGCATCAACACAATCCAAAACAGAATTGCAGATCCGAGTCTTCTGGATACACGTTGACCCATCGTGGCAAAAGATAGAGTCATCTGGGCATGTGCCTGAAAAAAAAGTATACGGTATTAACATAAAACAGAACTCAAACACATACAGCAAAACTGGTCCGGAACCACGACTTTATTATCCCTGCCAAGTTTTGTCTGGAGAAAAAGTTGTATGTGTCGTTATACATATATTTTAGTGCACACTTTTATCATTTTCAACAAAATAAATGAAAAATCAATATGCATTTAAGACCCTGAAAATAAAAATTATTTCAGAACAGAACCAAAAGCAACAACATGCCATAACACATCCCTCTTGATCACTGTAATGCCATTGGTTTGTACATGATGCAGATACAGTGTTTCTCAAGGATTAATACTCCAATGTATATTTCCCCACCATGGATCCACCATGAACATATCTGACCAAAAACACCACCACCTGTAGGGGACCATAAATAATCCAGTCATATCAAGTTTCATCAAAATTCTTTCATGGCCCTGATGAACAAGTTGACAATGCAAAAAAAAATACCCTTCTCCCTTGTACTATTTAAGATTCTTAAGAAATTCATAAAAAAAATCCAACAAATCTGATTTTTGTCAAATTCTTGCCCCTAATTACAGGTAAAACGCATAAAATAATTGCATCATAAAGCCATAAAGGGAGATCATCGAAGAAATCAGACAAACATGAATGATAAAGTTTAAAAAGACGTGAAAAAAAAACCCATCAAAAATTAATAATCCAATTTCTATAAAACCAGAAAAAAAAAACTTTTGAGTTATACATCCATGTAGATCACTATGATACAAATTACAATCTATTTATTAATACGTGTAGTGGTTCTAGAGAGGAAGATTTTCAAAACGGGGTTCCAGGTGTGGTACATATTCTGTCCATCCTGGATCCATCTTCTGCCGAACCAGCTGAAAAACACAAACTTGTTAGAGGATCTTGAGCACCTGCTTCCTGTAAAGTTTCATAAAAATCTCTTGAGCAGTTTTGAAATTCCAAAACATGCTGATACATGTAATGTGAAAAAGTGCCATACCTACTGGTCTTCATACCTGTCAAGTCTACCGATTTTTTTTATTCATCTGCCGCTTGTCTACCATCGAGAAACAATCTACCGATTTTTCTAATTTTCAACTGATTTCCGTATATTTCTACCGCTTCTCGTCCATTTTCTGGTGATCGGTAGTCGTTTTTGTCAGCATGAAATTTTCAGTCTTAACTGGCGCCAAATATAGTTACGGTGATATTTCTGGCGCCCTCATTTCACTGAAGTATTAAAAAAACTAGGTTACATGAGTCCCTTATATCTATCAAATAGTCATCAGGAACACGGACTTATAACCCTATTTATTAATATCATAAGACTATTCAGAGGTATAAGTATCAGACGTTTGCTGGGGTAATTACACAAAGACCTGTAGTGTGGTCAGGTACCTATACAGATTGATTACCTGTATATTTAAACTTCCACACCTATAATCACTATCCATATGTTCTGTCCTATATACACACACATCAAAGATTATCATCATTAATGTTTTATTAATTTCATGCAGCTTGTGTATCAGTCCTCAATGATTTTACTTTAAAATTTTAACTGAGAAATATCGAAGCGAGATCGTGGTGTCTTCTATGACGTCCGCACTCCACATACTGCACAGTTTATTATTGTTATTGATGCATCATAATTTCAATACAAAATTTTTTATTTAGTTTTATTTCAATTACATGATATTTGAAACAGACAATAATGTTTTCTTGTATCTCATTGAATTGAATTAAATAAATTGTCACTACTGACAATTAAAACAATTATATAACCTAAATAATATATTTTTTTTTTCACGAAAAGCAGATTTGATTTTTCCTGTCAAATCTCATTTTATTTAAGTGAACTATTCAGTCAACATTTGTGGTTTTATCTTATCATACCATGGAAGAAATACAATATGAGGATTATAACCTTCAAATAAATATTTGGATATGCAAAAATATTGGTAATAAATGTTCAAATCCTCAAGAAATTTTTTTTTTTAAATTGAATTTAAAAATCATCATATTTCCAAATATTTAGTAATCAAACTGAGATTATGTTTCTTCCAGGTAAGTGGTAAGTCTATAGTTATTTATTCTCTGCATTCCAAATGCAAATGTTATCTCAGAATTTAGTATCTTAAAATTCATTATAACAAATTTAGAAATACTAAATTTTGAAAATTCTAATATATATATATATATATATATATATATATATATATATATATATATATATATATATATATATGTAACACAATGACCATGACATCAATCCGAGTCTCTCAAGCTGTGTTTATTACAATCTGTATTATTTTATTCATGCGTTTACATGTACATATATATATTACATGTATTTAAAATATAGTATATATCTATTCCTTATAAATTATGAAGTTAACTAGAAAATTAAAAGAAATGTGATATTTATATCATTGATATTACTGACAATAATTCCCTTTTAGATGCATAAAATGGCAGATATTGAAGTTTTAAATTAATTTTTTTTCTTCTCATTTTTCCGGAAGAGGGACATCCCTTCCTGTACCCTCCCCATTCAGTTATTTAAATGCTCCCAACAAGCCTGGTGTATATGTGAGAACGTTGACACATCCATTAATTTCAACCTCTGTATGCACTTTCTACCCCAGACAAATTTCATAATGTTGACAGGTATGGGTCTTCGTTTAGCAATTCTTTGTAAGACTATTCAAATTCAAAAAAAAAAAATTCAATAATATAAATCATATTTTGGTCAAATTCTTGCACAAAAACCTAATTACAATTAAAACACATAAAATGAATGCATAATAAAGAATATGAAGGGAGACAATCAAAGATATCATACAAAAATGAATGAAAATAATAGTCTGGAAAAAAAGGTCAAAAATTAATAATCTGATTTTAATAAAACTTATAGACTTGAATCATACATCCATGTAGATAACTCGGATACTAGCCATTTTTCAAACAAGGATACTGCAAAGACTGTACAAAATACGCCCATCATGGGTCCATGAGCAGTTTATTACTCCATATATAACTGGCGAGAAATTTTGGTTTTCAAACTTGCACAAGCTTTTAGGGCAATAAATCTTCTCGTAAAGTTTCAAATAATATTCATGGGGCAATAACTCTGTAAATATCTGGCAAAAATTTTTGGTCATCAAACTTGTCCGAGCTTTTTTATGGCAATAAACCTTCTCATAAAGTTTCAAATTACTACATTGAAAATAACTCAAGTTATTGAGTAGAAACTGATATGTTTGTAAAATAAAATAAAAAGTAACTTAAAATTGGGGCAAAAACTAAGCCTAGTTACTAAGGCTATGCTTTTTAATTATTTTACAGGGAAATCATAAATATCATCACTTAATTTTTCATGCAAATAATGTGTCTAAAATAGACCTATTAGAAGATGGCAGCTTCATCCATCACAGGAGCCTGAAATTCTGTCTGTATGTTGATAAAAAAGTCATTTATACATATGGTCACTGACAGATTTGTGGGGGGATAAAGTAAAAAGCCCCCCTTTGTGTGCCGAAGTACAGATGTATGTACAGTAAAAATCAACTCAGAAGCCCAGAAGTTGACAAGAAATGTTAAAAACCAATATATTTTTATTTTGTTTTAAATAAAAAGTTGGAAAATTAATAAAAATAAGCTACAAAAGTTTTTGCGCCTCGTTACACTACACTCTGCGAAAAAACTTTTCCCTCCCTCATACATGAAATCCTGGATCCACCCTGGTTTTGTCTGTATTTTTGGATTGTATGGCTTTTGACTACACTTTGTCAGGGTTCAACATTAACGGTTTGTCAGATTGTCTCGGACAAGTACGCGGAATGGAGACTGAACTGAGAAATGTAAAAATTAGACCAAATGAGTTTGTCTTCTATACAGGGAATGGGAAATCTATATGATGGAATGAAACAAACAACAGAGGGATTAAGCAAAGACGTATCATGGTTGAAAACATTATGTTCAAAGATGCAAAAATTCAGATTTGGAAATATGTGACAACATGGCAGAAATGACAGCAGAAATCAATGAACTAAACAACAAGCTCTTAGAAATGCAGCGTCGTTCAATGAAACAAAATTTAATTTTTAATGGAATAACAGAAGAAAATGACGAAAACACAGAGAAGTTACTAAAAAAAACTCATCAAAGACGAGATGAAAGTTATGGACCCGATATCATTCGGAAACGTGCACAGAATTGGCCCAAAAAGAAGTAACTCAAACAAACCCAGGGGAATAGTTGCACGATTTCTTTATTATAAAGACCTTGTAACAGTAAAAAAAAAATTGTGAAACAACTCAAAGTAAAGTCAGTGTATGTAAACGAGCAGTTTCCACCCTAAATTGAAGAACGTCGAAAAGCGTTATATCCTATTGCCAAAGCAGAACGCCAAAAAAAGTCAAAAAGTGGTTCTTGTCAGGGATAAGCTAAACGTAAATGACACATTGGTCAATGTTGACCACAGATCCCACTCGGGGACTGCTATGGGACGCCGTGTAGGATCCACCACTCAATCTTAAGTAACACCTGAGTAAGAGCACACGTGCTTCGTCAACATCTGATTGTGACTAGGAAAGCGCCGGGGGACAACATGTAATTTCTATAACTTCCACGCCACATAACAGAAATGATTGTAGTGTATATAGATGTTCTAATAGTGTAAATAAGCTTAAGTATTGTTTCCTTAAATGTTTGTGGATTAATGACTTGATTACAGTACCCCGATTTCATTGAATTTGTACAAAAACACGACATTTTATGCTTTGTTGAAACAAGATAATTTAGAGACTCAATGTTTACCAGGATACATTTTTGAAATGAAAAATAGAAAGCATTGTAGTGAAGTGAAATCAGGTGGTATAGTGTTAGGGTATAAAGAAGAGTTATCGGACTTTATTGAAACAATCAAAACAGAAAGTGAGTATGTCTTTTGGTTTTAAGTTAGGAAAAATTTGTTTCAGTCAGATAACGATATTTTATATCCCACCTCAATATACAAAATACTGTATTGCTGATCCCTCCAGTGAAATTGAAAATGAATTTTCAAATTTTATTATGCATACAAATGTTTGCATGCTAGGTGATTTTAATGCTAGAACAGCAGAAGCTATTGATTTTATATATGAAGATGAAAGGCATAATCCAAATGACATCATCTTCGAAAATGCTTTTTATACTTTAGAAAATTTAAATGTTCCATTATTGAGATGTAGCAAAGATAAGAAAAAAAATAATTTTGGAAACATACTTAGCTTATCGAATTTTGTAAAGGAAATAACTTATTTATTTGTAATGGAAGATATGGTGATAATTCCAGTGAATTTACATGTGAAAATGCAAGCACTGTTGACTATTGTTTAACTTCAATAGAATTCATGTAACTTGTAAATTATTTCTCTGTCGTAGAATTCAACAGAATTTTGTCAGATGTACAGTCCTTTGAATTTGATTGTAAATAGTAAATTGAACATGTAAAATGCATTCCACAAAATACAAACCAAACATTTAAAATAAAAAAATGGGAAAACGAAAAGCGTTATACTTTTAGGGACAATATAAATTTAACTAAAATTGAAGAATGATATAACTAACAACAATAACACTGATAGAAAATTTGTAAATGAATGCATCAACAAATTTGGCAATATCTTACTTGATGCTGCAACAGAAACTTTCGTTACGAACAGGTGAAATTCATTAAATAGAAATAAAATAGAAAATAAACCATGGTTCAACCTGGAGTGTAGAAATGCTAGAAAATCTTTTCGGAATGCAAAGAGAAATTATAGGCAAAATAAAACTATTCTTTCCAGATTAAATATGAATAATAAATCAAAAATATACTAAAAGGTTATGAATAAATATATAAAAATTCATGATAAAGAAATAAGTAAAGAACTAGATAATATGAAAACCCAAAAGAATTTTGGAGAATCATACCAAACATTTTGAAATAAAAAAAAAAATTACTGGTCAACCGGACCAGTGAACAAAGGAATTTCACTGGTCAAAGAAAATTTTTTACTGGTCTGTACATGTATATATACACAATTGAAAAGAAATGGAAAATTACTGGTCATTTGGACCAGTTATCAGATAGATTTCACCAGACTTTTGTAAAATTTACCGGTTTTTCTGGTAAGACCGGTGAATTTCAAAAACTCTGTCATACACAAGGAATATAACACTAATAGTAAAAATGAAAATAATGATATAAATATTGATATATTTATGAACATTTTAAAAATTTAAATGAGTCTGACCATATTAGTGATACACTTCCAGAAGTGACATGTCAAATAAATAAAAATGTTGAAAATTTACTAAATTCACCGATAAATCATGATGAAGTTTTGAAATGTATAAAACAACTAAATAATAATAAAGCAAGCGGTGAGGATAACATAATAAATGAATATATTAAAAATTCTACAGAAAAATTAATTAACCTTCATGTAAACATTTTTAATTTAATATTTGTCAATGGTATATTGCCAGACTTATGGCTTACAGGTAATACTATTCCAATTTATGAAAATAAAGGACCCAAAAATGATCCCAAAAACTACAGACGTATTACAATTATAAGTTGTTTAGGAAAATTACATGTACTTACCTCTATTTTAAATGCTATTTTTACTCTAAATACATTAACTGAACTTATGAAAAGTCAGAAAACAAAAATATTTTGCAGTTTCATAGATTTTGAAAAAGCTTTCGATAAAGTTTGGAGGGAGGGTATGTGGCATAAACTTTTACTGAATAATATAAATGGCAAACTTTATAATGTTATATATAATATGTTCAAAGATATAAAATCACGTATTTCTTTCGAGGGAGAATTCTCAAATTATTTTTTGTGTAATATCAGCTTGAGACAGGGAGAAAATCTCTCACCTTTTTTATTTTCACTTTAAATGATGTGGAACAATTTTTTATTGATCAAAACATAAAAGGTCTTGAGTCCATTTCCTCAGAAATTGAACATATGTTTCATGTATATCTAAACTTTTTATTTTACTGTATGAAGACGACAGAGTCCTGTTAGCCGAGTCTGCCAAAGACCTTCAAAAAACAATTAGATTTTCTCATCCATCTTTATTCTAATTTTCTTACATTTTCATTTTATTACAATGTTCATTTTTTTTTATAACAATATATCTTTATTATTTATATATAATACATTGTTTTTTTTTTTTTTGGGGGGGGGGGGTTCATTCTAAGATGAAATTTCCCCTAAATCAACTCTGTTTTGAATCATCTACAGTGTATTTTGATTGCGCATCAGTGTATAGGGAGCTGGATTTATATAAGTGGTTCGCTTGTTTCCAAATCCCTGATTTCTTCTTGTAATTGTACGTACTATGTAATTAATCATTCAATAAAATATGTTTATTTGTTTGTTTGTTTATTGTTGTTTAACGTCCCACTCGAGAATATTTCACTCATATGGAGACGTCACCAAATGCCGGTGAAGGGCTTCAAATTTTGGCCTATGCTCGGCACTTACGGCCATTGAGCAGTAGGGTTCTTTAACGTGCCAACACCTACTGTGACACGGGACCTCCAGCTTTTACTGTCTCATCTGAAAGACAGGAAACCAACCTGTCGCCGGCGGGACTCGAACTCACGACCTCACGATCCAGAGTCGAGCGCGCTACCGACTGAGCCAGGTAAAATATGTTTAAACTAATTAGATGTTTTCAATGATTATTGTGTAAGATGGAAATTAAAAGTTAATATAGAAAAAAAATAACAAAAGTAATTATTTTTACAAATGGTAGAATACCAAGGTGTGAATTTAAATACAATGGTAGGAACTTAGAAATTGTAAAAGATTTTACATATTTAGGAGTCATTTTTTTCATCGGGTGGGTCATTTTTAAGAACAATGATGAAAAATGTAAATACATGTAAGGGTATTAAAGCTATGTATGATATTTTAAGACAAGGTCGATAACATAAACTTAGTGTAAGTACACAAAATGATTTATTTGACAAAATTGTTCAGCCTATATTGTTGTATGGCTGTGAAGTCTGGGGTTTTAGAAATAATGAATTGATTGAACATGTTCACCTGAGATTTTGTAAATTATTATCAAATTTTAAAAAAAAATCTATGCCATCTACATGGTTTATGGTGAACTAGGGGCTTACACCCTGAATATATATATTAAACATAGACTGGTGAACTACTGGACAAAATTAATCACAGGAAGAGACAACAAATTTTCAAGCATTCTATATAAACTAATTTTACAAAAACATTTACAAAATGAACATAGTTCTAAATGGTTAACATTTATTAAACAAATTCTAGACTTATGTGGATTCAGTAATCTGTTTTATTTTAATAACATGAAAAATGGATAAGTGAGGCTATAAAGCTAAGACCTTTTGATCAATACAAACAGAAATGGAGCGCTGAAGTATTTAACTCCGCAAAAGGGACTTCATATAGAATATTTAAGGAAGAATTAAAATTTGAAAAATATCTTGATATTTTAGATAAAAAAGATCAATTTTTATTTTGTAAATTTAGAACATGAAACCACAAATTACCCATAGAAACAGGCAGATGGTCTAGAGTTGAAAGAAACGAGAGAAAATGTTTAATCTGTGATCAAAATGATATTGGTGATGAATTCCATTACATTTTTGAATGTCCCAAAATAAACTGCCATAAAAACCAATATCTAAATAACGAATTTAAGGTTAACATAAATAAATTAAAATTTAAATATTTATTTCAATCAAAAAACCAAATAATTTTATGAAAACTTTGTAGATTTATTGATAATACAAATAAGATTGTTAGTCCTCTGCAGTAAATGTAAATTTATTTAGCATCATAGCGACAATTTTTCATTTTTTTCTTTTTGAAAAAAAATGAACACTGTATTTGCATTTGATTCTTGTATTTATATATATCCTAAATTATGTAGACGTATTGCATTTATATTTGTACATGTATATTGTATATATGTTATATGTTTATCTCTATAACTTTGTAATTCATTGGTTCGTGAGATTAAATTATTGCATATTGCAGAAACCCAGGTTTGGCACTTTTACACTTGCAATTGAAAAACTCTGCCTTACAACTTGTATCTGAATACCATACTGGACCTTCCCTTATTTTCAAAATATATGTAGGAATATAAGTTTTGTATCAAAGTATGCATATTTATAGCTCTTATTTGTTATTGTACATCAAGTACAAGAAGTAAAAGCAGCAAAAAAAGAAATATATATATTTTTGGCAAACATAGCTAATGTCCCTTTAAGAAAATAGTCTTAGAAATGTTTTACGTAGAACGTAACGGGAAAATGATGTTGGTTCATAAGTTATGGCATAATGCTGTATTTTCGCCAAATTTCTGTGGAAACGCTGGGTAAAATTGGAGAATTTTATATAAAATTCTCCGATTTTACCCAGCGTTTCCATAGATATTTTATTTTCTCCCCTCGTTAGAGGACAGGCAATATTTTTAAGAATGACTAGAATTTGAAGTTCCCATGCAGCCATAATGGAGCAACCACCTTTAAATCCACCAATCAAGAGACTTACCATTTTTACTGGTTCCGCTAGCACAATTTATCCACAGAAATAAAACAAAAAGGCTGCCGTGAACGAGAGTCATTTTGGAAATTCCATAAGACCTTCTGGATGTCTCAGTGATGCCCACGGGGTCCTTGATGACACTGCACTTTGCTCCCACGCAAAGGATGGGTAGTGCATGTACGCTCAGCCAATCAGAAAACAGTATGTTCCTGGTAGAAATATCGGCCACATGCTAGAGAGTCGGTCAACCGAATACGCGCGCCGATTTAGGTGAGGAACAAAATGGGAGTTATCGATTTAGAGTTTATATATACCCCATAGTTATTGTACATGATTTTGACTATATTCTAACACAATCACCCTTAGTGTACCTCTAATGTCTTTAGTTTTTTTAACTTCAGTTTGCAGTTGCTCTGTATTTTTTATTTATTTCTGCAGTTCTTTTCTTCCCCTTGCTAGATCAATTTTTTCTTTTGTAATTAAGATCTGATTTCTACTCTTGTTAATTGTAAATCTGCGCAGCTTATACATGCTTATACATGATTTTAGCTCTAAAAATTGCTTTCAGTGTTGTCCAAGAAAAATCTATCCTATTCAGTTATATATATATATATATATATATATATATATATATATATATATATATATATATATATATATATATATGAATTAACTACTGATAATTTTACTACTTTAAAAATACATATCAACTGGTAAAGGATGGGCTATTTACTTTGTCTATGTTAAATTATACTAATATTATACACGTCACTTGGTAGTGTTCGAGTGGTGTTCTTGTATGGCCGTGTGGATTTTGTAGTGGCATCGGATTAACCCATTTTATTTTCGAGTAAACTTGTGGAATTTTATAATTTTGAAATTACATAGTTAGTCTTAGTTCCGAATCCAATTTTAGAAAATGCGAGAAAATACTGATATTTTTCAATCATTAGAAAATATTTTTGTGATAAAAAAGTATTTCTAAAAAGAAGAAAAATGTTCGTTGTCCCTTGGAATAGAGATAATAAAAGTTGAGCATCTTAGGTGAACGTAGAGGATCAGGGGTGGATTCAGGCGGGCGCAATGGTCGTGCACACCTTTAGTTGGTAAAATGTGTAAACAATTCGGATTCCTGAACCTGCCCTTGCCAGAATGGACCCTTGCAATGGTTATATCAAATTTGTGTTGGGATTTTATCAACAACCCTAGTTTAAGGGGGCATTTAATAATAGCTGTGGCTTTGTTCTAAAACATTTTCTCCTTTTCACTATTTAGATTAATCAACAGATAACAACAGAGATATACACAGGCATACAAAATTCTTAAATTCCTATATGTTTTATGAAAATTGCTTGAGAAACCCAGGTTTGGCACTTTTTCGATTGCAATTGAATAACTCAACCTTACTATTACTATTTGTATATGGAGCCGGCCTGGCTAAGTCGGTTCCTCAGTCGGTCGATTCTTGATCGTGAGGTCGTGAGTTCGAGCCCAGCGGGGCCAGGTTTTTTTCCTGTCCTTCGGACTGAGACAGTGACATTAAAACCCGAGGTCCCGTGTCACAGTAGGTGTCGGCACGTTAAAGAACCCTCACTGCTCAATGACCGTAAGTGCCGAGCATAGGCCAAATTTTGAAGTCCTTCATCGGCATTTGGTGACGTCTCTATATGAGTGAAAGATCCTTGAGTGGGACGTGAAACAACAATAAACAAACAAGCAAACAAACTATTTGTATATGAATACAACACCATACCGGATCTTATTTTCACAAACTATTTAGGATTATAAGACTTTAACCCAACCCCCCCTTTAATTAACAGATCTACTACTACATTGTATATGCCCAACGTAGTATGTCTTCGCACAACAAGAGGCCCATTTGGGCCACATCGCTCACCTGAACTTGGTCGGAATATTGCAAATACAGTGGAACATAGCATAAAGACCACCTCACATTTAAGACGATTAATATTCAGTCTCTTCAGCTTTTTATTTTTTTTATTTTTTTATTTTTTTATTTTTTTTGATAAATATGAAATAAATCATGAATGCATCATGATAAATAAATGGGGAGAAAATAAAAGAAATCATACAAAAGTTGAATGAAAATGACAACGTGTATAAAGATGTCAAAAATTTATTTTCCGATTTCTACTAAATTACCAAACTTTAGTCATACATCTATGTAGATGATTCAGATGCAATTAGTTTCTTAATCCATGGAACAGTTCTGGAGAAGATCTTCAAAGAGGGGTACCCCCTGAGGCCTCTTTTGTCCCACCCCTGGGCCGATCTGGCCAAACTGAACAAAAGTAGTAGAGGACCTTGAGAACTTGCTTCCTACAAAGTTTCATTAAAATCTCTTCAGCGGTTTTGGAGAAGAAGTCGAAAATGTGAAAAGTTACCCCACCCTTCATCTTTGCAGTCTTAAAAAATTCATTAAAAAAAAAATTAAAAAATTCAGTGAAATTCTTTCAGGAAGCATTCATCTACCTACTTACAGGTAAAAACGCATAAAATGAATTAATCGTAATTAATAAATGGGTAGAAAATCAAAGAAATCTTAAAAAAATGAATGAAAATTACAAAGTCTAAAAAGACGTCACAAACGCGTCAAAATTTATTTTCCGATTTCTACGAAATTAACAAACTTGAATTATACATCTATGTATATCACTCAGATGCAATTAGTTTTTCAATCCATGCGGCGGTTCTGGAGGAGAAGATTTTTAAAGAGGGGTACCCCCTGAGGCCTATTTTGCCCCACCCTGGATCCACCCCTGGGCCGACCTGGCCGAAATGAACAAACTTTGTAGAGGACCTTGAGTACATGTACTTGATTCCTATAAAGTTTCATGAAAAAAACTTCGGTTCGGTGAGCTAATAATAAAAAGTTTTCAAGAAGAAACATTTTTGGTGAACCCATTTTTGTAAAAAAAAAAAATCAAACATAATAATAAACAACCACCAATTAAATGCAAGTTTAGAAGAGATAATATAACCGCATCAAGGAGATATTTTTATAGGAATACAGGATAACAAGGTCTATTATGATAATTACGTGACCACGTTTTATTTGTGGCCTTCTCAAATTCAGAAGTGTACAGATTTGGGACCAAGGGATAATTACGCTAGTGCATATTTACGATGTACGCGGCATCACACCATCACTGTCTTTCATTTTTAATAAAACAAGCATATTTTCCTATCATATTCATCCTTGAAGAGATACAGGGATTGCTTCCCAAAAAATACCGTCTGTATTTTGTACACCTTCCTTTCAAGTTCTCGGGTTCGCTCACCCTCCCCCCCCCCCCCCCCCCTCCCCCCCCCCCCCCACCCCCCCTCGTCAGTATAAAGGTGTATGATTTAGGGACCGCTACCTCAGAGTATATTTTATATGTTGTACATCTTCCTTTGATGTTCTCAAGGTCATCAGTATAAAGGTGTATGACCTAGGGACCGCTAACTCAGAGTGCATTTTATATGTTGTACACTTTCCTTTGATGTTCTCGGGTTCATCAGTATAAAGGTGTATGATTTAGGGACCGCTACCTCAGAGTGCATTTTATATGTTGTACACCTTCCTTCGGTGTTCTCAAGGTCATCAGTATAAAGGTGTATGACCTAAGGACCGCTACCTCAGAGTGCATTTTATATGTTGTACACTTTCCTTTGATGTTCTCGGGTTCATCAGTATAAAGGTGTATGATTTAGGGACCGCTACCTCAGAGTGCATTTTATATGTTGTACATTTTCCTTTGATGTTCTCGGGTTCATCAGTATAAAGGTGTATGATTTAGGGACCGCTACCTCAGAGTGCATTTTATTTGTTGTACACCTTCCTTTGGTGTTCTCAAGGACATCAGTATAAAGGTGTATGATTTAGGGACCGCTACCTCAGAGTGCATTTTATATGTTGTACACCTTCCTTTGGTGTTCTTGGGTTCATCAGTATAAAGGTGTATGATTTAGGGACCGCTACCTCAGAGTGCATTTTGTATGTTGTACACCTTCCTTTGGTGTTCTCGGGTTCATCAGTATAAAGGTGTATGATTTAGGGACCGCTACATCAGAGTGCATTTTATATGTTGTACACCTTCCTTTGGTGTTCTCGGGTTCATCAGTATAAAGGTGTATGATTTAGGGACCGCTACCTCAGAGTGCATTTTATATGTTGTACACCTTTCTTTGATTTTCTCGAGTTCATCAGTATAAAGATGTACGATCAAGGGATCGCTACCTCAGACTGCATTTTGTATGTTGCACATCTTCCTTAAATGTCCTCAAGTGCACTCATATGAATATGTATGACTCGTGAGACCACTACCTCAGCGTGTACCTTACATGATGTTGACCTTTCTTTGATGTGCTCATCAGTGTAAATGATCACTACCTATAGTCCGCCTCTGCATTTGAAATGGTCGTGTGTAGAACAGGCCTAAAACGTGGGATCAGCATACCAACCGAATTTTTCATGGATCTGTCGTGTGGATATGAATATCTCCATCTGTGTGGTAAGAAATTAAGATTCAGGTTTTCCAATCCAAGGGAAAACCACTTGGACAGAACTTTCAGATTCTTACTACGAGGGTTGATATTTCCCTTTTTACTCACTATGATTATTTTTCTCCCATGCTTCAAGTACATACATGTAGTTAAGTACATAAATAAAATCTGACATAACGTTAGTGCACTGCATTCTCATAACATAGAAGCCCTACGTCATAAAATTATATTGTGATGTCGTCTCTTGTCGCGACTCTAAAGTGTGGACAGATAAATCCCGACCTGGCAAAACGGTAAATACGCCTGTTTAAAGTGGGAGAATACCATAATCTTATATTGTGATGTCATAACGCGTGTGGGTGTAGACAGAGAAATTCGGACTTGGCAAAACAGTATATATGTCTGTCCAAGGTACGCCAGCCAATCTACGATTAGAATTGCAAAAGAATTTATTTCATCGTAAAAATACCCAATGTGGTCTTAGAAACAATGACTGAATGAAAGAAAAAAATCGATGAAATGGAAGGTGGGAAGAAATAAATGTCACATGCGCTGACCCTGATAAGGAAATATTGCTACTTATATTTGAAAAATTGAAAATAGAAATATTAAGTTATCGTGTATAGTTTTTTGGCAAAGAGTCATCATGACGCATCTGTTCATGTGTGTTCTCTTTTGGTTGTCAGACTTAGGGAATACAAGTAAGAGACCCAAATTATATGTGTCTCCAAGTTGTCATTTAAATTTTCCTCTGGTCACCCGAGCAGCACCACAATATGCAGTGTGGGAATTGGTTGAGTAAATTTGCCGCCAAAATCTGAGCCTATGAAATTCAGTTCACGGATCATTTTTACGAGTTGATGGAACATCAACGCAGTTATGTTATGCTAAGTTGTTTATTGGGAACAAGTCAAAGCACATTTTGCAGTATAAGGGGTTAATAACACATTATATTGACGCAAAATTACACATGTATGTGCATTTCAGCAACATAAACTCAACTTCAAGATTGAAATTTCCAAATCACACTTTTATTCGTATGTTTTTGCTTTTTAAAATGACGAAATAAAGGTAAGTTTTAAGATATCATAAATTTTCTTTAGAATGTTACTTTTCAATTATTTTTTACCATTATACACTTGTGATAGAATTGACATTAAAAGCGATAGACTGGACTGTTAACAATTCTTGCGCACGATTAATATGCAAATGAATTTTGGTAAAGTTTCCCTTACTGTGTATTGTCAAGATGAACATAGAAGTTGTGTCATTCCTCATTCACGTGATCTTAACTGATGAGAAACTCGCGGCAGTCTTTGGAGTTGGGAAAATGTTTTATATGTACACGTATTGACCTAGAGATTTAAGGCTACTGATAGGAAGTATAGCGTAAGGGTATAATACTGCCCTGTCGCATAGAAATTTAATATCGATGAAACGATGTTTATAAGCACAAGATTTTAAAATCATATCGCTGATCTATCTAGTTTGTTGGATAATAAATAAGCCATCAGTACTCACGTTAGGCCAAATGTCTGACCCGATTTTTAGTTACTTTTGGTGTAAAACCTAATTTTACCGAATTAAAAAGTATTCAGTATACTGAGTGTATTATATCACTCGTATCAGTACTTTCAGTACTTTGATTCTTTTGGTTTTTCCTTCAGCCACTGACATAAAAAGTCGCTTGAAATCATGATAATACTAATAATCGTGTACGAGTGGCGAGGGCGTTATGTAGTCACAGCGTTCGTTTAATCAAACCAAAGCAAGCATACATACAAATAATGCTAAAACATATAAACAATAGAATTTCACCATTCGTTTTCAAAGATGTAAGCAGACTCTCTCTCTCTGCTGTGTGTTTTCCTGTCATAGGAATTAAAGTACCCGCTACTAGTATAGAAGGACTCGACTTTGGGTTACATTAACGATAGCTTCGAGCAATTATTTTCGCCGATTCCAAACACATCTTTGAAATTATTGTTATATATATTCCTACTTTGTTTCAATGAAAACAACAAACTTTATGATGCGAAATTTGATGAACCATTCAACAATTTGAATGGGTTGTGTCAAAACTATCGTCAACCATCGATGATATTGGATAGAACGTGTCAGAATTAAATTGGATGAGGATTAAAAACCTCTTCCTGCATTGACCTAACGGCAGAAATCCCTCAAGGGAGATAAAGGAGCGACTTCAATGCACCACTACTGCCGTGACACTTGACCTCGCCAGGTTTTAAGTCTCGTCCGTTAGACCCGTGACTTTAAACTGAGCGCTTGGAATCGAAGCTTACGAGTCTAACGTTCGGTTATCACTACACAAACCGCAAGTGGTGCTGTTACTGGAATATGATATCACAGTTGTATGATGCAGACGCATGTAAATGCATACAAACTTGTAAAACGTGAAGAGGTAAAACGGTAAGTTACTCCTTTATCTTTATTTTATAATCCTCAAATATAAATATAAAATTTTCAAAATTACACTCACAATATCAACTTTTAATTATCACATACGTCTCTCTCTTTCTCTGAGTATCATGTAATATACCAAGTATTTTGAATGTGCACCAAATATAAAAATTACATTGAATATGTGCTATCTATATTGAAGTCTTTGAACAAAATCAAATCTTTCAAGTGATGCGGGATATCTAGTTCCTGTAGAGAAAGTTTCACCTTCTCTCCGTGTAAGGTATTTCGTATGACTAGACTACACAACAGCTGTAAGCTGCATGTATTGTTTGATTTTTGCATAATTTGTTTGTATAAATCTTCCACTTTGTCACGTCCCTTCCTCCTAATACAGTTATTTGATGTGGACCTCTTCTGTTCCCGAGGTAAAATTCGGAAACCGATTTTGACTAGAATTCGCGCCAATTTTATCCTTGACTGGGAATGAAAGTTGTGAACGTCTGTGGCGAATTTGAGCAATTTTGCCAAAGGAGTTTCCCCTTGATTATTCGTAAGATTCATTTTGGCACCTGTTCTAACCAGCGATTCTATTGTTTCACCGCACGAGCGCCAACATGCGACGTGTAACGGCGTGTCACCATTAATTTCGTCTCTGGCGTTTACGTCACATCCGGCTTCAACCAATCTCAAAACAGCATCCTTTGAATGAGCCGCCGCAATATGGATCGCCTCTTTACCACTGGATAGCTTCTTTTTTGGATCTACACCGAGTGAAAGTAACCAACCAAGAGCATTACCCTACAAAAGAAAGACGAAATTACAGTGCTTTGATCAAGTATACTAGTATATCTATATCTATTGTAGACCTAGAAAGACGAAGTCAGGTCCCAAAAGTCACCCAAATTTTATCATTTTAAGATGAAAACACACCTGGATATTTTTGTGCATTTATGTAAATATGAATAAGTACCAATTGATAATCGAAACTCTAGTCCTTTAGAACAAGGCGAATTAGATGTGTAAATGGTCTGAAAAAATATACAACAATAAAAATACACAGCTCATTTGAAGAAAAACATCAGATAAACATATAAATTATGAAAAATACTTCGAGTAGATCTAGATGCTGAATTTTTTATTTTCACGCGCAAGGTTTTTTCTTTCAGTAATATGATTTAAAGCAATGCCTTGAAAATTCATAGCGCGCCATGTTCAAACGTTGTGCAGGTTCGATCGGCGAACGCCGCCCCCCTCCCCCCAAAAAAGGAATGAATAAACAATCAAACAGAAAATACCCGACCCAATTTTAATTATATACGCCTACCGATAGATACCATGCATGTTATTTCCATGGCCCACTAGTGTCGTTTTATCTATTTCCTATTTTGATAAATAAAAATAAGTATACAAAGTCGTGTACTGTAAGCCTGGAAATTGGTTATTTTTGCGCCCTTACGACAGAAAACATTATCACATCGTCCTAAATTCACCATAGTTTCTTGGATGGCATGTATGCTCGTACTTCAATTATTTAGCTCGAAAATTTCGCTCTCATGTTTAATTCACCCATCTCCCCAAGTCAAGGTTTTCCGACCCACTCCGTTATTCACACATCTTGACAGATTTGTCCTGTAAATTGTGACTTCGCGGCTTCGATTTCCATTGGCTGTAGGTACCGCTTCATGAGACAATCAGAACGCATCTAACAATCGATCACGCATCGACCACATGATAGAGGGGAAAGTACGTGAATACAGAATATTGGCGACGTGCAAGCTATGTCACGAATCTTTTTATTGGCTAATGTCAGAGGTCAGTGCCGGGTCATTTGAATGAAATTTTAAATCGTCGCTAAAGGTCTCCACCAGTGACCACCAAATATGAAATGTAATCTGTCAAGTTGTTTAAGGAACGACGTGGATAAGAAAACCTCGACTTGGAAAGATGAATTCACCATCTCATCTATAGAGTGCATACTTATCTTCAAAACCGTGCAACGTCCAGTCTTATATTCTTTAAAATCGTGCAACGTCCAGTCTTGCCCACCAGTGGTTAAGTTTAGATTTTTTGTTTTAGACATTTGCACATATTTTTTCAAACTTTCAGAGATCAATTATATAAGAATTCATTTGGAAAATATAGGACAAGTTTTGTATGTATTTGTTCTACGAGAAAATTATCGTCGTAAAACCACGGTCCGGGGGTGACCGGTCCGGGATCGCTATGCTCTAGAGAAAGTAGGAACCCATTCAAGTTTACAGTTTAGAAACTGAAATAAGCTTATGAAATATGAACCCCCTTTTCTTATCAATACAGATGTAGATGTATCAAAAGTCCGGTTGAAGAGAGGTTTCAGAAATTGTTTGATAAATTCCTTCATTCCATACAGCGTTTTCGTAGAAGTGCGTTGTATATCTTAATCCATGATTGCAACTTAACGTGGAAAAATCTAAACTGAAATAAATATTATTTAGTTATGTAAATTTCTTTGGGTCTTAAAAAGTATCTGTTATAATAGTCGGTCGTAAGATTTATTCTTAATTTAAATTTTGTACTTCTGATTAAATGTCTCTCTACGTACCTTCGGCCAAGAAAGACCGGAGAAATTTAAATCTCCCTCCATTAGATTCAAATCAAACTCTGTTATATTGTGTTTATTGAAATTTGCATTTCTTTGAGTCGCAATTATTTTTTTTGAAGATAGCATTCTGAATGATTAATTGTATATCGGTATGCAGTCGGTACATATTATTACGAACTACCTAATTTTAAATAAAAATTAGAATCATCAATGATAGAAAATCATTATAGTTCACAAATAGATCTATTAAGTCTTCGTAATTTTTATTAATTTATTCATCCGAATTCATTAATCAATGGATTTATTTATTCGTATATTTATTTCAATTTAACGGGCCCTAAGTGTGCTAAATGTGTAAACGAATACAAATATAAAATCGTTTTTGCACCATGTGTTAAAACTGAGTTCCATTAACAGCCTACCTTTTTCGACAGTATGGCCGACACAAAGACTGACTGGCCCTTGTTATCCGTACAATGCAGGTCAGCTCCAGCATCCAGCAGTATCCGGGAAATTTCCAGATTTCCATTCAAGACCGAGCGATGCAATAATGGTGCTCCGTGTGTAAAAGCGTTTGGGTTTCCTTTTCTCTTTAGCAGTAACTCTACCATTCCCTGATTGTCGTTTTCTACAGCTCTGCACAAAAGTTTGGTCACCATACTTTTGTCCATGTGTTGCTCTTTGAATAAATAATCGTCATCGATGTAACTCAGAATTGAACATAACATATCGTACGACCCCGAATTTACTGCCTGAACAAGAACACCCGTGCACTTCTCCGCCATGTCTGATAGCCTCGTGTCACGGAAGTGTGTCTGAAGGAGGGCGTCAACCACGTCCTCATACCCTTTACTGATACAAAAACCAAGGGCCTGTATGGCACTCTCTTTGGTGGCATTCGGGTCCACTAACTCCATGGCAACGATATGTTTCTGGTTATCATCAAATCGTGAACATCATGACCTGAGAAGATAAGATGATCAAAATATCAGACATATTTTATGCGAGAAATATCGTTAATATTTAATCGTGAGTACGAACTTTTACTCTATATATGTACATTTTACCATCCCAAATATGGTTAGGTGGGCGTATCCCATTGATGATTTATACTAAAGGTATTGTCGAAATTGTTTGATAAATATTTATTTTTATGATTGAAAATAGAGCTATGAAAGACTTTTAAATTTTAGAACAGGTAAATCTGCAAAGAACGGATAGAAACGCATTCAAAGGGTCCAATTGAAATTTAACAAAGATTACGTCAGTATATATATATCTAGACTGATTTCCTTTGAAGCGGTGTAAGTCAGAACGGAAATAACATCCGTTCTACTTATCTTAAATAGAAATAAATTATAAACCAAATTTAAAACACGACAGAAGGGAGCAATGAATCATTCAATGAAAACACTTTTAAATATATATATATATATATGTTCACAAAAGAAAGGTCGCTTTTCAACAGCTGATTTTTTTCCTGATAACATTTTACTCATGGCATCGTCATTTGATATAAAGGGAATTGACAAGTGGACCAAGAGAGGAGAAAATCTGTAGATTTCTAATAGAAATCCTTTAAATGTAATCAGTGTCATTACGATAAAATTTATAAAAAGGAAACGACTTTTTCCACTTTGCCTGTTGGCCCGTTCCTTAGCAAAGGTGCGGTTTCTTCTCGACTTAACAAGTAGTTCTTTTGATATCGCACGCACGTTCTGTCATTATAAAGTGTTGTGTGACATTGTTAAATACTCTCTCGATTAGTTTGTGCACGTTTTCGAAAATCTGCCAAAAGTACAGAAAAAAAAATCAAGAGTTCATTGTGTTTGATAGATCGGCAATTGTTCATTCGTGTGAGCTGATAGATCAAATACACCGAACATAATACAGTGTCACGCCAAAATTAATGCAACTTTTTCTTTTTCTCTCTATATTTTTTATTATAGTTTTTTGGAAAAAAATCTTGTTTTATATGAATAAAACATTTTTTTAAAAAAACTATTACAAAGTAATTTCCCAGTCAATTTTCATTATTTACCATTAATGTTGTGAAGTTTCTGTGTTTGTTTTCTTGTAAAGTCCCATCACTTCATTTTGTAGTACTCGTGAGTTTTGCAAGTTGCAAAGTTGTATAAATTATTCTTGTTTAATATGTGTAAATAGGAAATTGTAACTTAAAGAGTTTAATTTTATGTTTAAATTGCTGAATATTTAAAACAGAAAATTTGAACATTATGAGCAAATACACGATGAATCTTTTAGATATTTTGAATTGTATGGTGTATACAAGTTTATCAAAGTTGATTTAAAAAGTGACTCTCAATGAATGTTTTGGCAAAGTGTTGATTTATATGAAATATATACATAGAGAAAAATAACAAAGTTGCATCAATTTTGGCGCATCACTGTAGTTACGTCACATTGTGCTGGGAAGGAAAACACAACATGAAGAAATCGATTGCATGTCTATTGGAGAGTCAAGCTTTAACTGGAAAATACCAAAGTCCTGATACAATGTACCCATGATAATACCCACCAACATTCCGCATATTAACTCATCGAGCCACCCACCCACCCACCCCCCCCAAAAAAAACAATGGATGATTTAGGCCCGAGTATAAATGTGTCTTAAGGGGTGAAAGAGTAGATAAACAGTCCCACATAGCCAGCTAAGGTTCAAGTTAGATTCGAACCCTTGCCGACTAAACGTGAAAAGTGTATGAGTTTGAAACCCGATGTTTCCGATCCTCTCCGATAGGGTAGAAAATCCCTGAATGTGTCCATATTTCCGTTCTCCAGGTACTGTTAACTATTCTTTTTATTTATTTATGCGCAAGAAATTATGGTGGCATATTTCTGTCATCGAGTTGCTGACTTACGACTTAATGATGTCGACATAATTTTGTGATTAAATTAATATGAGAAGATGTCGACATCGTAGAAAAAGATGTCAACTTATCGACTTGGAAATAAATTGCGGATTTCCGAGTACACTGCCATCCGTGTCTCTGCTGCCTCTTCCAAAACAAGCCTCCATTGTATAACTTTAAATTTGAATGGTGTTTTACGGCTACACTCAACATTTTTTCAGTTACATGGTGGCGGCCAATGTTTGTTGATGGAGGAGAAAATCCCGGTTACAATGTACCCGGGTAGAGACCACCGGGCCTTCCGCAAGTAAACTGGCAAACTTTGTCACAAAAAAATCAGCTTAATATGGTGCAGCGGGGCTCGAACATGTGTTGGCCAGAAATGATAGAATTCGTGGTTCAAAGTGCGATACTAGACCACCACTCGACCACGGAGCCCCCCCCCCCCCCCCCCCCTAACAAAAAAAAAAGACAAAAAAACAAAAACAAACAAAAAACTTGCCTGAAGATCACTTGCAACTGCTAGTTCAAATCACACTTCTGCGGGTTATAAACGCTAATCTACATTCGGACCTCACCTTCATATATAGCCTACATGTACGTTCAATATGCATTTTTAAAATTTAATATACGACGAAGATCAGTGACATTGGTCCCGGTTTGTGTCGCCTACGTTGTGAATGCAATACCCCGAGTTAATAAGTCATACTGATAACATTATCTATCACATTATATTGTGTTTTAAAAGATATTTATCTAGTTCTATTGTCGGTGTATTATTATCTTGTCCTAAACACACATCAAATCTTGTCTATAATACCATAATGTGTATCCAAGGATTTATATCAAAGTTAAGATAGCGTGAGAAATCCTATATTTTACACGAGGATTTATAAAGTGAAACCAAATGAGTATAAGGTATTCAACAAACTTTAAAAAGAAGATTATTTGTATGACAAAAGATAGGCGCCCATTGTCCGTTTGATGATTCAAATTCAGACCACAAAAAGAGAGCAAAAAACATGCACGTGAATGTAGCATTATAACTTATCCCTATAATAAAAATATGAATCCACAATCTGACCTCTTTAAAAGTCACAACAGAAAACTGATAATAATCGTCAGGAAGTGCCGCTGAGCGCTTGCGGTGGTCCTAAACGGCACGCATATGCGGTGTCATATAGACCCCCCCTTAGAAATTCTTCCCCCTGAAATTTTTCTACATAGAAAAGCTTCCCCAAGTTTTCAATGATCATGTTCCCACTTTTGGATTTACCAAGGGTTTTACTAAAAAGTGGGAGCATGATAATTATTACCAGGGGTTTTACCAAAAAAAATGGGAACATGATAATTATTACCAGGGGTTTTACCAAAAAGTGGGAACATGATAGTTATTATCATGTTTCCATTTTTTTTTTGTAAAACCCCTGGTAAATAAAAAATTGGGAGCATGATACTATATTGAATTTATCCCGCCTTCTCTGTGTAGAAAACTTTCCCACCTGCACGTTAGAGGTTTGACTTTAATGTCACCGATATATCATGTTTCCACTTTTTGATTTACCAAGGGTTTTTATCATGTTTCCACTTTTTGGTTACACCCCTGGTAAATCAAAAAGTGGAAACATGATAGGTAGATAAATTTATATCGTTTATTTTAAACTATGATCCAGGATTTTAAATACATGCAATGCAGAAACAAACATCGAAATTAAATGTTTCTTTCAGTAACTGTTATCAATTTTCTCTTTAATTAGCTGATTATTCATTTTTTTCATATAAAAATATATTCCAACTCATTTTCCCATTAGTGAGAAATACTACTGCAAATGCAGGAAAAGTATTTTAAATATTCAGGAATATGGCAGGCAATTTTAACCAAATTCCTTCTATCCCATAGATTCCAGGAGGTATATATAGGAGATCACCAGGTATTCAGGGATTCGGGTCAGCTATCCCATAGATACATCCTGGTATCTATGGGATAGCTGGAGGTATCTATGGGATAGCCGATGTGTAATCCCGAATACCTCCTGATATTCAGAGTTACTGCTATTTAATTCATACATAGCCGAGGTTTCAATGAAATACTTAGCTCTAACCCTGTATTCCTACAGGAATTCTAAGATACAGCGAATCACAAGCGATTCCTAATCAGTAATTGTATTTTTTTTTTACTACTTAGATTGACAAACAGACATAGAAATTCTCTTGAGAATCCTGCAGGCATACAGGGTTAGAGCGGCGTATTTCATTGAAACCTCAGCTATCTAGTAATTAAGTAGCAGCAACTCTGACTATCAGGAGATATTGAGGGTTACAAATCGGCTATCCCATAGATACCTTCCGCAATCCCATATCACTCGCCGCGGTGACGGACACCCCCCCCCCCCCCCCCCCCCCCCCCCCCCCCCCCCCATGATTATTATATATATATACATGCAACCGTTCCGAACCTAATTTACTGACATGTAACGTACGCTGTTCAAGTTGTGACTGGTGTAATTTTTATGCATGTGGCAGACTGTTTACGAGTATATTTCACTGATAGATGTACATTACCTGTTTATTTCTCGGTCACAAGTTGGCATTTCCTCGAGTTTAATCATTAAAGCCATCGCTTCAAAAATTACGTATTTAACACTACTCACATTTCAACAGCACTTTCGTGTCGCGACGTGGGTTAATAATCCTATACATACACGTGAAATATAATCGAATATTATACCCATATAATTTGTCAAAGTACTTATGATATTAATACACTTAAAATCGCTTTTACTTCCCCTATGAATAAGCTCATTAGCTCACGAATGCACTGCATTTCAAATGTCAAATTTTAAAGGTGTACTACCCCAAAAATAAATCCCGGTCGAGAGAATGTTTAAAATAAATGCAGGTTTCTTTACAACGCAAGTAATATACCTGTTTTTTTTTAGTGAACCAAACTAAATTATCATAAATTTGTTCTGGTTAAATTGCAATATTTTTAGAATGCAATTTAAATTGTCAATAGGATTATCTATACAGGTATGAACATTAAAGGTGTATTAAATGCGAACTTAAACAAGAAAGCGCGTACTTATTGAAAGTATTTAAAGCGGAAAAAAATACTGAAAACAGGTGCGTGGAAAATCTATCTGTCAGTGTTGACTTTTTGAACGCAGATGCGTGTTCAAATCTATTTCAAGATAAAAATAAAACTATATATCACTAGTACTGTATTGTATTTGACTTTTTATGAGTTCAAATCCATTTCCTCGGCTTTGTGATAATGTATGAAAATAAAACAACGATTATCCGTCGGTAGTCTGTATATATTCATAAATTCTTGACCCCTTTATATGTTTGATTTTTTAATTAAATGTTTATACACACACACTTGTAACGGATACATCAGAGAATCAATTTCTTAAATCGATTTCAAGTTTTAAGTTTTGGTTCCGTGTCATTGGAAATTTAACACTTCAATCATACTTAAAAAGACGCTTGTTTAGATCTTCGAAATGAGGGAAGAGTACGGGAATATAGAAGTATTTGTCGCCACAATGAAATTGCACTTGTGACTGAAATCATATTCTTTGAAGATATTTTGATATTTTTTGTCACTTCGACAATCTAATCAGCTAACTATTCTGTATCACATTTTAAATACCTGCCACAAAATAATGCTTCCATCACTTTTTGTCAAAATTCACATAAATACTCATTTTCATCAGATACTTTAGTTTAAACTCCTTTCACACCAGGCTTTGTTTTTGAGAGGCAACCATTTTACCTTGCTAGGTAGTATTTTGTTGATGTAATTTACTATGAGCAAAGAAGCCGAATTGACAATGTAATTTTCGCTTGTCACTTTCAGTAGCTTGCATTTGTTGTTGTTATCAAGAGAAACTGACAACTTTCCAAACCACTTTTAGAAAGTGCATAAACTTTCACACAATTGTGCAAAAGTTTACAGGATTTCATCAAATATAAAGAGCAAGGCTAATTTTTTTTTTTTAAAGTTGATTTAGCATAGAGAGTTAATGGGAAATGACGTTAGTTGACTCACTTTTAACATGATGCTATGATTAGATATCAAATGAAAATCAAATGCATTTGACGTTTTACTTTCTCAAGTTTTCAGTTTGAGGAACTGTCGGGAATCCTTTTGGGCAGAAATTCGGCCTGTGAATCCACGGGAAAGGTGAATGATACCCGGGTATCGCCCTCCCATATTTAGAGATATTTGACATACTCCTATATATTCTTATATTTTTTTAAAAAACAAAGTTTCTCATTTTACTTGCAGAAAGAGGATTGTGTCTTCCCGGGTACTATGTTACCGGTTTGTCTCCCCCGCCATTAAAAACACACCCGCATTTCTAAAAATATTCCAAGCATTTAACGCAATAGGCCTACGTTTTTATTTTCATTTACGATCAATACACAATAAGCTGACGTAATCTTAACAACATATACAAGTGTGTACCATAACATACCGAATTACTAATGTGTGTGTGTGTAATATATATATATATATATATATATATATATATATATATATATATATATATATATATATATATATATATATATATATATACACACTTGTTATATTTAACGTATAAATATGTGTTTAATTAAACAAATACTTAAACTTTACAGATAACGGGTGTGTACGTGTGACTGGTATTATGTGTGTGTTACATTTTACAGTGACAGTGATAAAAATACTTACCTGAACAGTAAAGGTATGCTCCTGTACCTGTACTTCCGGTCGTCTTCACGTACAAGCTCTAGGGTTGCTGCTGAAGCTATACCTGGATGACTGCTACATCTTAACGTTAAAACAACGGTAACATCACAAATAGCCGTACACCTGTAAAGACAATAGGTATGCGTTATAGGTATACAGATCTGGATTTCCAGCGCGGCTTATAAATACATATACCTACATACATAATACTGGCAATCGATTTAAATCTATATTTACACAAAGAATTATTTTTAGGTGTCATAAATGATTCATTGTTCGTCACAGTGTTAAAGTAACCCTTTTTCTCGTAAGAACTGCACGCTTGGATATCCGTGTGTATTCGCCTGACATTGGAGTCTTTAGTCTACCGCTATATAACATGCTTAATCTTGCGTTCAGAAAAAACATGTGCTTGTATTAAAATATGGAATAATAACAAACTGGTAGATTTAAAAGGAACAGAACTAGAACAACTTTTATGATAACCTACTTCTAGAGCGACAAAGACGGAAATCATATTATCCTGAATGATAAGTGACTACAATGAAACCTATCCCAAATACAACCTCGCTTAAGAGACCACCTCACATTTCAGACCATAAAGTTATTGTCTCTTGATGAGTTCTTAATTCGAACAGAACCTCACTTAAAATACCACCTCACTAATCAGATCACTTTGCGTCAGGTGGTCTTAATTGCGAGGTTCCACTGTAATTGTTATATACCGGGTAAACTAATAGACGTGTCATTGAGAGACTAAAATGTCAGTTTTAGATTTTTTTTCAAAGCTGTTTCTTATCAAGAGCAGAACATGCTCATCGTTCAATCATTTCAACAGTTTAACTATAGATATATCTTTCTTGTTTTACTGTTATTTTATTATTTAGTAGATAATTTCTCACGTATACTTATACGGAGTTAATACTAGCATCAGGATAAATTCCACAAATTTTGACCTGTGCTATGGACTGATCCCGATGGAGGGAGGGTTCTTTTCAAAAGAGTCCCACTTAGGTGGTCGTGATGCGGGACCTCGGTTTTAAGTCTTATCCGAAAGATTTCTGACTTTTCGACTTTTTATACGGAAATCTTGGAGAAGGAACAGTCACTCTCTTTTTTTCATATGTCTAAATGTATATCTTAAACTTTACTCGCCTAACGCTCAAGTCATTTTTATTTTAATTTTTTGAAATGTGTATCTTTAATCTTTACTCGTTTAATGCTTCAGTCTTTTTTAATTTTTTTTAATGTATTTCTTAAACCTTTACTCGCCTAACGCTTTAGTTATAAAGGCGTTCTTTCACATATTGTTGTGTTGGGTAAACTTGGGATTTCTTTAATTCATTTCTCTAACGCACCAGTCATTTTTAATTTTTTTATATACATGTATTTTTAAAAATGTATATCTTAAACCTTTACTCGCCTAACGCTCCAGTTATAAAGGCGTTCTTTCACTGTTGTGTTGGGGTAAACTTGTGTTTTCTTTCATTCATTTCTTTATGAGTTCATCATTATAATATATATATATATATATATATATATATATATATATATATATATATATATATATATATACATTGTACATTTAATATAAAACTATAATTAACTGAAAAAATGACTTTTTCCTGCGAGTTTTTATTTTTTAATTTTATACAGAACTCAAAATGCGTCTTATATGGTATATATGGTATATCCCTTGCGTCTGAATAGGATATGTCATTTAAAAAATATAAACAATGCAGGGAATGTTAATTTTCAATAAATAGATATATTTCATGATAGAAAACGTAATAAATAGAATTGTATAAAAAAAATTCTGAACCCGTCGTGAAATAACCCGCGTGGAAAAAAAATTGACATATATTTATATTCACACGGAATGAAAAGAAATTGATTGATTTAAAAGGAAAATAAGTAGGGCATGCACATCTTTTCTTTTTTTCTTTTACTTTTTAGGTTACGGTTAAAACCATTTGTACTATATGTTGCGTTTATGTTATTTATGTGCTTGTATTTTTGTATATATTGTATATCTAATTCATTTCATGCCAAGGAGCCAAGTGGCTTAAGGTTAATAAACTATACCATGATTACTTGGAAGCAATTTAGGTCAAGGGTCGTGCATTTAGGGAAGACGAAAAACGAATTCTTCTAGATAATTAGTGACTAAGTCAGTTGTTAAAATAAAACGTGTCAGTAGATAGATCTTTTTTTTTTTTTTTTTTTTTTTTAAATTAAATAGTGTCTTAGGCCACACTCAACAATTCAGATATATGGTGGCGACCAGTTTTGAATGGTGGGGGAGAGAACCCAGTTAGTGATCGATAAAGAGTGTGATCCTGATACAGTAAAGTCCTTATAACCTGGTGGGTTTATAAGGACTTAAAACGTCAAAAGAAAGCATATGATTTGAACTTTCTTGTAGTATGAAAGATAATTTTATACTATGGCGAGAAGTATTTTATTTATTTTTTTAAAAATATACATCGTGCTGAGAATATAGTAAATGTCTGTCATCTCTGTCTAATATAATACGCGACTAGAAATTTTAAAATTGAAAAAAAAAAACAAAAGTTTCAAACTTATTTTTTACTTCAAAATATCAAAAGAAAGGGTATGATTTGAACTTTCTTGTAGTATGAAAGATAATTTTATATTTTGAGAAAAATAATTCAAATTACTTATTGAATACATGCATCGTCTTCAGACAGGAGTAAATTTCGGCATATCGGTGGACAAGAAATTTTCAAGTTAAAAAAGCCCCCCAAATTGTTAACTTCTTTTTAATTTTAAAACATCAAAAGAAAGGATATAATTTGAACTTTCTTCTAGTATGAAAGATAATTTTATACCAGAACTATTTTTAATTATTTTATTTTTTATTTCAGACGTGTTGAGACAAGGATAAATCCTTCTTTGTTTATATTGCCTGACAGGAAATTTTTAAGTTAAAAAAGCCCACAAAAGTGTTAAACTTGTCCACTTGGATTTTTTTTCACACCTGCTTTCCATTACATGTACATATACAGACCCCGTTCATCTTTCGATCATTTCATATAGAGGAAAAGCAGATGCAGGTATACTTCGATGCATATAACTTTTCGGGGCGGAGTAACCTTTTGATTATCATACGGATGGTTTTACACACTTTTTTGTTATGACAAGCTGCGCGAGAAAAACGTTTTATTCCTCACTGGATACTCTCTAATGTATGGTGAAAAGCAGGAACGATTACTCTAGCCAGTGTAATTTTGATGCCTTGTGCTTTATCACCTAAAATTTAAACTCACCCTTGTCAAGAAACAAACAAACCAGTGCTTACCATTTGATACTGTCTGTATGGAAATATGAATATTCTACAGGTCTACCAACTGGCACATGTTTACAAACACAACGAGTCTAAATCAAATCATAACAGGGGTGACAATTAAGGTACTTGTCGTCACAAAAGTAATAGTGATTCAGTAATGCACGGAGTTTTACCTGTACAACCTATTTTTGGAAAGTATACCATTTTTAGGGGGTTTTTGATCTAAACCGGATGTGCCACCTTTACCTTCAAATTGGTAGACCTGTACAGTATATCTAGTCCGTTGGTGGTTCAGGTAAACGGTATAGGTCTACCAAACCGATGATAAAGAGGCACATCTAGGATTCGGAAGAAACCAAAACAATATTGTTTGTTTTCCAAAAATTAGGGTTTCACCTTGCTGTAATTCCGTGTACTGCTGTAGCTTTATAATCTTTCTGTACTACACCACTCCAAATCATGTGCCAATATATCTTGTTAAACCTATACAGTGTCTATTTCTATACTTAGTAAAGGGAAACTAATGCTGGTATAAAACTACAACATCAAAGTACAGAGTTCCAACGATAAATTAATTTCATGCATCCTTACCCTCTGTTATGGGGTCATCAGATAAACCACTTCAAGAATGTTCTTTCCGATTCCATTAGCCAAATTCAACTCTGCTCACAACAGTCATCTCACTTTAAGTGTTTACACAAGCATTATATACATCGATGTATGTCGTGACGTGACACATAACATAGCCTACCAGTTACTCGTGGTCTCTACAGAAATCGATAACCAAGATTTAAGAACTATTTATTATATTGATGTCTGCATTTAGGACCAGACATTGATGCAATAAAGCTTGGCCAAGTTATTATTAATAGTAAAATCTATTAAATACTGCCAGTATATGTCTCTCTTGATAAATACAAACGCACTTGACGTAAACGCGGTGACGTTACGGTGAAATCGCGGCGATTAAGTAACGGAATGAAAACATGAAATGTCTGATTTAGTAATCTAGGTAAAAAACACATAAAAATCGTAGATCATAAGATCCCCATAAAGTCGGGAGATATGAATTTGAGGATTATAATATGTGTGTGTGTGTATGTGTGTTAATAAGTAAAAAAAAAAAACACCGCGTAACTGCGGTGACGTTACGATGAAATCTTAATGATTCAATTTCGAAGTGAAAACAAGAATTTTCTGACTTGGTGAAGGTAAAATTTATTTTGTAGATAACCATAAAGTCAACAGATTAGGATTTGAGGATAAGTTGTTGTTTACTCTTGTAATTTTTCATCCTTGTCAAACTCAGCCTAGGTGATATTGAAATGGGTTTACGAAGGGAAACAATTGAAGCTCTTAGTTGCAAGTTTATGTTCATTTTACGACATTGAGATATGAAGTGTTACAATGACATGTTGGATGGTATTAACGTACAACCACCTGCCAAAAGTTTATAGAAATTATCATTTATTACTATATACTTCATATAAACCCACATTTTTTTTCGAAACTTATTGTGAAGTTATTTCTTGTCGCGTTTAAATAGAACTTTTACTATTACACAGAGAATGTTTCCATATCTCATTGCTTATATGGATGTGATATTCTAATTTGTAATTTCAGAAATTTGACAATTAAAGATGAAAAAAAAATTAGATATCACAATTTTACTTACACAAAATAAGAAATTTTTATCACAAAAATTAAACTTCCTGTTTCTAAAGTGAGATCTTTTAATTTCTAATCCAGAGAATTGAAATAAAAATACATGTACATGTATATATATATATATATATATATATATATATATATATATATATATATATATATAAATTATATTGAAATGCAATAAGAAATGGCTTCACAATATAAATATATATATATATATATATATATATATATATATATATAAATTATATATATATATATATATATCTAAATTGTGGCTTTATATGGAATATATAGTATAAATGATAATGTCTATAAACTTCTGGCAAGTGGCTGTACATATCAACAAAGAGGTACAATTCATTTATATGTCAATATATAAAGTGAGTATACTAATAGTCACCATCATTCTGCTAGAAATAAAAGTTTTGAATAAAGAGTATAATTTTTATTTAACTTTGAACGATTGACAAACGAGTTGCATCAACTTATATCAATGTCTCTCTTTGGCTTTGATGTTGGCGTGTATGGGAAGATTGTTGTTGGAGGAAACCAGATTACTCGAAGAAAACCCACGTGTTCCGAGTGGCGACCATCATACTATAAATAAATTCCATATAACCTGGGAGGTGTAGTTTTGTGAACCATTTCTTGGTCTGGACGAGTTTAAATTTTAGGTAATAAAGCATAACATTAAAATTACACTGACTAGAGTAATCGTTCCTACTTGTCAACATACATAAGAGAATAAGTATCCATTGAGAAATAAACCGTTTTTCACGCGCAGCTTGTCATAACCGAAGAGTAGAATCATCACTATGACAATGAAAAGGTTACTCCGCCCCGCCATTTTATGTGTATCGGAGTATACCTCACAAATAAAAATCATTCTGCCATTTTTATATTCCCAGTGTTTAACTGAACACGTACGTACTCTCTCTCTCTCTCTCACAAAGGCCGACAAGTGTACTTAATAAAAAGATGTTATAACGACATATATATCTTAATGTAAAAACTTAATATGTCTTATAACAACATACGAATTATCTTGCTATAACAAGATGTCATGCCCTAATAACTAGAATTTATTTCGTAATAACAAGATATATTATTATAACGAAATATGAATTATCGTGTTATAACAAAATAACATGTCGTTATTACAAGATATTTTTTTTATATTTTCAAGAAAGGGTTCCAAAGACTCCACCCCGCCATTATTTGGATTTTACTATAGCATGTCACACCCGTCGTAAATTTTACATGGAAACCAATCGAGTTCGTTGAAAAGGTAAAGTTCGGTGAAACTGCCATCAGTTCGTTTTGGATCTAACTGGTGAAAGGAAGTCGCTGTATATGGTTGTGGGCCAGAATACTGTCCAACATTCTTGAGAGGGGCACTTCATATTGTTTAAAAAGATCCTCGTATCGACCAGAGTTTCCTTAGTGACGATTTCAAACATTCAACAAGATATCCCTGTGCGTGTAGTTTTATTGACGAGTCGTTTGGCTCTCAGAATCTAAGATATTCATAAGAAGAGCATGTCCTGGCATAATATATAGATGTTGTGAAAATAAAACGCCATAAGCAGGAGAAAATGGGATATTAATACATTTTTATACTAAGGAACCGGAAGTTCCTGATGTGGATTTTGAAATCCTCAAGTTTGTCATAAACGGAATGGTGAAGTTGACCATCCTTCCCAACTGACATGAGTAAATCTAGGTCGGAAGGAGATGTGTTGCTCCTGTTGTCTCATTCATCTCAAGCTCAACAGGATACATCTTGTCGAGGTAATTTTGAAATTCTTGATTATTTATAGACTGGACGTGGTCAATGTACCTGTAAGTAAACCTGAACTGAGATGCCGTTTCTTTCCTGTGGAGAGCAGAGACCATTAATTCCGCTTCATATGAATATAAATATATGTTAGACAAGAAAGGGGCACAATTGGTACCCAATGGAATGCCGACTATCTGCTGGAAAACCTTTTTCCGCAAAACCACGAAAATGATATTCACTAGAAACTCCAGCATCTGGATGATATGCCTTGGTATTCTTCTACGGCAAAATAATCAGTTTTAAAGCCCAGAAACGCCAGTATAAAGCTTCCAGTCATTAAAATGGAAGTCGTTTGATATCAGTATACGCATAAGGATAAGGGAAAGAGTCGGATAATATTTGAATTTTAAAATCTCAAGACACTAAAACTTTAACTTTATTGTTACGTCTGGAGATCCTCGGAGATTTAATTTAATTACAAACGAAATAGTTACTCATGCTTGAAACATTATGGCCATGGTTAAAGTTTTTGCAAAAGTACGTCAAAATTCGATATCAAAACGTAAAAAATACTGGTACCAACGTAAATGTCTGGTCACAATGAATATATGTAATATTAATGCGCATCACTAATGGTCAAAATTACGGGCTTGGTTAGAATTTATTGGATTATTCTGATGCCTAATTTTATAAAAGAGCTTACTCTTTGGAGACACATTGAAGACTCGGAAGTTTACTTAGGGGTAAATTTGTTTCCGGAACATTGTGATGTATTGCAGTAGGACAGGTCTTTTGTCGTGTCTGGCAGCTGAATAATGGATCTTGGGGGAGGGTGTCAAAATTTTTTATTTTTTTTCTTCAAAAACTCTCCCAAGTCTCTAACAGATTCTTGCCCTGCGATCTGAATATGTTCAGCAAGACATCTATCCTATAACAATTTAAAATAATATAATTATATCACTCTCCTCCTCAAAATTTCCAGGATCCCAAGAGGTCATTCATATGTGACCCTATAGCTGGTTCAATTTGATCCTCTACACAAGTAGTCAGAAAACAGGCGAGAAATCTATTTTTATTAGACTGGGGAAATGGTGCACTAATGCAATAAATTCAGCTTCTCCAGAAGCAGTCAATCGAGCTTGATGAAGATTGGCATGGGCAAAGTACTCATGATCCCCTTCAAGATATGCTGTTTTCCTACCAAGTCTGCCAAAGAATTGATTAAAGATTTGGAAAAAATAGCTCCAGGAAGGGGTCCTTCCCATGGCATATTTCAGCAAGCAATGGACTTTGAATTTGAATTCCAATGCCCAAGAGTGAAGTAGGCCATACTACAAAAATGCTGTTCTGGCAAGTAGACACAAAAATTGTAGGAGTACCTGTTTCAGCACTTGCATTGTTTCCACCATCAGCCCCACTCTGTTAATTTACTATGCTATTTTCATTAGAAAGACACTAGTATTTATGACTGTATAATCAGTAAAAGTTGAATGATGTTAGACATCTTACAGTAATTTGTTAAACGGACATTAGCTGTGTTTTTTAAAAATAAAATCCAGTTTTTTTACTAGGTATGTTCAGGTCCAGCGTTGTATGCAAATATGAACAGTAAAGTCAAATTTATCATTTGCAAATGAATAATTGCCAAACTAGGAATTTAAGAATTTTTATGCTTGTACAATTTTTTTAACAACCAAAATGGTAAAATCAAAGGCCTGAATGGCCACAATGACGTCGAGCACTTGAAAATTACAAAGCCTGTTTGATGTGCCTATGCCTAGAAATTCTAACAATCTAGTAAATGTAAATTGATCTAAAGCTGTAGCTGATAAACTTGTAGTTCTAAAAGAGTACAGGGGTGCTAACACATAGATCATGACAACATTCAATCTACTTTGCTTTACAGCATCAGCTGTTCTGCGACATGATAGCCACTGGGTATAAACGCAGAACTGCTATACACTTCAAGTGTTACTTGTCACTACGAATTAAGCACACTTACAACTCATACTATCTCTTCTGATATCCCTAACGCCATCCATGAATGGTAATTAATTTTGATAATCATTTAATAAGTCGGAAAACTTCACTATGTGCTGATAATGTTAAATCTACGTCAACAACTTCGAGCTGCTTAAAATCGTTATCAATTCCATTTCAAATTATCTTTTAAGTTTCAGATTTCCAATTGCACTTACGAAAAACATAATAAAATGATAAAATTAGTTAAACCTGTGGAGATATTGATTTGACATGTACATGGATACGAAACTCGCAATGATTACTTCGCAAACTCCTTAACAGCGGTGACGCCGTCAACGCTAGCTCTTTTTCTCTCTGTATTCATACAAGTAATAGAAGTAGATCCTAATGTGTGTAAATGAATAGTAAGCCTAACATATCGACTCCTTTATCAAAGTTATCATAAAAGTTTAATTTTCCTGCTAATATGATTAATAGCATGGTATAGGTTATAACAAATGCATCAATAGAAAAAACTGAATATCCTTGGTGAAAGCCTTAGTTTTAGTGTACTATATTGTTACGAGACAGCAGACAAATGGTGGAGCGTCGGAATCTGCATGATCCCTATATACTGTTTCGCATTAAAATGCTCAACGCCATCAAAATAAAGAAAATTTTGGAAAAAAAAAAAACCCACAGCTAATGACCCCTCAAGTCTCTAAATTTCAGACTCATTTTTCAACCAATCAAAATGATGGTAAAATCATTTTATGAGCTATAATAAACAAATAATATCTGTGATATTTGGTGCAAATTGATTGGGTAGTTTTAGGGAAAATGGTTTTCAAATTCCGAAAATTCAGGATTTTTGGTCCTTCCGTTCCAGTGAACTATTAAAACAAAACATTTTGGATTTCCACTGAATTCAGGTTGCCACAAAATTGCTGAGTGTAACAAAAATAAGGAAACATTTCTTTTACAGCATTTTTTTTTTTACTTTCTTATTTTTTGTCACATTGTCATTAACATGATAATGTTAAATGTCTATCTGTTAGACTTGGCAACACGTTCCAACTCATCCTTCTTCTTAATAGCGTGGGAGTTTGATGAACCCTGGAAAAAAGAAAAAAACAAAATAAGTTGGGACAATAATACAACAGGCGTGACAACATCAAGATAAACTACTGTATACAGTGAAACTTGTATATAAAGACCCCCTTAGGGACACAACAAAGCCAGTCTTAAGAGATTGATTTGTATAGAAATGGTACAACCAGGGACAACAAAAAACTGTCTTTATGACCAGGGAGTCTTCATACACATGTTGTCATTTAAGCAGGTTTTACTGTAGTTGTTTAATTTCACGGGGAGAAAATTTTGAATTTTTCCAACTGGAACTTATTCACAGGTATTACATTTCTCGCAAGACCATTTTCAAACCTGTTGTGTAACAGGAGTTATCTCTCTTGTTTTCCATTCATTATGATCTCATGCATTGTTCTACCATAAATTGGGATATTTTGGCCAATTTGGCAATACTATTTAAATGGCCAAAATTAAACTGTCCAAAACATGTACACAATGTTTCTGTAGGTGCTTTTTAAAAATATTTGAGTGTTTTTGATGAACAAACATGGGATTTTTAAAATAACACCGTGCAAATATTAATCTAAATTAAGTACTTTGTGACATATCAGTTCAAATTATTCAGTACTTTTTAATATGTTAATATTTCAACCACCTGGAATGGTAGGCCAAATTTCAACATGATATAAACATAAATGCCCAAAAACTGACTGGCCAAAAAAAACCCCTTCATTTTATGACCAAAGTGGTCAACTTTAAGATATTGTCGTGGGGAGTAAGGTTGGTAAAGTTTATAAACAATTATGATTCGTGAATGTATTTTAATTGACAATAACTTTTATAATTTTGATTGGTAATGTATTGTCGTTCTGACACTTCATCAGTAATATGCATAAGTTATCATTTCACAGGTTTTAAATTTCCAAGGTTTTTTCTTTGAACGGATATAACAAAATTGAATCCCCTGTGAATAAAAGAAAATACTGTATCGCTGCTTTTATTTGCAGGGGATTTATTTTTGCTATATTCGCAATTATAGAAAATGTCGCAAAATTAAATACCCGTGAATATAATACATTACATCTATGAAGTATCAGGAAGACTTTGTAAATTATCTTGCGCAAAATTTAATACCGGTGAATAAGTTCCTCTCATAAAAACGTGATTCACAAATTACTTGGCAGAACAGAGTAACATTTTAATCATCATACAAATGGTTCTATTCACTTTTCTGTTATGACATGCTCTACAGAAAATGAGGGTTATTTAACACAGTAAGACAACCATACAACAGCCAACGTTATTACCACAATTTTACCTACCAACAGGATTTCCCCAAGAAAAACATTAATGTTAATTACCATTGATACAACAGAATTTACAACTGAACAAACATCCATTTTAAGTAAAAAAATCAAAATATGCAAATTGAAAATTTTATCTGTACTTTGTATTAAATAATGTGATTTCAACAGAACTGATACATGGTATTGTAGTTGTGAGATTATGCAGAATCAAGTCTGTATCGGTTACCTTAAACAATACCGATTTTATTTTTAGCCACGGTAACTGTTTCCGGTTTGTTTCTTTATAACAGAAAATTCAATACAATGACACAATCTCCAAGGAACGAACATGGTCATCGTAAAGAGGGTTAACTGTTGGTGAAGAGGTTGTGTGGTCAACTAGCGGAGAAAATACTGTGGTACCTCTCTTGAGAGACCACCCAATTTACCACTGAAATGTGGTCTCTTGTTCAAAAAACATCTTATATAAAGGATTATTTTAGTGGTTTCCTTGTTGGGGTATCATTTAACAGTGGTTTCCTTGTCGGGGTATCACAAAGCAGGTGCTCTTTCAAAACAGGTCCCACTGTATTAACATGACGCCTCTAAACTATGACACTTGTTACTGTCTCCATGCTTAGTTTTACAAGAGTTTTAATAAATAAAAATTTGTGTACAACATTTCACATTAAGGTATAAATTTTAGTTTGCACTACAGTTATTCACTTCACTCTTCTAAATGAACTAGCTTCTGACAAATCAATCTGCCCGACAAAATTTCCATCCATTATGGTGAGCAAAATTTTACACTCCTGTAGCCAATGAATATTGAATTCTGCAGACCTCTCCCACAGCATTACTGTATACCAAGTTTTCCCCACTGAACAAGGCTCTTTGACTAGCAGAGAATAAATTAACGTAAATTTGGTACAAAAATTTGTTTAATGTTGAAGTTATTTTTCAAACTTCTGTATACACATTATATTTCTTTTTGGAAAAAGATACGTTTGATTTAAGATACCGTATATACTCACTTATAAGTCAAATTTTTTACTATAAAAAAATAGTCAAAATGTTGGGAGGTCGACTTATAAGTGGGTCAACTGAAAACAAAAATCTACTCATGAAAAAATATTGAAGTCTGCCTTTGAATATGCTTTACAGGAATAACTCTTCTTGATCTACGGAGGTATTATATATACTTCAATCGTATCTTTCAGACGTATCTTTGTATCAACTTATGTAATTAACATCAGAGCACACAGGAGTGAATTTGTCTGTAAAGCCAATTCTTCACTAACTTAAAAAGTGCCGAAATTGTTTTCAGTTGAAGGTCGAGTGTATGTTCTCTATTTATAATGGCATGGTCATAATTATCCTATTGAACAATAATGACATGTATACTGCCGATCTCGTCTCACACAAAAACTACGGATTTGTTTCAACGGGAGTGACTGTGATTGCTTAATATTTAATACAAACCTTGGCTGCATTAATAAGTTCATCAGCCAAACACTCTGCAATGGTCTTGATATTTCTGAAAGAAGCTTCACGGGCTCCAGTACACAACAACCAAATGGCCTGGTTTACACGACGTAAAGGTGACACATCAACAGCCTGTCGTCTAACTGTTCCAGCACGACCAATACGTGTGGAGTCTTCCCTAGGCCCGCTATTGATGATGGCATTCACAAGAACTTGTAAAGGATTCTACAAAAAGAAAAGTGTAATTGATGACTAAATAAATGATTGTTTACAACAGAAACCTTGGTAAAATCTTCTTAATTGACATTTTTAAAGTTTAAGTTATAATCTTAACAACTTGTTCAAGCACAATTCTTCCCTTTTATTTTGGGCTGTCCAATACAAGTCCATTTTGACGCGAGGCAAGCACCGGTAAGAGTTATTCAGGGTTTGTTAGGGTTTGTCCGATAGTGGTGCAATGATATACCTTAGGATGGTTTATTGCAGTATTTATGACACAGTTCAGTTTACGATTCATTTTCCGTGATCACAATACACTGTTGGTGCAGGCAAATGCAATATGAGAATTATTCACCTGTTTACAATTTTATTTGCCTCTGGCAAAAGGGCATGAGGCCTTTGAAACTAAAATGCCAATAAATTCACAAGCAACTTCAGAGAGATTATGTGGATGGTTCATGAGAATATGGTTTTTTAAGAGGCAAGTTTTGACACTTTTTTGCCCCCCCCCTTATGGCTCTTTGCCTGCTTTCATTCATAAACTTCATGTGGCTTTACATGGAAATAGTACCTACCATGTTTGGGTAAAATGGACTCATTGGTTCTTGACATGAAGCCATCAATGTCCATAAATTGACAAAAACCGATATTTTCCATTTATTTAGTTGTTTGTGATCTTGACCTTTGACACAATGTCTCAAATGATCATTAGATAACTCCTATCAATTTTCTTGTACAGTATATTTTTGAATACACAAAATCAATCAGTTTTAAGTTTATAAGCCATTTGTATAATGCCAAACCCTATGTCATTTGAAGCACCCACTAAAGGCTCATTCGCGAACACTAACAGATTTCATTTTCATTCACTAACTTTGTAGATAGTGACTTGATAATAATCTGACATGCCAAATTTGAAACAATTCTGATCATTGGTTAATGAACAGAAGATTTTTAAAGATATGTTTGCCCCTATTTGGGCCCCTAAGGGTCCTAGCCCCTTTTCATTCACAAACTTTACACTGTTCAAATGGGGATAGTTCTTGCCAAGTCTGGTTAAAATTTGTTTTTAAGAGAAAGTAGAAAACATGCAAAAGTTAACTGCAACAGACAAAAGATGAT
The DNA here is from genome assembly GCA_030159075.1 of Atrina japonica. NCBI lineage: Eukaryota > Metazoa > Mollusca > Bivalvia > Pterioida > Pinnidae > Atrina > Atrina japonica. The sequence continues at coordinate 10,722 of BROG01000778.1, read as the reverse complement.
AGCAATATGTCCGCATAAGTCTTTGGCTCAAGTGATCTTGTTTTCCCAACAGGAGATAACAACCGAAACTACTAGACAGAAGTAGCCCATTATATTTTCTTACCTCCCCTGTTGTCAAGTGAATAATATCAAAGGCGTGTTTAACAATTCTCATGGCCATCAGCTTTTTGCCATTGTTACGTCCATGCATCATAAGAGAACATGTTAGCCGTTCAACGATAGGGCACTGCGACTTCCTGAAACGCTTGACCTGGTACCTTCCGGCAGAGTGAGGCAAATATTTAGCGTATTTTTCCTTAACAGCAATGTAATCCTAGAAAGATAAAGAAATCATTAAATTTGATGACTGATGCATACTGCACATGGAAAAACAAAAAACTTGCGGCATTAATACTGTATTCAACCCATTAAGCACCTGTGTCCCTATAAGCGCCCCTCCTCCTTTTCACATACCATCGAGAATCTTTTCTAGCTGGTAGACAATGATATGTGGACCTGAAAAACCTTAAGTAACAGTTTATCTATAGCCCCCCAGCAACAGAATTGTGTTGACAGGTGTCCTCGGTAATAACTACAACAACTTTACTACTGTTCCTTATAAAAATTAACTGTTTAACTACAATTTTATTATTAGTTGGTCCCATTTTAAAGCGCCCACCCCTTTTACTGATTTTTGCAGCGCCCTGGGCGCTTAATGGGTCGAATACGGTAGTCACTTTATTTCAAGTTTTGAGAACTCCATGAATTTGAGTTAATAAGATTTTCACAAAATTATTTTTATACGTAATGTATTAATGGTTACCTTTGCTGAACCTGATTCTATTTTATGCTATTTGTGATTTGTGAATACAGTCTCTTGAAAGTTTCAATCAGGCCAGAGACCTCACAAATCAGGTGACTCTGGCGGTTGATTTTACCAGCATGGCTCTTATGGAGAACACTGGTAGTAATTTTTTATTCAGCTGCAAAATTCAGGAGTCAATCTAATTTACCCATAGTTGTTGACACTCCAAATACAAAATCTAATGATTTAATTGGGTTTTAGTTTTCTTTTTATCACCATATTTTTTTTTTTTTACATTTCTCAGGGCATCACTATTTAGGTGAATACAATTTTGATCATGGCTGTGCTATAATCAGATACAATGTATAAAAAATATATTATCATCAGCTATCCCATATACATTTTGTTGTTATACATTGTACCATTATTTATATGTATGTGTGTGTTAATGTTTTGTGAATTCCATGTCATGCTTCTGTTATGTCCTGTACTGTACTAATGTAAATTGATTTGAAAATAAAGAAAAATAAAGAATTACAGTGAAACCTGTATATAGGGGCCACCCAAGGGACCAGAAAATATTGACCTTTATGTGCAGGTGACCCTTATACACAGGTTCAATTTAGTTGAAGTATGCAGTCAAGGGACTTGAAAAAATTGGCCTTTATAAACAGGTAGTCCTTATACAGAGGTGGCCACTATAGCAGGTTTTACTGTATATGAAAAACAGAAAGATTCAACTGTCCAATTCACATACGGGGGAGTAACCTTTTGATTTTCATACGATCGATTCTACTCTTTTCGGTTATGACAAGCTGCACAGGAAAAACGTTTTATTTCTCACTGAATAACCATACAAATGGTGAAAAGCAGGAACGATTACTTTTGTCAGCAGGATTTTAATGTATTGCCTAAAATTTAAAACTGGTCCTTGTCAAGAAAGGGTTCACGAGACTCCACCCAGCCAGGTTATATGGATTTTACTATACCGTACTGTGATCAAAGAATTAAATGAGAAAAGAACAAGCTATTTACTTACTGTTAAACTGATGTCACTGACTTGAACATCATCAGATGACCATTTTCCAAACAGTTTAATTTCAGGCAGTTCCACAGCAGGAGCCGAAGGCTCATCCCAATTTTCAGCCATCTTCAAAAATCACTACAAAATTGATAAGAACCTTTTAAAGAAAATAAAAAATTTCATCCACAATTACATGTAAGATGAACAAACTCTAAAATACACATAATATGATGATAGAAGTCAAAATGCTCGAAAACATGGCTTACGGATGATTTTATTTTACATTCATTTTGAGCAATAAACGGTCCCTTTCTTTCACTTCAACTTTCCAACTTCAACAGACGGTCGCAATTACCTATGCGATAATTTTCTCTTTTAAAATCTTATCAGCATTTTAGAATAATTGACTCTTGAATACATAGTTCTGCACCAATTGTAAGTAAATACGCATAATTTCCCAACCAAATTTGGAGTTATTTGATAAAATACATATTTCAAATGTTAATGGTACAGCAGTTATGTTTGACATTTTTACAATCTAAGGAAAGTGATGGTAGATCTAGGCCTTGTTATGTTCTAGTTTCGTTACAACTTCATAAATTCACAATTTGCTAAAAATTACAACTTTGTTTGTACTTGTTGACTGATTATGTCTTAAACAGAAATATTTACATATCCGCAGCAATCTCCCATAGACTTGGTGTTAATCTAGACGGCATGTCAAAAACATAACTCCTGTGTCACCCACGATGCTAATGCCAAGTGATGGTGATATTAGCAAACAACCCATTTATTTCACACTCCAACCCATTTATTTCATACTTTATCAAACCCTTTTAGCTTTAATGGATTATTAATTATATATAATGATGCATACTTGTCGTATCTGCTTCTGATATTTATTTTGGTTACAGTCGTTACTCTGAAAAATTTCTTGACCGACAAAATCAACTTATGCAGTGTCCAGCCATTTTTGTTTAGAAATGAAATAGAACCACATGACTGGAATTTGGCCGCAGTATTGTATCTAAAGCAATGAATATTCATGAGCAGTTGTGAAATAGAAATGAAAAAAAAACAACACTTTTTCTTAGACTAAATGGGCGTTACTATTTGACTGACAAACGCTTCGACGAGATTTTATTAACTTTAATAGCACATTTAAGGTATTTTTACTGCAAATCAGAAAATTGTGATTTTTAAGACCGTTGATCAACCACTTGCACAGTTAGGACCCCATTGTTGAAAACAAGAAAGTTCAAAATTCAAGGATTTTTTTGACCGACAGCTTAACTCCCGTGTTCCCTTTTTCAAAGTCTCATTCAAATACTTTATTTTATGTTTTTTTAAAGCAAGAATCTTTTTTTTTTTAAGAAAGGAACTCTTATCTTTACAAGTTGATGGAACATCAACGCGGTTATGTTATGCTAAGTTGTCTATTGGGAACAAGTCAAAGCACATTTTGCAGAGTGGGGTTAACAACACATTATATTGACGCAAAATTACACATGTATGTGCATTTTAGCAACATAAGCACAACTTCATGATTGTAATTTCAAAATCAAACTTTTATTCGTATATTTTTGTTTTTTAAAATGACAAAAATATAGTAACAATTCACTGAAAAATATAGGTCTACAAGACCAGGTCAGTTTGGCGTCCTTTATGAATTTTAAGATATTATAAATTTGCTTTAGAATGTTACTTTTCAATTATTTTTTACCATTATATTCTTATGATAGAATTGACATTCAAAGCGATAGACTGGACTGTTAACAAATAATTCTTGCGCACAATAAATATGCAAATGAGTTTTGGTCAAGCTTCCCTTATTGTGTATTGCCAAGATCTGCCTGTGGAGTTGGACATAGAAGTTGCGTCATTCCTCATTCACATGATCTTAACTGATGAGAAACTCACGACAGTCTTTGAAGTTGGGAAAATGTTTTACATGTACACGTATTGACCTAGAGATTTAGGGCTACTGATAGGAAGTATAGCATAAGGGTATAATACTGCCCTGTCGCATAGAAATTTAATATCGATGAAACAATGTTTATAAGCACAAGATTTTAATATCATATCGCTGATCTATGTAGTTTGTCGCATAATAAATAAGTATAAAAGTATAATTTTCAAAAATCTTTAAAGTAGGTATCGGTGCAATTCAGATATCTTTTCCATATAAGTATCACATAACTGCATATAATTAACCTAAATTAGTTAAAGTAAAGAGAAAATAATTGACAAGAAAAAGTGACGGGAGTTATTGTTGCCATTTATCTGACAATTGCCCATACATAAAATTAAAATTAAATCAAAAGCAAAGAAAGAGTTTCATTTTTCAATTTACTCATCTGGACCCCATTTAGATCTGATGAATTTAAATTGTGACATCATATGTGGATAATACACTGTGTTCAACATCTAATGACAACTACATGTAATGGACTTTCATTTCATGGTAGCATTGGGATACAAGAGTATTAAGATAATGTGTCAAAAATTTAATAATCAGAATCTGTAAAGATTTCAAATCATTCCTTTATTTTGGCAACCCATTGTGAAGTTGAAGACTGCACTGTTCATTGGAATGTGACCTTCCACTGATAAAAATCATGCAGAAGTTTTTGAAGTTGAGAAGGTCTTGGAAAAAGTGTTTTATAGCCCAATATACCAATGCACTTAGTTTTGAGGATAAATTGTTTTATAATCACCCACATTTTACAAAGTAAGGATAGGACACGAGGAAATGACAACGCTATAGTGTTACCATCATAATGACAATAAAAATGATTATATGATAGGCACCCACTACGTGTGAATTGCACATGGTGTGTTTTGATTTTGTGCGCGTTTTGTACTAAAACTGTGTGATCATTCACACAGGTTTTAGCGTGTCTGGGAACACTGTCATATTATCTCATGATGGATATAAATTTCTTAAAATAAAATTTTAAAGCATGTTTTAGTATACCAGAGAATGTTATTATAGTCTGAGCCATATTTGGTCATGAATTTCAAAATGAATTTGAAAAGCAACGAATCGTCAAAATAAAAATATTTTAACTGATATAATTAAAAAAGAAAAAAGTTTATCCTATATCTTTTCTACAAACTTTTTTCTTTGTTTGGTCACTTCAGTTTTTGAAAACACTCTTCCTACGTGAATCTCTGTGTTATTCATGCGATGTCAAATAATTGGGTCATGTGAGTAATCCTTTATATTCTCGTGCCTCTCTTGACAAAAGAGTTATGTGAAGGGGAATAACTCCCAATATATTATTGTCGTAAGGAATCAGTGATTGTGTATTCACAGACCAGTGAGCCAGGTTAAATCAGTATGACCAATAAACGTTCCCTTTCATTTACTTCAGCTCTCAAACTTCGAAAGATGGATGCCATTACATATGTAAGAATCCTGCAGGGATAATTTGATTGCGAATATCTAATACAAAACGGATTAATTTTTATTCGTCATGGACATGGATAAATAATTCAGTATGTTTAGGATACCGCTACGTTATATTTAAGTGGTAGATATCAACCATTTTGTTGTAATCAGCCAAAATCAGTGGAAGAAGTTTACTTGGCTCAGACAATAGTTGGCCGACATGGTTATATAGATTCAAATACAATGTGTCAGAGGTTACCATGGGTTGAAAACTATATCAAGGTATATGTGGATTGATGACAAAGGTTATAATAATTTGTCCAAGCAAGGGATCCCCGGATGGAATTTTAGTTAACTATCTTTCCTTACACAATACGTATTTCTCGACACCCCCCCCCCCTCTTTTGATGGAGACTAGAATTGATACTATCAAAGATACAATTAGAAACAGGTGCCTGTGGTTTCGATGTTACTGCTATTCATTTACCTGTTCTAACTTCAAACAAGGTCACAACTGATTTGTAATGCCGTGGTAGGTGTGACATTCAGATTCGGGATTAACGACTATCAGAGGTGTCGGTGGAAATGTCCATGTGTTTCCGACCACCCCCCCCCCCCCCAAACTTACAGAACATAAAAATTCGCTTCGAAAGGTCAATAAAAGTTTCATTAGTTATTTTCCAAGAATTATTGTAATTGTAAATGAAAATTCAAAGTAACTGCATGTCAGAACTTTATTTCATTAGGAATATATTGTCAATTGAACACTGTTTGTAGACGATCAACAATGCCTCACGTCTTACCCCGTGTGTTAACCGGAAATAGAAAGAAAGTCGAAGGGTTTCCACATGTCCGCCAGGGTGTTCGTCCAAACTAAAAATTAGATCGGAACCAGTCCTACGTATTCCGGAAACCCATTACCGAGTGATTAGTGTCAATCAAAGGTCTACCAGAGTAAATAGACATATGTTTATAAAAACAACGGGTCTAAATTAGATCATAACAGAGTTGACAAAATTTTAAACAAGTTCATGTTCTTTCTTCCTTGAGCAGCTTCCGGCTTATCAGACAGTGCAAAACATTACATATATTTACAATGTTGATTTTTTAAAACTCGGTAATGCCTTGGGCTTATTTTAAGTTTAGAATTGAACTAGAGCATATGATACATAAAAATACAAATTAACACAACTTTTTAAACATTTTTTCTTTAAAAATATAAAGTCTAAAAGTTTGAAACCCCCAAAATCATGAAATCTGAAGTTGTTTCTTGACAATCATATCATTAAAAAAAAAGATTACATGAAGTAGCCTACTGCAGTAAGCCTCATAGATTGCTGATTTTCACCAAAAATGATAAAGTGTACATATTATAAATTTGCAATTTGTTGTTGAAATTTTATTCCGTGATATTCTAAAAAAAAAATTGCCCTTTGAATTTTTGCCCTTAGGGTAAATAACTGAAATATTTATTTAGCTATAATGTATATGATAATAATAATTTCTTGGATCCTTAATATCAAATATTAATTTTTTTCTTACATTAATGACAAAATTTTAATATAAATCAAAAAAGAAATAATTGAAAAAAAGATTTAAATTTTTTTCAACTGTTTTAATTGAACATTTTTGGAATTTGATGTTTATTTTTTTAAACATTTCAATTGTATTGTGGTAGGATATTGCAAGAAATTTTAATAAACACTAAATATTACCTGAAACTGATTACTTATTCACTTAACCTTCTTTTAAAAAAAACCATTCTGGTTACATGAAAGAATTGCAATGTGGTTCCCCATTAAGTTGCCATGGTTACCATATAAATAATAATTTTGAGTTACAGACAACAGTTCTGGAATCCTAAATGTTACTTTATATCTGGAAATTTTCGCTCCTGGTTATTTTTGCCCTTTTACGACAGAAAACTTATTCATTCGTCTTAAATTCCCACAAAATCACCATAGTTACATGAATGGCATGTATGTCAGTGCTTCATTTATTTAGCTAGAAGATTTCTCTTTAATTTTAAATTCACCTTCCTGTCCAAGGGCGCAAATAGCGAAGATAAAACGACAGCGAAAATTTACAGGTATTCAGTGCGCCATCGACTTAGCAGCATGGAAGGCGCGCACTATGTATGGAAGCAGCATGGAATGCGCGCACTATGTATGAAAGCAGTATGGAAGGCGCGCGCTATGTATGAAAGCAGTGTGGAAAGCGCGAACTATGTATGAAAGCAGTATGGAAGGCACGCACTATGTATGAAAGCAGTGTGGAAAGCGCGCACTATGCATGAAAGCACTAGAATAGCAAAGGTGGTCAAGGAAATAGAACGATATAGCACCTATATTCTGGCGATAAAGTGAAACAAGATGGACAGTCACTGGCAGACTAAGATGCTGTAGGGTGAAATCATTATACATATTCTGGCAAAGAAAAAGATCATCAGAGTGGGGTGGCAATAACGATGAGCAAATAAACCTCCAAGAACTTGATAGAATGGTACCGGATTGTTAGCGTCAGGTTTGACTCGAAACTCACAAAGCTTACAGTGATACAGTGATATTCCCCAACTAACGAGGCAAGCGAAGAAGGCAAAGATACAGTAGTAGAACAAAAGTAAGTTCCCCAAAATGAATTTCACTATTTAACCTTAGTAATTCTAAATTTATTTGATTTTGGCCTCTGAATTTGGTAGACATCCAAAATTAATGAGGAATGGCATATTTAACCCTGGGAGTCTTGGCGTAATTTTGATAATGTTTTCGTTTGTTAACATCCGTAGATTACTTGGGTATCGATGATTTTATTATGAATGTTTATGTATTACGTCACAGATCAATTCCTTTTCTTTATAAGTTTTAAAACAGCAAAATAATGTTACTCCCACGAAGAATAACGTACTTCTCTTGGAAAAAAATTGTAATGGAATTTCTTCCAAATGAGTACCAAAACCTCACATTTTTGTAAACCAAATTCTCTAGGAGTTATTTAATAAAACACGAATTTACTAAGAATATACATATATAGTGAAAATAAAGTATAGAAACTTATTTGTATCACACTTCTGTACCTTCTTCAATCAGCTTCAGAGTGTCCTACACCGTACACCCAAGAATGATATGTTTGTAGTTATGCGAGACATGAACTCGAGAGTGGGGGATGACAACAACGGGAGAGAAGCTTGTACGGACATTCATGGCAATGGGCAAATCAATGAAAATGGAGAGCGACTTCTCGATGTTTTGGAAATTAATGGACTTGATGTCTACAACACCACCTTCCCACACAAAGTTATCCATAAATACACACGGGTTTCCCAAGACAACAGAACCAAGAGCAGGTCTATTACATCACGCTCAATAAAGACAGAGAAGATCGGTGATGGATGTACGAACACAAAGAGGGGCAGACATAAATAACAATCACATACTCCTATGTGAGAAAAAGTCCAACTTCGATTAAGAGCAATGAAGAAAATACAAGGGCGAAAGGAAATTGCTGTCCACAAACTAAGCCAGAAACTAAGGAAGCTTTCCAGTTTGAACTACAGAACAGATTTTGACTTGTGTTTTACACCACGTGTAACAATTTTTCAGTTATATGTTGGCGGCCAGTTTTTAATGGCGGAGGAGAGAATCCGGTTACCCGGGAAGACAACATCGGCCTTCCACAAGTAAACTGACAAACTTTGTCACAAAAAATCACTCATTATTAGAGATAGAAGATGAAAAGAACATTGATAACAGCTGTCAAAACATCAAAGAGTGCATAGTAACAACAGCAGGAAAGACATTGGGATATCTAGTAGAAAAAAGTGTTAAAGAGGAATGATTATCACCAGAAACATGAAAAATTGTATCAGAAAGGAAGAAATTTCGATCAAAGATTCTAGATTGTAGGGATAACTTCCTGTTAGAAGAATTAATGAAAGCTCACAAGGAAAAAGATGAAGAAATGCAAAAAAGACACAAGTTACAACTTGTAGAAGACAATGTACTTTGAGCTGAAGAAACAACAAGAAAGGAGGACATTCGGAAACTTTATAAGACCACCAAACTGATGTCCGGAAAATATCACAACAGCTAAGACATAGTAAAAGATAAGAGTGGCAACCTGTTATCAAAGGATAGTGATATAAAGAAAAGATGGACAGGACACTCTAAATCATAATGAAAAAGTACCAATGGATAATCGAAAGTCCATTAGAATACGACAAATTGGATACTAAAAGTACGCTCATTATGAAGAACAGATGTCCGGGGGTGAGGGTTGGGGGTTGGGGGTCAGCGTCCCCTGTTAGCATGCCACACCCGTCGCAAATGTTACATGGAGACCTCTCGAGTTCGGTGAAAAGGTCAAGCTCAGTGAAAATGTTATCATAGTTTCAGATCTGACTGGCGAAAGGAATTCACTGTTTATGGTTGTGCTCCAAAATACTGTCCAGCATTCTTGAGATGGGGACTTCATATCATTTAACAAGATACCCGTATCGACCATAAAACTTCCTTAGTGACGATTTCAAGCGTTCAACAATGCATCCTGTGTGAGTAGTTTATTGGCGAGTTTGGCTCTCGGGATAAAACATTCATAAGAGGTGCATGCCCTGGCATAACGTATGAGTTGTGAAATAAAAACGACAAAGGAAGGAGAAGATGAAATATTACTACTCAGAAAGTGGAAGTTCGTTATATGGAAATTGAAATCATCACGTTTGTCATTCTTGAATATAGGAGATCCAATCGAGTCACAAGACATTGATAATAACAGCACAGAGCATTATATCAATATACATGTAAATAAAATAACTAAATTAGAAATTGAGAAGGCTGTTAGGTCCTTAAGAAACAACAAAACAGCTGGAGTAGCCGCCGAACTCCTTAAAGCAGACATTGAAACATCTGTCAATATGATGCATGGTTATTTCAAACCATATGGAGAACAGACACTGTGCCAGTAGAATGAAAAAGTGGCCTAATCAAGCCCCCAAAAGAAGGGAAACACAACATACTACAACAACTAGCGAGGCATTACACTTCTACCCGTCATAAGCAAAGTATTTGCAAGAGTATTGTTGGAACGAGTGAAACAACAGATACATCAACAATTAAGGAAAGAACAAGTAGGCTTCCGACCAGGAAAGTCATGTTATGACCAAATATTTGTGCTACGTAACATCAATGAGCTTTCAATTGAATGGAATTCCACCTTGCATCTAAACTTTGTGAACTTTGAGAAAGCCTCCGACAGCATACCAGAGAAAGCCTATGAAAACTACTGAGAGTGTATGGACTACCAGCCAATATAGTTGATGTTGTTAAGGCACTACATAAGGTTTTCAAATGCAGTGGCAACTGGAGCTGACAAAACGGCTTGAATTCCAGTTACATCAGGGCTGAAACAAGGATGTATGTTATATCCTTTACTGTATCTAGTGGCAATAGACTGGGTCATGAGGAAAACAGGAAAAGATCAGGACAACGGCATCAGATGGAAAATGGATAACAAATTGGAAGATCT